>JARHVA010005041.1:952500-1252500 GCA_037957365.1 Torreya grandis | reverse complement strand
CTTGACTCTCTCTTTGGAATGATCACTCTCTTTTTATGCCATGTGATATAACATTTTAAAATGTGATCCACCACATCTTCAAAAATTTTATACTTTGAAAGCTTCATGGAAATCTCATATTATAATGCTAGATAAATTATAGCTTGTTGTTATTATGTTTTATAGACATTTACTCAAGAAGATACACTCTCTCTAAATCTACTAGTACCCTCTCTACCGATGTATGTTTTCATCCAAACATTCATATGCACATTTACTCCATGAATTATAATTTTAGTGTTTAATACTTATATGTTCCCTTCATCTAATATATTATGAACCCAACCCAAGTTTCCAGTATTGTAAGACTCATTTGGAAACTTGGTTGTGTAGTTTCTATGCCTACATGTGCACTAATTTTCTCCACTAGATTCTTCAAAATATATTATACATGACTATGTCTTCACTAATGTTTAAATAAAACCTACTCACTTAAAATACAACTAGTTCAACTTCTTCAAAGTTTAAACACTTGTAGGCTTCAAATATAAACATGTTTGATTTTTAGTCACCATCACCATTATGAATGATAACTCATCATCCATATAGTCATGTGATATTTTTATATATTCATCTCATGGATATTATATACTTATGTAATCTTATGATTTTAGGTCTTCAATTTCATAGGAGAATCTCTCTTCTTTATGTGATCCAATTAAACCTCCTCCCCAATTCTTATGGGTCATAACTATATTTTACTAATTAACCCATCCTAATTTCATGGAATCCCTAAGTATACATCATATTATATCTAATGTAATTATACCTTATCATAATTTACTCCCTTTCATTAGGATACTATAGTATATTAAGGGGTATTTATTCTCACATAATCTTATGCAATCTCACTTAACTCCTTAAAATTTGCCTAAATTTTACCTAAATTATTCACTATCAATTTTAGATAAGTTTTGAAGAAGAAATAAAAATTAAAATAAACTAAGTATATATTGAGTTTAGTGAGACACATTTTTTAGGAGTAATATGCATGGTTTTCAACTACTATGAATTATGCATGATGGGTGGCGTACGGTGCACAAATATGAGGAAGCACACTTTTGGAGAAGCATCACTAGGATAGAAAAGATATTATGGTCCTATAAACACATATATTATGTATGTAAATGACTAAAGTATGTATCTTATGAATGTGGTAGAATCAAGCCTAGGCAAGATTACATTTCAATAATATGTTCTTGCAATTGGTAGACATGGAACATGTTATGAAAATATGAATAAACATATATCAAATTAAATAGATGATAGGAAACTTATAAAAAAATATGAGTTTTAAATGGGTCCAAATAAACCTATAATAAAGTAATTTGGCCTCTAATTTTAGGTACCATGATCTAGAGAATTTGGACATTTTTATGTGAATAAGTTGATTAAGGAATGAATTTACGCTTTAGAGAAATGTATTCAAATTTAAAGGATTTGTATTAATTATAAATATTTATAGTGTTTTATACCATTGAAAATTATTGTAACAAAAAAATTATCCATAAAATATGTGTATTATATATACTATCTAGGAATATAATGGATGTTATCTGAAATGAACATGTGTTATGTGTGTTAGTTACTAGGGTTGATATATTACACATTAATTATTAGGAATATTTTATTTCACCTTAGGTTATTTATTATGTATTTTGGCCTCAATAATATACTAGTGTATTAATATTTGATTTTTTATCTATTTTTTGCACACCAACTAGTCTATACAGGGTCTATGAAAGGTTTGTTAATTAAGAATAATATTTTAATTCTTTTATCAAGACTATATTTGAATACAATATGTATCTTAAGGGATAATTTTGAGTGTCATGATTAATTAAAATAAATTTTTGTGTTGAAACCCTAGTCATGGATAACTAAGCCTTACACATTTTAAGGACTAGGCATATGCGGTCTAGAGTAGAGTTTTAAAGAGTAAGAAAAGGGGAGATGGATGAATCTATAGAAAGGGAGGATAAATTATGAATTATGGAGCCCATGGATAAGGGTTAACTAATTCATTTACATGTGTTGAAGACCTAAAGAGTAAGGGGAGGCAACTTGATTACTTTTTAAGGATATATAGTCACTCTAGTGTGAAAAAGTTGGTGTGTATCATATCCATAAGTGTAGATTAAAATTTTAATGAAGTTTTCTATTCCAAAAAGAATTGGAGTGATCATACATAATTTATTATGATCTTTATTATATGTATACAATCATCAATTCTTGTGTTCATCATGTTTGTTTTTATATGAATTATTTATTATCTTTGATGTGATTATGGAGTGTTAAGTAGTTTTTTATGGATCATTAGACCGTATTCACTAAAGTGTGTGTAAATTATTGAATATTGAAATTAAAATAGGATGGGTTGATGCACAAGGTCCATTGGTAAATGGAAATATCTCAAGAGGTGATACAATAGCTATCATGCAAGGGAATGTTGGAAAAACATGAAGAGGAAAAGGAAGAACTACCTTGGGGAGTAGTGCACATATAAATGAATTTGTATCACATCAACTATATTTTTTGAGATTTAAATGAAATTTTCATAATAACACAGGACTGAGGATTATTGAAT
The DNA here is from genome assembly GCA_037957365.1 of Torreya grandis. NCBI lineage: Eukaryota > Viridiplantae > Streptophyta > Pinopsida > Cupressales > Taxaceae > Torreya > Torreya grandis. The sequence goes on along the minus strand of JARHVA010005041.1, from coordinate 1,249,874 downwards.
ACCACATCCATAATTTTTATATCACTTGGCACATAAAGGGGTGATATTTTTTGAGAAAAAATTGAGTAAGTTTTCCATGACACAAATGGATTGTGTGCATACCTATTAAAATAATTTTGTTCCAAATAATTTGTTTGTGGACTTTAGATAGATTGATCTTTCATTCTTTAGGAAGTTACACATTCCTATGTTTGAGTAGTAAAGTATATTTACATTGAAGTAAATATATCATTGATTGATATACAATGCATATACACATGATACACATTTCATGACTTTTATCTCAAACTTTTCTTATAATATACATCCACTACAATATTCACCATGTGCAAATGTTCACAAAATAGTTAAATATGAAATCCTTTTTTGATGCACGTGAAGGGTTATAAAATGTGTTAAGAATGTGGTAGAAAGAAAAAATTACACTAGAATGAGTTCATTTTTATAGTTTGGGATTTCAAAATTAGACATATAAATCTAAAATTTGACTCTAAATAGTGTAAAAGAGTATAATTAAGTACTATGGTGCATAGAATATGAAATGAAATTTATTAAAATGAAATGATTCACACACAATAAGGCACAAAGTTTTTATGTGTGTTGTGATATGTGTTATGAGGACATGAGATAAGGAATTGTTCATTGGTCTAAAAGGTCATGCAATTTAAAGTGATGTGGTGAAATATATATGATACACACATGCATTACATGGTAAACTATCTTATCTTTAATGAGATACATGATGCAAAAAAGGGGATTTAAGCTAATGAAATAAGGTGAAATAAACCAAAAATCTCAACAAGGGTGAGGATATGGTAGAATATATTATGGAATATAAAGAGGAAGTAGAGATGCAAATAGTTTAAAGGGAAATTTTTAAAAATGTAGATAATTTAATCAATTTAATATGGAATTTCCTAAGATCTATTCACAATGTTATTATGGGCATGAGCTATATGATTTCCAAGACATGCATTGAAGGATCATAGTGAAGGGAATTATGATGAAGGGCACATAGACTATTCAAATTATTTAAGAGGTAAAGAAGACATAAAAATATAATGCAAGTCCAAAGGTGAACATAATGAAAAGAGGGAGAGTGGGTATTAAGGTAATGAATACTATAGTTAAAAAATAGGTGGGATGAAAATAAGGGGTAGACCTATTAGACAGATCAAATTCACCTATTGATAAGAGGTTATTGGCTAATGGAAATGAGATTATGTAAAGTATTTAAGAGGAATTGTACATAGATAAGTACCTAAATTCAAATATCAATGAGGTTAATAAATGTAGAAAGGATTATGAAAAATAATTGAAAAAAAAAATGGAGATTATTTCCATATTGAATTGAAAAGGGATGTTGTCATTATTGAAATACTAGATAAGAAGCAACATGGGGAGTGTATGATCGCAATACTACTTAAATATTAAATAAATCCATGTTGTGAATAATTAATAATATGATATAGATTTTACCATAAAATATTACTATGAATAGATTGAAGCTACACAACTTTCAAATTGATATGGGCACATAAGTCAAAATTTTGAAATAGGGTACATGAAAGAAAATGGGAAGTCCTATAATTTTTTCATCAACTAATTATAGTTAATGGTAAAAAAATTAATTTTAAGACCACTATGAATTTTTAATGGAGTTTAACTAACAATAACGGATGCACATGTCAAGAGTAGTTTAGAATTAATATTAATGGTAGAAGATAATCATAATATTATTTTACTAGGAAGTTCATGGTGTTATGATAACAAGACACATATGTGATTCAAGTAATTTTATATGATATATTAGAATGGGATAAAGTGGGTGGTGAACTAGATGGAAATCATGGGCCATCATATGTGGAGATCATATATTTCAAGGATGAGATAAACCATATATATACAATCACCACACATGGAAAGGATTAATTATACTCAATGGAAGATGGGGTATTAAGTTATTAAAGTGTCATGCCAATACCTTATATAAATATTCATGCATTCATATTATGGTTGAAGAAAAATTATGAATCAATTCAATGGAAGTGGGAATAAGTGAAGTGAAGGAGAATGAGCCCCATAAGAAGTTGATTTTTCAAGAGAGGACCCAAAGAGGTTAAATAAGGGGATTTCAATAGGATTACTATGAAAAGGGTTCCAAAGGTAACTAAATAACTTAAAGAGTGTTACTATTGAGCATAATAATGATGGGTAAGTTACCCCAATAATTTATTTTGACACATGTAAAGGTATGTCTATGATATTTGGATGAAAATGTAGAAAACTTTATGAACACATTAGAAGGATTAGAATATTTTAAGTGAAATACTATTGAATAAATATGGGATGAATATATACATTATATTATAAGTTGTTTAAAATGAAAAAACATATACATAGAAGGATCATGCATAAGGAACAACCAATAATGCCAACATGGGTAAAGATGGGGGGGTATAGGAAAAAAGGTAGAAAATCAAGGAAAATGAAAAAAACTTATGGGTTTTTACCATTTTATTTATGGTTATAAATGGTGTATGCCACCATAAAGGTAAATGGATTTTCCAATATAGGAATGAAATAGATAGTTAAGTTGTGGATCAAAAGGAAATAATCCACATATATGGATTTTGGAGGATATACCTCAAATGGGAAAGTGAACATGAGTTTTCCACTTATTAGAGGAAGGGTGAAACTGCATTGGGACCATTAATGTGGTCAAAGGTGGTGAAAAAAACAAATGGTGTGCATCGAGGAGATAATTTTGTGAATGAAGGCAAACTTGGTTGAGTATTTTAAAGGCATATTCCACACATATGAAAAATGGGGGAAGGAAGAGAAAAAAATCATTGAAATTAAGAATTATAATATACTAAGGAAGGCAAAAGGAGGAGAGAAGAGGTATTATATAAGATGAAGAGTATTATAATGAGATGTAGATAATTGGGTGATCTTTGAATCACTAATTATAAATAAAAAATTATGCACATTTCTCAAACATTACGTGTATTACAATAAGATGATACATGAGGATGCATACTAAATGGACCCTCCAAACAAGGTATAAAAATACATATTACTACACTAAAGGTGGATGTAAATGACATCAACCTTATGAAAATGACCCATAAAACATTTCATGATTTTTTAGTTTAATTTCAATAAAATGTCTAAGTATCTCTATAAGGGATAATCACACATAGTAAAGTCTTTTAATAAGTGTGAACATATAAATGTAACAAAAATAAAAAACATTATTTGGGTTGATATATTAATAATTCAAATGATATTCAAGAGGATTTGACACATAATGTGTGTGTGTGTGTGTGTGTGTGTGTGTGTGTGTGTGTGTGTGTGTGTGTGTGTGTGTGTGTGTGTGTGTGTGTGTGTGTGTGTGTGTGTGTGTGTGTGTGTGTGTGTGTGTGTGTGTGTGTGTGTGTGTGTGTGTGTGTGTGTGTGTGTGTGTGTGTGTGTGTGTGTGTGTGTGTGTTTATGCGTTTGTGTGTATTTACCTATGTGTGTGTGTTATAATTATTTAGTAGGGTGATGTTTAATATTTGTGAAAATGGAAAAAAGTTGAGAGCATGATTTATGATGCACAATGAAAGAGTAACACATTAATTGAAGATGATAAATTAAAAGAGGTAAGTTTAATATTATGTTTTACACAAATAATAAGGGTTTTAATGGAATATTCACAATGATTTTGAATCTAAAGGAATGTGAAAATTCTAAAAATATGGGAGGTCACATAGAAAAATGTGTGAATGTTCATATTTTAAAAATTTGACCATTAGGAGGATTAATAAATTAATTAATTCATGGGTAGGTGGAAAATTTAATACCCATAATGTTATAAATGATTAAATATATTTATTTGAAGAATCATTTTAAACTTAAAATCATTGAAAATATCTCTAAAATTCTTGCACATGGAAACTAGGGCATCAAGGCAATTTAAGTGCAGAGGTCTAGGTATTGTGAGAAAATTTTGTGATATTAAAGAATCACGTGTGGATTAATTGATTAAAAATAAAATAAATTTATAACTTGTAATGTAATTACTTATATTTTCACAAAATAGAATATTATATTGTATAAATAAGAGTAGAATATATAGATCCACAAGAATAATTAATAAAAGAACATAATTCTTGATAAATATAGTTGGGTCACTCCAAATGGGAAACTTCTAAAATAATGAAATAATAGCATAATTCACAATATGATAACCAAAGAATAACCACTAACTCCTATATATATTCCACTTATCCATGGTTATTCTATACTTTTACCTTACTATGAACATAGATAAATGTGAAGAGAAAATATAAGAGATATGATATTTAATCCCCAAGTTGGCCATAGATATCCCTAGACACACCATAAGTTAAGGGCATATCATTCCCCTCCCATTCAGAACAATGTTATCCTCAACATTGAATCAAACCAAGATGTTTCTATAGGAATTATTAACCTTCCCATGTTGTATATCTAGAATGTATATTCTTCCATTTGATCAAATACTCAATCACTCTGGTCCACATTTTCTTAGTGTGCATGTGAAGGATATTTTTAGGCTCTAGAATGACTCATCCTTATTCATCTATTTCAGTAAAATTAGTCAAAGTATAAATTCTATGTATAGTTTCCCTATTCAATAAATAGACATGGAATATTATATGTATGTGAGTAGATAGGGGAAATTCTAGCTTGTATGCCACACTACCAATTTTTTTCAAGACCCTGATAAGGGCAATAATATTAAGAGGATAACTTGTTATCCTTTTTTTTATTGATTCAGATACATCTAATTATATGGATATAAACGCACAAATACCCAATCACCTATGTCAAAATGTCACTCACTATAATGTTTATCCACTTTTTTCTTCATTTTATCATGTGCCTTTGTTAAATTATCTCACAGACAAGTGAGTACCTCCTATTGATGGTGAATGTGTTCCTCAATAGATTGAACCTTGGGATGCACCTTCAAATAAAGGGAAAAAAATTATAATAAGTGTGAAAATATGTGTTATACCACATTTTGACAAGTGGCGGCCAATGGACACATTTGTCATGTTTATCAAAAACAAAATAAAATGAGTATACCCATCTAGAAATTTGTTGACTACCTCTATTTATCCATCAAGATGAGGATGATAGGATGAGCTATGATCCAAATAGGTTCCCAAACATCCAAATAAATAAGTCAAAAAACTACTAGTAAAAATGGGATCTTGGTCACTTGCAATGGTCTTTGGAGTACCATGTAATTTTTGAGTTGTATTGAGAAAAATGGAAGCTATTGTACTGGTGACAAATGGTTTTGATAAGGATAAATATAATCATAATTTTTTATTTGACCCAAAATTACCCTGATAACATTTTTACCCTCAATTCATGGTAACCTAAGAATTAAATCCATGGAAACCTCCTCCCACCTTTGGCTAGGGATGGATAAAAGATGCAAAATACCTAGGGTATCAATGGTTTCACCTTTGTTTTGTTGGCATACCATGCATTCAGCCAAATATTTCTAGAGATCCCCATTGATTCCTTCCCAAAGTAAATTTTTATTTATTCTATGATATGTTTTTAAAATATTGAATGTCCTCCTATTAGAGATGCATGAAGTTGTTTAAGGATTTTATGTTTAAGGAGAGAGTACCTGCATAGGCATAATCTATATTTATAAAATAATGCATTCCCCTTTTATGAAATATTTGTTAGAACCCCTAGAACCAAGATGAAGATTATGAATCAAATCCTAGTTATCCGTATCATTCTCCGATTATAATTTTGTTTCTTCTACCCAATCTGCCAGCAAAATGGTCATTGTGCATAACAATGCCTCAATTGATTCATCTCATCTAGATACTGCATCTACCACCACATTCTATTATTTTATTATATACTATTTAAAAATAGTATCATAAAATTTTAGTTACCCATTTATGTTGTTCTTATAATGATAATTGTTTTTCTAAAAAATATTTGAGGCTATTATGATCTGTATTTACTTAAAAGTGTCAATCCATCAAATAAGGTCTTTATTGTTTGAATACATGTTGAATATCCATCATCTCTTTCTCATAGATTTTTTTTAGCCTTATTTTAATTTAGTTAATGAATATAAAATACAAGTGGTCTATATTATTTAATGAGTATATCCCCCATGTCATATCCTAATGCATCACATTTAATAACAAAAGTTTAAAAAAATTAAGGGTAGCCAAAACTAGAATGGCACATAGCCATTTTCAATTGTTTAAATTATTTTGTAGTTATTATGGTAATTATAAGGATTATTTATTTAATAAATATTCTAGTGGGCCTATGATTCTACCATAATTTTTGATAACCCTGTGATAGTAACATGTTATCCCTAGAAATCCCTGAAGGTTCTTGAGGGTCCTGGGCATTTATGACTCCATCATTAGTTGGATATTTTTAGGATAAACCTTCACACCTTCATGTGAAATAATATTACCCAATTACTCCACCTATATGACACCAAAAACACATTTAGAATGCTTGTTACAAATTTGATGTTGTTCTAGAACCAAAAGTACCTGTTACACATGCTTCAAATGGTCTTCCCAATTCTTATTTTAAATGACAATGTCATCAAAAAACACCAACACAAACTTTCTAAAAAATGTCCTAAAATTGTATTCATCAAATCCTGAAATGTATATTATGAATTTATGATACTAAATCACATGACCATAAATTCATAATGGCTTTCATGATTTCACAAAGTTTTTTTAGGTATGTCCTCTTCATGGATTCTAATATGATGATACCCAAAGCAAAGATCTAATTTGGTCGAATAAACAATCCAATTAAATTTATATACAAAATCATTAATTAATAGAATAGGGAAATTTACATTTGATGGTATAATTGTTGAGTTATATGTAATCTAGGCACATCCTCTAAGTGTCATCATTATTATACATAATGACCACTAGGGATGAATATTTGATTTGTTTGTGTCTGATAATTCCTTCCTCCAACATCTCTTGTAAAATATTTTAAATTCACTCTTGTGGTCATAGGGATAATTATAGGGTATGATGTTGGGTGGTTTACTACCTATAATTAGTCTGATGGCATAATCATGTGCTTTGCTTGGTGAAATTCCTTTTGGCATGACACTAAAAACAACATAATGGTCATCTAAAACCAACTATAAATAAATATGGGTAGATTCATTGGTTGGTTGAGCTTATATGGAAAAAAACTCACAACAAATCCTTTAGTACCTTTTGCTGAGAATCTTAATCATTTGGTGAGAACTAACCAATTACGGATATTTAACTCATAAACAACATAATTGAAATGCCCTACCTTCTAAATGAAAGTGCATGAATAGTTCCTAGAAATTCATCTCAATTGTGCCCAAAGTGGTGAGCCATTGCACTTAAAAAATAATGTCAGCCCCACCCATGGGAATATAAAACATATTATAATATAAAATTTAGTCTCCCATATCAATTTTAATACTATGGCATTTTATAGAATAGTTGATTGTACCGCCATTTGCAATCGTGACCTAAAATTATAGAGCTAGGAAAATGAAATAATTCAAATGAGTATCCATGTTATTATTGGTGAATTTTTATGTACTCCTAGAGTTAATCAACACATTTACCTTTTGTTTCTTGATAAAACCCACCACCTTAAAAGTATTAGGAGTAATAATACCTAAAAGTGCATGATAGTAAATAGTAGGTTGAGAATCTTCAAATTCATCCTCAAGGTTATTACAGACCTACACCTAAGGCCTCATCATATTCTTCATTTTCATTGGCACCCTAAATTTAAAACAATTTATTTATATAACATCTATGTAATTTGATCCATTTTCTATCACATAAAAAACATAACCATTTTTCACACTTATCTTCAATTTTATGAGGGTTCAATCTTGTAGGCTAAGGAAATGATGGGGCTAGTAAATTAAGTTCATAAACATTAGCAAAAGGTCTTTATTTGAATAGATATGTTTCCTCTACCATGCACACCATTGGTATGGATTCATATATTGAACATAACTAAACATGTAAACATCCACTTTGATGTTATCTTAGAGGCCATTTAATAATAGTTCAATCAAATTTGCCTCAGTGATGTCATCCACACATCATGAGAGATTTTCTAATTGGTGAATATAATACTTCATAGTCCTTATTTGACACAATTTTAGTATCTAAATCAATTAATTTTTTGAGACATTATTATGATATTGGAGTTATAGTTCCTCATAAAATATAGATGAGGTAACTTGGAGGCTCTTCTTTTTTATTTTGATCACACAACTATTTATACCAAATGAAATTCTAAGGTTTTAGATATAGAGAGGACATAACCACCTTCTACACACATGAATTTTAATGTAGATCAAATATATTTTTGATTTTATTGATCCAAGTGAGTGGATCCTTACCATCAAACTTGTGCAAGTCCACTTTTGGCAACAACTACTTTAGACCAAGATTGTAGATGTGATTTTTTAAATGAAGAGAATTGAAATGGAGTGGTTGATGATTATTTTGTGAAGGATAATATATAATATTATATAATTTACCGATTATAATTTTGAATGTATCTTTCAAAACATTCAAATCCCATTTTACCCTAGTGATGTCCCCTTTGATTGCATTGAGATCTTCTTTCTACACCATCCTTTATAAATCTGACTAACTTGGTGAACTACCTTGATAATAAATGGTTTATAAGTTTTAGACTCCATGTCATTATTTTGAGGAAGTTTTTAATTTTCTTACCATTTACTACATCTTTGATTGTTAGGACCATCCATACACAAACCCTAGGATGGATTCAACCTTAAAAAAAGTGTATCATCAGATTATACTATTATGATTATCTCACTGAGATAAATCCAATGACTACTAATATTCACAAGGGTGAAATTTTTTGAGACCAAAAATTGTACCTATATATTATAGCATTGTGATCAACTCACTGAGATGAATACAATGACTACTAATTTTTACAAGGTGAAAATCTTTCTAGACACTTTTTTAACTAATTTTTCAAAAAAACACTTCACATAATAATACATTGATGGAAAAAATGAAGTCTTCCTTGATTATAAGTTAAATTTTTAAAATATTTCCACTCATAGGAGACTTACAACTTTGGATCTAAAAAAATAAACACCATAAAAATTTATGCAATTTAAAAATCTAATTCCAATTGTAATGTAATTACTTAGATGTTCACATAATAGAATATTATATCATATAAATAAGGGAATAATATGTATATCTACAATAATAATTGATATAAGAGTAAATTTTTTGCTAAATATAGATGGGTCACTTCGAGGGGGAGCTTTCACAATAATACATAAAGATAAAATGCATAATATGATGATCAAATACTACCCACTACCTCCTATGTATAATCTAATTATCCATGGATTTTCCATAGGCTAACCTTACTAAGAACATAGAGAAATACAATAAGATAATATAAAATTTATATAATCCTCAAGTCATCCACACATATCCCTAGACTCACCATAGGTTAAATATGTAACATATCTTGATCTAGAAGAGGGGATTTTGAATGATGAGATTTGTTCAAAAAAAATATTTGAGGGAATTAAAAAAATTTAATGATATAAAATAATAAGTCCACAAAAATTGTTATGCCTCTAATGGTGTAAAAATGAAGAGGAATAGGATTTAACATTGTCAAAATTAGAATCATAATCCATGATTGAAATGGAGTATGAAGAGGAATAAATAAACCTAGACTAAGGAGTTAATCAAATCACCTAGTGAGAAAGGGGCATTGAGGATAATGTTTTATTATCCACCCTTCATGAAAGTTTCAAATGTAGTGGAAGAAGGGGTATATTTGGTGTCAAAGGTTTTGAATGGTGTTATTGAAGTTTTAAATCATAAGAAGAAGAACCTCATAGAGGAGGTATAGAAATATCTTAAATTACATCATGAAGAGGATGATCAAGTGAATATTAGAGAAAACATAGAGGGGATTATAATCCTTGATCTTATTAATATAATTTCTTAGGGAAGCCAAATTAAGTGACCAAATGGTTTTTATCTTAGACACATAAAATTATATTATACTTTTTTGGTGTAAGTATAAATATCTTACCTTCATGCATTAGTTTATATGTTTTTGAAGAATGACAGGGAGGATATACATGTTGCATTCTTGAAGAATTAAAAGATTTAAAGGACAACAAAATATTTTTAGTTGCAATGAGAATATCAAAAATTGAAGATAAGAAACATCTCAATACCAAATCCTTGATTATATTTGCATTTTATCATCAAAAAACTAATCATGGTCATGTGATGGGATGATGCATCAAAGATAATTACGTATGTTGATCAAAAAATTATAAATACTGATGTAAAATATAGATTTTAAAATTTATAGTTGAGGAGGTAAACTAATTAGTGAATGATGCACACTCAGAAGGTGGTATATTCAAATTGGGAATATACTTAACTTTGATGATGCTAGAGGAAGTGGGGTTCTAGAAGGCTAGAATTTTTAAGTGAAAAAGGATGTAAATTTGCATGTAGAGAAGTTTGTTTCACATTAGTGTGAAAAAAATGAATGATATCTATAATTTAGGAATGTCTAAATGGTATAATTATGTGGCTATATAATTTTTCACATAATATAGATTGCATATGATGATAGTGGATATATACAAAGGTTATGTATATTTTTACATGATGAAACATTTCATGTGATTGAGATAACAAGTGGAGATACTAAATTAAGCTGTCATGTGTAGTGTCCATGCACTACATAGAGAGAGATAGAACTAGTGAGGATAATATCAATGTGGGCCATAATCAGATCTACTAAATAGGATTGAATACATGAATAAAACTTGTATGGAGTTGTGAAACCTAAAAATAAAAACTCAAAAGATTAATAAACTTATCTTCTCAACAAATCAATTGTATTAAGAATCATTAGCCAAAAATTACATAGGAAGGTTCCTTATATAAGTGTAAAATAGACAAGTCCAAACATCTTCATGCATATGGGATTAATTTCCCCTTAAAGACCTTTATTAAACCTAAGCAAGCTTGACAAGACTATGTAGACAAAACCTAGTGGGACAAAAGTCTACACCAACACCCCTCCTTAAGTGGGCTTATGTGGGTAAAAAATTTAAGTGCCATCATAAAGGAATGATGAGGTACCCAAGTATATAGATATGATCCCATAGAGGATGAATAATATGGATCTGCCCAAACCCTAAGAAGAGCTCACAAATGAAGATACTTGTTCTTATTTAAGGGTTTGGTGAATATATCAACAATTTTCTCCATTATCTAGATATAATGGAGATCAATTACTTGCTCATGGATGAGGTCCCAAATTAAATGCATGTGAATAATGATATACTTGGTTTGTTGATGGAGAACCAAATTCTTGCAGATCTAGATTATGCTTTGGTTATTATAGAAGATGACTATTGGTCATTGAAACTAGATACCAAACTTAGTGAGGATCCCCTAAATCCAAATAGCCTCAGTGGTAGCATTAATAACTCATTTATATTATGACTCTATAGAATAAAAATTGATATAATTTTGATTCTTACTTGAAAAACTAATCAGACCTAAACTAAAGGATAAACTATACCCTAAAGTAGAATTGTAATTCTAAATGTCATCAACCCATTCTGAATCTATATAACTAATCAGATTGATGTTGATGCCTGATCCATAGTGAATCATTAAACTATGAGAACCCTAAATGTAGTGGATAATCCACTTAATTTATTTCCAATGTAGCTCATGTGGTTCTTACATGAATCTATAGACCATGCCCACTACATATGAAATATCAGGTCTAGTGTGTTTAAGGTATATGAGACTACCAACAAGTTTTCAATATTAGGTAGCGTCAACCAAAGGAGATGGGAAATTAGACTCAAACTTCACATCAGATAGAAAAAGAGTTAGAGATATCTTATAGTCAACCATGTTAAATCATGAAATAAAATCAAGAGAATATTTATAATATGTGATAGTGATTCTAGAATCAGATTGATAAATTTGTATTCTAGATAAGTAATGGAAGAAGCCCAAGGCAGTCATTGAAAACCTATAAAAAAAAAGTAGTTTTCATTATTGTGATCGTGGATGGAGAACTCCCTATGATCAATAGGTCCATCCATGTACAGAACCATAATCAATAATGAATCATCATGACAAAAACTATAGATATTTATATATGAATGGAATTTGGTAAACCTAACTAAAAGAAGAAATGAATCCATCTTGGCATACCAATATCAAGGAGCTTATTTGAAACCATAAATAGATTTTTGAAGTTTGAAAGCTAAGGAGGAATATTCCAAAAATCATTGTGATTTATCCATGTATATTCCTATTTTAGGTCACCATGAAGAAAGTCACATCCATTTGATGAATATCCTAGTGATGTGGTGTGATAATGGCAAGAGTGAGTTGGATTGAGTTCATTTTGGTGATTGGGGTAAAAGTCTCAATATATTCAATGCTAGGTGTTATCATAAAAAAATTCACCCTTGAAGAGGTTGTTCAAGTCTCCTCACTTAATTTATATCATAGAGACACCTCTATGTTGTGGGTGGCCTAATTAATGAGTTGAATCTCTAGATAAGGATAGTTCCCTTGATGAAATCACCCTCACACTACTACTATACCTACTACTTGCAAGGGAAAAGGAAGAGAGTAACTGAAATTAAACTAAATGAGGGAGGTGATAAACCAAATTAACACCCTCCACTTTACTATACTACACCAAGAATATAAATTAGTCCTAAATCTGATCATTACTCAACAAGGACCTTCAAATATGATTATTTTAACATGGAGGTCATAAAGAATGTGTTGAATATAATGGATAATCAAGAGGTCTAAGGAAGAAACTAATGACTAAATACACTTCTAAAATATGTAAGGTTATATAAACTCACCCATGTAACCTACAAGAAGACAATCCATTTACAAAAAGGCATGAGAGGAACAATGAGAGAGAGTGAAGGCACTACTACTAGAATTCATTAATAATCACACAAGTCCACTGATTGCAAGAATTTGATAACGTAATAAAATAGATTTATTAAACATTCAAAGGAATAGTAAAACTGTTTAGTTGAGTAGGTATTTTCCATACTCAACAAAAAAGATATACAATAACCCATTCAAGGCAACATATATAGGAAAAAATGAGAGAGAGAGAGAGAGATGAGAGAGAGAGAGAGAGAGAGAGAGAGGAGAGAGAGAGGAGAGAGAGGAGAGAGAGAGAGAGAGAGAGAGAGAGAGATGAGAGAGAGAGAGAGAGAGAGGAGAAGGAAGTTGGAATAACTTTAATGACAAGTGTCATTTCATACAAGTCATTTAAAATCCAATAAGAGAGTATAAGATTAGTTTTATCCATCTCCTTGGCATGTGTTTATTTTTTAATGATGAGCTTTTAAAGGAATGACATATAAGAGACTCCTCAATTTCTTGGATAACTCCTCAACCTCATTTGAAATTGACCTCTTTATTTGATGAGGAGTGACAAATTTCACATTTTATATTATAAATCATATTGAACTACCCTATATCATACTTGACTCTTGGATATGCTCTTCTACCTTTAATTGACACCTTTCTTCACCCATAGTCAAGGTAAAGATTCTTCTTCATTGGCCATCTAAGCTTGCTAGTCCATTAGGTTTGATTTTATTGGTATTAACCATTATAATGATAATAATATATAAATGAGAAAATTTTACAAGGTTGATAGGAAATATATTAGAGCCTAAAAACCATATTTTAGTATGATCCATAACTTTTAAGTGATTATAACCATGCTCCTTTATCTCTCATAGGTGACCATATCACTTTTTCATAAGCATTTCTCCATTGCCTTTGGATTTTGGACCTATAAGAACATTTTTAGAGGAAAAATAATGTATTTTTAGGTTTCATAAGTTATATAACCATCCAATTCAACCTATCTAATGATTTTCATCTATTTATATACTTAAAAACCTTGTTTTGAGCCTAAAACCATGTAAAAGTACAACATTAAATGCATCCATACAGGTGAAATTATAGAAAAATTACATGGTGAATAACCTCTTAGATTTAATAATGTTATTCAGGTGTTTTTTTAGGTCAATTAAATTCATTTGGATCCATATATTTGACTTTCCTTCCAATTGAGCTCTTACTAGGGTTTAAGGGTGCTTAGGTTCTTAATGATTATTCATAAATATACAGACCTTAAACTAAGAAAAAATTACACTAATTTGAAATTAAATATACATATTAAACATCCATAAACTCCATTTTTTACCATGCAAATTTATCATTGACTTTTGAGCAAGAGAAGATGACCATTTTTTACTGTTAGGCCTGCTTGAGAGCTTGAGAAGGGTGGTTTTGCATGATGATGTGTATAAGTGCTTAGTTTTGGATTTAAATATATCCTTAGGTTTTTTTAAACCTTTTATGAGGTTTTAAATTAGTCTTTTAATCCATTTCATTCCTCAAACCCATTTCCACCTAAACAAGCTCATGACTAGGGTTTAAAGGTAGTTTGGTGTTAGTAAACCTAACAGTCATTATTTTCCCTTTTATTCATCAATTAAGGAGTAAAAAACTATAAAAATACTAAATAAATGTCTCAAAACACATAATTTAAGTCTTTATTCTTAAATTTTATCCAAAATGAGAAAACTTTCTTCATTATAGCTGCATAAAAGCCTGTATGTGTAGATTTGGGGCCTCCTCAGCTTAAAAAAAGCTTCTTGACCCCTATAAATGCATTAATTAACATTTAAAACCATATTAATATCATTTTATAATATTTTAATTAAAATTATACATAATTTTCAGTCTCACACCTTCATAGTTTCAAAAAATAATCACATCTCTCTAATTCTTCTAAGCAGGCTTGTAGGTGGTGTTTTAGACCTCCTAGCTAAAAGTTTGGAGACTATCTTCTTCATGTGGAACTTTAGTGATTATAAATAATATAATGGATCTTAATTATTTTGTTAAAATTATCTATACCCTTAAATACTTATTATCACATCAATACATGGAAATTTTCCTCATTTTTCTTGACAGGTTTGTAGGTCTACAATAGACCTTTTGACTGTAATATGAAAGCGATCCTCTTCCACTTGTATTTTGGCACATTGGTGGTATAAACCAATTTTATATAATTGTAATAATAATCCAATTTACCTATAAATATACTTATTTACCCTAAATCAATAAACACAAACATGCTTTCACTTATTCTATGTTTGTTAATAGGCTTGTAGGTAGTCTTTTAGGCCTAAAACCTTTTTTTCATGATGTTCTACCTTTTTCATCCTTTTTGATACATTGGTGACATTTTGAAAATGTTTTAAGTTTATTATAAACCTATTTTTTACTATAATAGACTTATGATACATTGAATATCCATATATAATCTCCATAGTCCTTCCTTTGGGTTCACACAATCTTACTTAGGCACACAATCCACTTAGGTACACACTCCACTAGGATGTAAGATGAGTTAAGGGTATAAGCATTAATTGGAACTTTAGGATTATTATATAGATAATAAGGATGAGTTTTATTATGAATTAAATCATCGGATTATGTATTCAAAGTCCCATTTATACCCTCATTACTAACATTTAGGTATAAATGTTGACCTACAAGTCTATGGACGTATAGGTGAACAAACCTCTTCTTGTCTTAGATATGAAGAATACATAAATGTTATATATATATATATATATATATATATATATATATGTATGTATGTATGTATGTATGTATATATATGTATGTATGTATGTATATATATATATGTATATGTATATATATATGTATATGTATATATATATATATATATATATATATATATATATGTATATATATATATGTATATGTATATATATATATATATATGTATATGTATATGTATATATATATGTGTATATGTGTGTGTGTGTGTGTGTGTATATATATATATATATATATATATATATATATATATATATATATATTATCATCATATATGGAATGATATTTATGATCCATTGAATGTCATTTATATTTTTTTAAATCTCCTCTTGAACTATGCATTCACATATTCAGACCAAACATTCTTTCTTCATGCCATAGTCATACATTGGGTCCTTTACACCTAATACCTTATTAGATAACACTAAGATAATGGATATAAATATATTAAACTTGAAATATCTCCTTAATTTTATCTTATAAACATTATGTATATGTCTTTACCTATTTTAGGATCTTCCCAATGAAGAAACCTACAAAAATTACCTCAATTATGTCTACAAGATCACATCACCCACTTGTGCATATATAGTTACTCTTTTATTGAGGTATTTCACCACATTGATTCCTTAAATTATTATGAGAGACATTTTATATGTTATATTCACTATTTAATACTTCATTACACTCATTTCATACACAAGACACTCCACAACTCTTCATCAAGACTGACATGCTCATACCAATAAATTAAGGTTATTTGACATTACACCAAACATGAATATGATAAATAAATAAAACAAAATGATGTTAAAAGGGTATATTAATTTTAAATATACCTTCCATAAACATACTCATACATTCATTGAACCTCAAAACCCTACATTTGGAGAAAATTGACCTTGATGGGGTTTTGAGTCACCTTTATATACCCTAAATTTTTAACAATTTTTCATAGAGTTAAGGGGATTAACCATAAAAATAATGACACAAATTGGAAGTGAATTAGTGTCCCCTCATCTATCTAATATATTGGATTCTAAATTTCTCTCTCCTTAGAGAAACAAGTAAAAACTAGTTGAATATCTTGATCTGTTAAGAAGACCCATGGAGAAATGGTGTGGGTTTTTACACTATTTTCCTATATTACTCCACTTTTTACATGGATTTAGGTTTTATAAGACCATGGGGACCTATGGGATATTTTTTACTTTTCCAACCATCATAAACACTCTACAAAACACCTAAAAAACATGTTTTTCTTAATATTTTGGCTATTCTAACCATTAAAATTTCTAGAGATGGTGAACCAAGTGAATCTTCATCTTAATTTGAATTGTAAGAACATGGAAGAGAGTGATAAAACTAATCACACCCTTATTTTACTACATATATCTTAATAATTATTCATTTATATGTTGTAAAATGGTAAATAGGCAATTACAAAGGGAAGTCTAATGTTAGAAATAAGTTACATAAGACATTTGGAGTATTTGTATAGTCAAGCATAGCATGATGTCATATCATAGGTGTTAAATGAATTAAAACATCCCTTATCCAAGGAAAAAACCTTTATATCTACTTTTTACTATTAAGTATCATTTCAACAATGAAATGTATAATAAAACTAAAGTAATAAAATACCTTAATCTTGACAAAACTACCTTAAACTCTCCAAATTTCTTTAAAAATAATGTGATCAACTTACTAGTTCTTCATATTTGACCCATTTGGTCAAATTTAGACCATAATTATCCTAAAAAATTCACCACCTTGTCTTCTAGTGCATGATTCCACATTGACTTGATTTTCCACTTACCATAAATTTATCAAACTTACTTTAAACAATGCTAAACATAAAATGAGGACCATAAATAATGACAATTTGATTATTGTATAACATGACTTGATTTAGCTACCAACTAGACCATCTTAAAGAACCTTGTAAACTACCAAGGAATACCCATTACCAATCATCCTAGATCATTAATGACTAACACAAGAACTTCATAGTGGCTATCATCAAAGTTAAGATCAAGTACATAAAAGTTTATAATGATCCTCACTCATGGTAGTCAAATTTTGGCTAACACTAGTTAATTGAGAAATATCCTTTGCTATCAAAAATGATTTGAACTTATTTATGGACCCATCTACTACAAACTTAATCTGATATATCCACCTATATTGAACAAGTTATCTTCCCTTGGGAAGTTGGACTAAATCTTAAACATTGTTCCTGTACATGAACCTATACTCTTCTTTCATGGTAGTATCCCACTTAAGAGTTCTTGAAGCCTTACAAAAAGATTATGGATCAAAATTAGATGTAATGAAATCATGTGGGGTATCTATAATTTTGAATATGTTTGCCTATTATTTGATGGATCTTAAACCCATTGGCTAGCACTTTGTAATTTTTGTCTAGCCCAAAGAGGCCCAGTGCTTAGAGAGTTAGGAGGGGATTCCTTATCATCTAACTATAATATAGGAGGAGGGGAATCCTCATCATTACTATCATCATTAGAATTATAATAAGAATATATATCATTAGGAGGTTGATTAGGTAGATCTAAATCATCAAAACTATCATTAAATACAAGTGTGTCTAAGGGAGAGTGTGAGGTGTTGAGTGTGGAGTCTGAAGGATGCTATATAAAACAAACACTCCTCTAAATGGACAACTCATAAGTGGTGGGATAGATAATCCTCAATCTTTTAACACCCTTAGGATATCCAAAAAAGATGCAAGACTGACTCTAAGGTTTTAATGCCTTGGCCATAGAACAAAAACCAAACACTTATAAGTGCTCTACTATGGGTTTCTAACCGTTTAAATCTTTAAAATGGAGTGACTCCCTTTAATTCTTTATGAATAACTCAATTTTATATGTAACAATCACAATTGATGGCCTTGGACTAATACTGAGATGAAAGAGACTTAAAATGTAGCATAAAGTTATCCATTACATTCAAGGACCTATTATTATACTCTACAACACTATTGTGTTGAGAAATATATGAAATTATATGATTCAGTTCAATCCCCTTTGATGTACAAAATTGCTCAAAACATTTACTTACATACTCACCACCATTGTTGATGTGAAAATTCTTGGTGGTTTTTCCTCACTATTTATATATAAGCACTTTTAAGTTTTGAAAATGGTCAAATACCTCTAATTTTTAGTTAATGAAATACACCCAAGTGTATCTAAAAAATTCTTTGATGAAAGTAAGCACGTATTTTTTCTTATTGAATGAAGGTTTTGGAAATATGCCAATAATGTCACTATGAATAATCTCCAATATTTGTTTATCTCTCCATAAATTTCCCTTGTGATACTTCTCCTCTAGATGTTTACCAAAGATACAATCCTAGAAAACTCCATCAAAAAACTTAACTCGTGGCAACACTGAAACCATGTCTTGATGACTGAGTTGCTCAAGGTAGTGATAGTTAAGATGGAAAAATCACTCATGTCATAGTTTGATCACCTCACCTAAATGAGTAGTGTAGTAGAGGGTTAATCAAGAGAAAAATGTGATAAATTATACAACCCAAATTGGTGATCTATTTTCCCAAATACATTAATGGAGGCACTATTAGCTTACTTAATAACCATATAATTGGGTGTGAACTCAACTCTCTAACCCAAACCAATATGAGTGATATATTGAATAGATAGGAGATTGGTGGATAAATATAGAACACATAAAACATCATGAAATATCCCATCATTCAATTCAATATATCCACTACCATCAACTTTTTTATAAGTACTATGACCCAATAAAATTGAATGCATAGAATAAGGATCCAAGGATGCGAACATGTCCCATAATGAAGCCATGTGGTGTCATGCACCAAAATCATTAAACCATGTGGAAGGTTGGGATGCAAACACAATAAGTGATTTACCCTTATATTTTCCCTTTTTATTATCTTTAGGCTTAGAAGACCCCTATTCTAATGAAATATGAGTGGATGTATCAAGGACATTGATATTATGCTTCTTAAGCATTTTTATTAATTGGTCAATTTGCTTCTTTATGCATTTGGCTTCATCATTCTTGGATTTATTGTAATAGCCACATGTGAATTGCTCTTTCATGGGTTTCCCATCTAAAGAGGAGTAATATTTTGATGATTTTATCTTAGAATTAGATTTATGAGCCCTTATTTGCTTTGGGTCTTTCTTTTTCTATTTCTTCTCCTTGCTAATGTAAGTCTTTTGTTTGTCATGACTCACAATAAGGCATGAGATTTGGATGAATTTATTGTACCCATTTAAATGAGCTTATATTACTATTAACTTAATTTATTAAAAAATGTCATCCAAAGATAGCATTTTCCATACAATTCCAAGGGAAAATTTGGTGGCATGGAAGGTATAAATGAATATAATATAGTTAGATCCTAATTTGGCAAGGATGGAAAGAATCAATTGATCATCCTTTTTGTCAATGTTATATAGTTTCAAATATAACTTGAGTGATTTTAAATTTTTGAATAAGTCTTGGATCATATCAAAGTCATCTAAGGATCAAACTAATGAGATCATTCTCCAACTAATTATCCATCATTTCATCATTCTTTCCAAAGAGTTTATCCAATAAAGTCCACACTTGATTTAGAGTTTTTTCAGATTCAATATGAAAAAGTAAGTTAGAATCCATAGATGGGCACAATAGATCATATGATTCATCACTTCAATTCTAAGACTTCACCTTCTCTATGCTAGGTGTAATTTCAATTTATTCACCCATCATGATTTAGTGTAATCCTTTGATCCTGAAGAGGATTTTCACTTTGAATTTCCACTCATGATAGTTGAATGGTGTAAGCTAAAAAATGGAACTAAGATCCATGATATAGGAAGGAAATATGTGTTGAACTACATGTGTTATAGATTGGTAATGTAACACCCCCATGAATCTATATAGGCTTAAATTAATAAGCCATGATAATAATACCAATGTGAAGATATTGTAAAACATTCACTTTAAATAAATGGTACCTCAAAAGGACTAACAAGCTGAAAGTTATGCTCGATTCAAGTTCAACTTAGAATTAGGTTCTAAAGTTAATCCCCCACTAGTAGAAATACATATTTAATCCCCTTTCATGTGCCCACACCATATGATCAAGGGGCTAAAGCGTAGGATGAGGACGTTCCCCCTTGATGATGTTACTTTACACTATGATATAACTTAGGGATCAATGTCACTCCTAAAATGTCCCCTCTTCACCAATGAATAATATCACAAATTACTAGTTTAAATTTGATAGACATATGGTCCCATCATCACATGTTAGGAGGATGACCTGTAGACTAGTGATACCATGAAGTAATGACTTCATGGTTAGTGGTGACACTTCACATTACTATTTTGCCATGGATTTAATGACTGGACATCAAGCTTGGGCCTTATGAAGGAACACAACATGGACCTCTATGGTTACATGTTCATGTCAACCATGATCAAGATGATGGGCCTTGGTCCCCATGAACACATGATCACATTGGCCAGTGGACCTTAGACCCCATAGAGGTGCATTGTTACATGGTAAAGGCTTTGACTGATGGACCTTTGGGCCTATGAAATCAGTAAAATACACACATTTTTTTTATTTGTGTTTCCATGTGGATGAAAGCTTGAAGAAGCCAAGAATTTTTCTAAAAGTCCTTAATTTTGCAAAAAAAAAGAGAAAACTAACTAAAAATAGTGAAAATGCCTACAATGAGAACCTAGATCTTATAAAATCTATACATCCTTATATAAATATGGTAAACACCTACTTCATATTTTTCAAAACTCTAAAAATCCCAAAAACATTTCCTAGATTTGAGTGTCATGTGGTACAAAATTTGTATTTTTTTTTAAAAATGCCTTCAAACCCTCAAAAAATGGTGAGAAATTCACCATCATGAAAATATGTCATGTTTACATCTAATCCTAGGACTTTAACACCTTCTAAATCCAATTGCATTATCCATTTTTAGGAGACTATAGATATATAGATCTGCATGGATATCAGATAAATCACATTAGACCCTCGAAAACTAAAATCATGAAAAACACATGAATAATTTGAATACTATATCTCACAATAGGACCAATGGAGTTTGGCTATTAGCAAAGCTATGACACCATGTTATACTTGGCCATAATCAGATCTACTATATAAGATTTTATGCTAATTTAACCTTTTAGGGTTTAACTATGTAAATTCTTATGTTTGGTTAAAGGGCTAAGATACGTAAATTAATTATACAAATTATAATAATTAAATTACTAATTTATTATGATTTTGACTTTGTTTGAATTTCTATAAATAATAAAAAATAGGGATAAATAGAGACTTATTTGAAAACTAACTATCGTGGATGATCTAGGTTTTGAATTCTGAGATATGAGTAGTAGTATATGTTGCTAATAGGATTCTAATATTCATCTATTCACTAGATAGTAGCACCATCTATGTGTAATGTTTAAAATTTAGCACTAATGTCCCCTTTGTAGGACTATTCCTATTTTTAGGGAGCACTTATGTTTGTATGTTTTGTTCTTACATGACCAACACCTATAGTTGTGTATTGTACCTATAAATCTTGATTTAATCTACAAACCCTGGTTCTCTTTGCAAGTATGATATAAGAAATAATTGAGTGTGTTATTAGGATGGACTAGGCATCCTCAGTGCCCCACTATGTAGAGAGTTGTCTACATACCAAAGCTATGAAGAGGGATCAAGTTTGATGTAGTTCTCCCACCTAGTGTTTGATGTATGTGCAAGTGAATGCTAGAATGAAAGTGGCCTTGGATGCCTTAAATGTGCTTAAGATTTGAAATACTTTAAAAAAAAACTTAGGTATGCTTCATATGGTAGTATATATAAAGTAGGGTAGAATAGGGATAAAGTATCTTGATTTTTCACAACTTTGTCTTTGGTTTGAATAACTTTTACAACTATTTTCCATCTAGTGAATAGAGCTAGATTATACTTGTGTTTATAGGGTTTTATTGCTTGTATAGATAAGAAAATGAGATTAGGATGACCTTAGGAGGGGAACACATTTGAATAAAATATATATTAGGAGGTTTTGGGGCTAAGGACAATAGTGCCCAGTTGGTGACATTAGTGCCATGTAGATGTAATATCAAAAATGTGGTGTTAATGTCCTCTTTATAGAATGCTAAGTAATTTGGATTGGAGTCAGGAATGACAGTTCTAAGACTATATCTTAATTGGATGTAGGTGATGGAGGTCTACTAAATGACTAGAAATGTGAGTCTAAGGCCCTAGAATAGGTCTATGGCTATCTTAGGGATATGCAAACTCAAGTGACACTCTTAGCATCCAATTAGCCACTTTTAGGTGATTACATTTGCCCCTAATTTATGTTAGTAACGTAACAAAGAAAAATGACTAGTATAAATGAAAAAGAAGCATACCTAGACTTACCTTGGAAGTGAATCCCATGTATCCAAGTTTGAATATGTTAATATGGGTATGCATATGTGAAACATGATCTACATCAATGTCTTGTAATGAAACATGCAAAAATTAGTCCTTACTTAAGAGACAATTAAAAGAAAAAGACTATGTTAAAATGAAATAACTAAGTAAAGAGAGAGGAAATGAATGAATACAACTCATTGGGTATGCAAACCAATACATGAAACTAATGAAAAACTATGTGTGTGAGTGTGCATAGTGATCATATCATTTAATATCTTGAACTAAGTTGATGGCTTGCTTAATCCTCATATGGGTGGCTCAATAACTCAATCTGGTTTTAACTCCATCATTGCCCACCCCTACTTGGTGGGTCATAATATATATGAATATATTATATAAGACTGTAAGTGTTTTGAACCATTTTATTTAGGTGGCTCAAGAACTCAATTAGGCCATGACTCCATCATTTCCCCTATGTGAAATAGATGCATCTATAAGTATACTATGCAAAGTGTTGAAAGTATCTAACTGAGTAGTCTAATTGTGTACTCAAATTTGTGGCCACTCAAATATATTAGGAGGTTTTAGGCCACTCAAGAATGCCAACCACTACATATGAAGTAAGGCATGAATTTTGTGACAACCTAAAATGTGATGGAAACTTTATATATCATATATAATGACATAGATTTTTCCATTCCATCTAATTAACTTGTCTAAAGCTGAGTATATGGAAACTATGTGTCATCCACATGTTCCCAATATGGTATCTGAGTATATTAAATATGAAACAAGTATGTAATAGCTAAATATGTGTACTAAATTGAATTTATGAGTGATCACACCATTTATGATTCCCTCAAATATGAGTAACTAGTATGAATTTGAATTTAAAGGACTGAATCTAAGCTAAATTTGAACATAACTACCAAACCTATGACTTTATTTATCCAAATATATATTTTATTTTGTGTACTAGTTTGAATGATTTATATTGTCCTAAAATTGGGGCTACTATAAATTATTACCCTATAGTGGACAATAGCACCCTATGATACTAGTGTCCAATATGGGCACTAGTGATTGTCTGGTCTAATTTCTATGTGATCTAAACTAACTAATGAGTCTTTGTTTTGTTCTATGTCTACCCTAAGTTTGATATTTAAAATTTATATTGTGTGTTTAAATATATACATGAAAATAAATGAAGGATCATGATCTCTTTTAAAACCCTTGTAAATTCCCCCTCTTTTGAGTTTAGTTGTGAAACCTGTGTAAGAACTACCCTCTAAATAAATAGCTCTAAAAATGTGTTAGTTGGAGCATGTGCATGATATTCCACTATAATGTAAAATATAACATCATAATATAAATGTATTTGAGCATAAGTAGGAAATATAAGATGTATGTTATAATCTAGTATTACACAAGGGTATCAAGATATGTGTAAGTAATGTATAATAATAGTAAACTTTGAGTAACTACCTAGGGGGATTGGACATGATGTCCATCAAGGATCTAAAGTAGGAAGGGTATATGCATGAGGTCCCTCATGGCATAAAAAATTGGTGTGTGTGTGTGTGTGTGTGTGTTCAAGAATAAAATACAAGTGTCATGGTGCAGAATCATACAAAGAGTCAAACATACAAACACATGAGGCATACAAAAGGAAAGCCAAGGGGCCAAAATACAAGGGACATGGGCACATGGGAATGAATACATACAAGGAAATGTTAAAATGTCCTATGTAAACAATGCATAATTTGGTGTAAAGTCATAGATAAGTACACATTCAAAATATCCACATATAGAAGTAAGAAAAAGTATACACAAGGGACATGGGCACATGTCCAAGGCATACAAATAGAGAAGTGGCATAGAAGCCAAGGAACAATGGCATATTCAAATGTCATCAAAGATGTAAGAAGGATAGTGAGATAATCAATTATAATCTAAGAACTATAAATGAAATCATGTACATTTTTTTAATACAAATCTATGTAAATGCCAAGGTGCATATATACAAAAGCTAACTAGTTATAGTCGGCAAAAAATTTGAGCAATGAATAACATCAATCAATATCAAGATAAATCAATGCATAACTAGAATGTATAGTATTTAAAGATAAAACCTAGTTATAACAACTATGTAGGAGATGCCCCCAAGTGGGTAGATGTGGCAATGTATAAACCTAAATCAGTGTAAATTCCACCAAAAAGTAGATGATAGCTAGTCTAGATCAGTGTAATAGACCAGAGTCCAATCTAGAATCAAACACTCGATAAGAAAAAGTGAATCATGTATGTATGATAAAACTGGTTATACTAGGATAGCTAGTAATATGCAATATCTAAAAAATAGTAGAAATGTAAACATATAAATGCATACATTCTATAAAAACTTATGTTTTAAAATATTTGAATGTTTTTGTATTTTGACATGTTATATTATTTTTATTTATTTTTAGTATAATTTATGTACAAACACATGAAAATAAACTATGTACAAGGAGCAAGGGAAAGAAGGAAGTATGTATAAGGGTACAAACCATACTAGCCAATGAGTCTCATGGGCTACTCACTATCATCGTGGTTTGTGTAAAAAATATGAATGGAAATAACTCATGCAATGTGATTGCTATGTTGTAGTTGAATGTTTTTACAATAGGAATCTGATTATTGGTCATCATTAGAATCATGATATTGATTAATATCATAATCATGTTAACCTAGTGTGATAGAGGGAATTGCCTCATACTTTGAAGTTAACCTTTTTGAATTGTGATTTGGAAAATTGATCATGATTTTTCCCTTTAAAACTATGCTTATTAGAGACATATGGTGTTGTGGAGGCTCTATTACTAGAAAACTTATTTTGAGAATGCTTATCAGCTGAGCATGATTTTTATTGTACAACTTAGGATCTTACTCTTTGTGTAACATACCCTATGTATCTGGATGTTTAGCCTTGATAAATTGTATCTGTGACTGATGTGCCTTAAGGTGTTCAATAAACTCTAAAATTTGTTGACCAATATTATCAACTACTAGAATAGGGTAAGTGATACCTTGGGCCTATTTTCCCAAACATTAACCATGATAATCATACTGTTGTATATAATTTTGATCAAAATTGTACAATATAAAATTTTGTTCCTCCTTTTTGAGAGGTAGCTTTACTTAATTTATCTATGCTTGTTACACTATTTCTTATTTTGATTGTGATTTTAGAACCTTTTTTGTTTTGAGTTATGATTTGGTATCCATTTTTGTACTATTTTTGAATTTGACTCTTTTTGAATGAGTAAATGTGTCATTATATGTGTGGATTATGTGTCACTATGTGAGTCATATGTATCCATTATTTGGTGTATTTTCATTTTTAATACTAAATATGAATCATTGTGGTGACCATGCATTCTATAATATGTATAAAAATATCTAGATCTCCTCATTGTGGTGTAGAGGGGGTAGGTATTGGAGATCTTATTTAACCTTTGAATGCTTTTGGAATCACTAGTTGTAGATGTACTTTATTGTGATTTTGTGTTATGATCTATAACATTTTTTACCACAAGTTGACTAGTTAAAGATGTATAAACATGACTTACAATATTGTGCCCTGGAGGCCTTTGTCTTGAAAATTATTTTTCCAATGTTGTAATCTTTTCATGTAATAGGTTATTGTAATTTTTTCAACTTATAATTATCTTGTTTATATTGATAATTTGATCCCTTAGAGTCTGACAAGTGTAAACCATAGTTATTTGTATTAGAACATGTAGGCATACACCCTAGATAGAAGAGGTGTGAATGGGCTGAGTAGGAGGGTTAGTGATAGTGTTATAGGCTGCCTTATCTCATGGAGGAATGTTAGCATGGAACTAGTTAGAGGGAAAGTAGTTATCACCCTAGTAGACATAATAAGGAGAAGGATATTCTTTACTGTGCATAAGATATGACATTGAAACATGAAACATAGTGGTTAGTTTATGTGCTAAATCCATTATGTGTGTATGGGTTTGAAGGATAAAATTAAAAAATTAAAAGGATTCAACCCTAAATTTATGGCACAAAATTTTGATGAATGTAAGCTAGGGTTTGATGTAATACTTAAAGTAAGATGGGTTCACCAAATGTTTTAAATTTTTAGGGTTTAATTATGTAAATTCATATGTTTAGTTGAAGGGTTGAGATACCTAAATTAGTTAAATAAATTTCAATAGTTAAGCTACTAATTTGTTATGATTTTGACCTTGTTTGATTTCTATAAATAACAATAAATATGGATACTATTCATTTGTTCACTAAATAGTAGTGCCTAGTTTGGATAGTAACATCATCTATGTGTAGTGTCCCAAATGTGATACTAATGTCCCCTTTTTATGATTATTCCTATTTTTATGGAGAATGTGATTGTGTTTGTATGTTATTTTCTTGTGTGACTAAAACTTGTAGCTATGTATTGTACCTAAAAATATTAATTTGATCTGTAAACCCTAGTTCTCTTTGCAAGTATGATATGATTAATAATTGAGTGTGTTAATAGGATTGTCTAGACATCCTCAACACCCCACTATGTAGAGAGTTTCCTATATACCAATACTCTGAAGAGGGATTAAGTCCAATGTAATTCTACCACCTAGTGCTTAGTGTACATGCAAGTGAATGCTAGAATGAGAGTGGCCTTGGATTCCTTGAATGTGATTGAGATTTGAAATGATTAAAAAATAGAATTAGGGATGATGTAAATGGTAGTATGTAGAAATTATGGTAGAATATGGATAAAGTACCTTGATTTTTCATAAATTTATCTTTATTTTCAATAGATTTTTCATCTATTTTCCATATAGTGAATAGAGGTGGATTAGACTTATATTTATAAGGTTATACCACTTTTGTAAATAATAAAATGAGCACATGCCAACCTTAAGAGGGGCACATGTTTGAAAAACTATCCATTGGGAAGATCTGGGGCCAAGGATAGTAGTGCCCAATTAGGGACACTAGCACCATATATTTGTAGTGTCCCAAATGTGGCATTAATGTCCTCTCTATAGATTTATGAGTAATTTGGATTAGATTCAAGGATGATAATTTTGGGACTATCTCTTGACTAGTTGTATGTGATTGTGGTATGCTAAATGACTATAAATATCATTCTAAGGCTTCAAAATAGGTCTATGGCTTTCCTAGGGATAGGTTAACTCAAGTGACACTCTTAGTATCCAATTATCACTTTTAGGTGATTACAAACATGTATAAAAAACCCATATGGAGTAATGAAACCTAAAAAGAATAATGAATTAGAGGAAGAAACTTATCTTTAGGATTAAAAAAATTGTATTAACCAAAAATTACATAGGAAGGCTCTTTATATAGGTGTAAAATAGATAAGTACCAACATCTCCATACACATGGGAATATTTTCCCATTAAATACCTTTATTAAACCTAATCAAGCTTGACTAGACCATCTAGACAAAACCTAGTGGGATAAAAGTCTACACTAATAGATACTAGAAATCCCATAAGAAACTATAAATGTTGACAAGGTTAGAAAATAAATAATGAACCACATAAATGATTTCAATGTAGCCAGGAAAGTGGTTGTTGAAGAATATTTATAAAGTAATGGTCTTGATTATAATCCCATGTAAGATTGTTTGTTTAATGAGGTGATGGTGAAGGTCAATCTCACATTAAAGAATACATATGTTAAACTTATATGGATCAATGAACCATTATCATGAAATATAAGGGAGGATATTACATAAGGATAGGGTGAATAATATAAGATACAAAATAAATTTTTTAGTGAAAATAAAATAAAATATGCCCCACACAAGTATAAGGGAGAGGTGAGTGAATAAGAAGAAAAAACAATGATTCCAAGAATGGATATTACATAAAATTTAAAAGAAGATGAAGAGTGGAGGATAAAATGTGAAAAATTCAAAGAAGGTGAAGCCAAATACATATCACTTTGTGTTGGAACAAATAGAAACCATATTAGAGGAAACTAAGATGGAGGAGGAAGAGGAGATGTGTATGAAGGATAAAACATTATATGATTAAAAGGATGAAAAAACTCATGAAGAAGGTCTAACTTGATTATTTTGGGAGGAGTTTTTAGAATTTATATCTAAAAGAAAGGAGACACATCATGGCAAGGAGGATGAAGTGGAGAAAAATATTCAAAATTTTTTAAGTATGTATTCAACAGATCTAACATTCTAGATATTAATGGAGGGCACAAATATGGAATGTGAACTTGAGGATGAACTGATCAACATCACTTGGTATCCTTGAAATATGTATGTAAAAAAATTAGGTTTAGGTATGATATAATTATCTAGTAATCTGTCACAATGTAGTTAAAATTGGATAATAAGATCATGGACCTTCAAAAGAGCATCACAAGAGAGTTTGGGAGAGTGAAGAAGTAAAAATAAGATATTTTTCACATAATTGGGAAGATTTGAGAATTTACCACTACCATTGAAAAATAAATATCATAACTATGTAATGTAATGTATATATGCAATGTATCCTTTGGATAATTTATATTTAGTTATTGGGAGCCTATTAGTGTAGATACCCAAATTTGGTACAAGCCTTTTTCATGATGCATTCTATGTAGCATTGCATATAATATCTTGAATTATGAATAGGGAACTTAGTGGCACATTTATCTTGGTCTTTAAAAAACATTTATTGACTTTTATTTATTTTGTGGCACCCAATATTATTATTTTTATCTTAATTTACCATATTATAGGCCTTGGTCTTTTTGCCTAACTGTGAGTCTTTTCAGGCTTAGGGGTGGCTCTAGAATTTATAGTCACTAACATCAACATTAGTGACTATAAATTCAATAAATGTCCTAGGACCCTTTTTGAATTATTTTGGGCACATTTCCCCTTTAGACCATTAATTTTTCATGTTTGAGTATTTTTGGGTCATATTTTACACACCACTAATTCCTTAATACAAAATTTGAGATATCTATATATACAAGGTTACTAGAAGGCATTTAGGAAAAAGCATTAATTATTACATGAGTCTATAAAATTTTCACATTACACTTACAATATTTATAAGGATAAATATTAATCTTACAAAGATTAAGATTACACTTTCATGCTTTCACAAAGGTAAAAATAGGTGATACAACATATAGGCTTACAATCCCAACTACATACAAATGCTTTATAGGGAAAACTACATTCAAATTTGAACCCTCTTTGGAGTAGTGGAAATGTAATGTAGTGATTGGTTATTCAATGGGGATTAACAAAGATTAGTCCAACTTAACCCTTTCACCCAATGCCACCATTTTTCATTGGCTTTATTATGCATAACTGGGGCTTTAATAAGGAGAGAAGATATATGTACATATGTACAAATATGAAGATAAGTAAGTGTAAAAAATACCATTACAGAGATATACCCATCATCTCAAGTGAAAAAATGGTGATTAGGGATTCCAAATAGGAATGTCACCTTTGTTTTATAACATTGATGGACTTTCCCAAGGTTGGCATTAGTGACCTACAATGATTTTATAATAAATTTCTAATCTAGCTACTAACATAGTTTTCATAGAGGGTATTGGTAGAGTATTCACAAATGCATAACATTTAATAGAGTGTTAAATAATATAAGATATTTTTTAGCCCTTGATTATGAATTATTTATATATTTAGCTTGTGTGATACTTCATATGACTTGTATGAGTATAAATTTGCATTGTATCAATTTTGATTAAACATTGTTTTTTTAATCTTAATTAGGGTTGTATAATACAAATTATAGTATAACATACTTGTGAACCTATATATTGTATAGAATCAATAAATACCCTAACTCCCCTTAGTGTTTAATCCTACCACTAGGTTTTCATATTTATATATTAATATTTGGTCACAAATCTTATTTCCCCATTATATGTGGCCCCAATCTTAGTGTTTTCCATCTATGCACCCCTAACATTTTAATGTATGTTTTATTTGTAGGAGTATGCCTTGCATTGGTATTGTGTTATTCATTATGGTGTGTTAAACTCAAAATTAACTCAAAACCATAATATCCCACCCTATGTATTTATTATTATCTCGAACTTCCATCCCTTATGCCTATGATAATGAATGGACTAATGATCAAAATTGTATGATTAATGATGATAACTCTATATATGAGGAAAATATTGGTGAAGGATATGATTATGATTATGAGTATCAATAATATTGGTATAATAGTGAATAATATGATGAATAAGGAAATAAAAAAATTATTTGTGAAATAGAAGAGCTTAGTTACCCTACTTCTTATTTACACTCTTATCTTAATCACACATCAGAATAAGAGGAAAATAATTATGCATTATCTCACATTTATATCTTTTCATTTTAAGAATAAAATACAATAACGCCATGCATAGACTATATACATTTAAATTCTCATGATTTTTTTCCTTGTATTAACAAGTCTACATGTGATGATACTTTTAGTAACATATAAAATGTAGGCAATCCTTTTTGTAAATTATAATCATTTAACACATATATTTTTCCACAAAAAGAAAAAACATAGAGCATGCATGAAAAATAATTTTATTATTAAAAAATAATGTGATATTCCTTATTTATAAATGGAAAATGATACAAAATAATTTCACATTTCTTCTCTTTCTCTATAAATGGAAAATGATGCAAAATTATTTGATACTTATTTTTCTCTAGAAATGGAAAATGATATAAAATAACATGATATTTATTATCTTTCTCTAGAAATATAAAATAATATGAAATAATGTGATACTTCTTCTCCTTTTCTAGAAATGTAATATGATAAAAAAAATCATCTAACATCATTTTTTCTTATCTAAAAGTGGAAAATGATAAAAATTAGTGTGATATTTCTCTATTCTCTCTCCAAGTGCAATGTGAAGATATTTATTTACATGAGCCTTATATTGAAACAAAATTTGAATCAACTTATTTATAACTTACATGTAATATTAATTCCATGATATGCACTAAGGGTTCTCTAGAATGCAATTTTAAACAATGCATTGATATTAGTGATGAATTTATTATACCTATGTTTTGAGTAAATAGTGTTTTAAAAATAATGAATTAACCTTTACAAATAACTACTATTCATAATAGCCACAAAATTTTTATGATTCACACCATAAGTGACCTTAAAAATCAAGTACTTCCTCTTAATCTATAATCTAGATCATGTAATGCTAATATGAATGATAATGTCATCTCATGATAATTTGCCACATGAATTATATTTAATTATACTTGTAACAAATACTATCATGCCAAAATTTATATTATCTGATGGCCATTTAACTAAATATATATTTTCTTTTTAGAAATTATGTAATTATGGATGAATAGTATTAAAAATGTTCCACAAGATCTTAGAAGTTGATGTTTTAGATTGGTTCTATAGCTTCCCTAGTGGATCCTTGCCTTATTTTAAGAAACTATAAGTGGATTTATTATACAAATTTAATAATAAAAAGGTTATAAATTTCACATTGGAACACCTATAAATTTTAAAGGAAGGTCATGAGGAGCTTGTTGAATCTTACATTCGATGATCTAAAATACATTACGCTTTTTAATTTAACAACCCTCAAATCTAGAAAATTAATGTATATTTAGTAATTTTATAGTGTATCCAATTAATGACAGAGTTCACTATAAGTCATATCATCCTTTAATATAATTTACATGGATATTTTTAATTATGCCTTTTATCTCAATTATGATTCCTAGTAGGTAATAAGTTATACTAGTTTAATACCACCTTCACCTAATAAGGAAACACGAGGAAATTAATCATAAGGTACAATAAAAATAAATTTAAAATGTGATCATAAATAATAAATTGGACCCAAATGTGTTGTATCCTAAAATTACAGTCAATGTCCTATATAAAAGGAAAGAATAAAAGGACATAAGTTACAATACCAATTTTACCATAAAGGCACCTACTATAACTAAGAGTCAACCACTCAAGTTTGATAATTTGAAAAATCAACCACATGAAATTTTATAGACATTACATGAAAAAAATATAATCAATTTACCTCTTAATTACTATAATTATCCCCATTATCCCAAATGAGTTTAGTCCAAAACATAATGAAATTATCATTGCATTAATGGACATCATGACAATGAGTGTTAGACATATTAACAAAATATTACATAGATCTTGAATAGGGGAGTTATTAAATTTGGAAAAAATGACACTTGAAAAACAATATCCCATGCTCCATCTTCTTCTTCTACTCATCTAACGAATATTGAGATATCACAAGACATTCTCATAAAGTAGCCAATGGTCCATCAGGATTCTATAAAAATGTTTCTAAGAGTATATTTTATTATAGTTCACATTATATGAGGATGTTTATTTATATATTCATTGATTTCAAAGAACCAATGGCCATTATATCCCTTATTGTAGGCAAACATAGAAAACACATTGTTGTAGATAATAAGTAATAACACAATACATGTATGATGGGATTTCTTAATATTTTAGGATATAGTGATTGATACTTATAACACAAACATGAAAATTCCATGGTTCATGTTACTATTGCAATATCTCTTAAACCTCAGACATTTGATGTATTATTATATGTATAAAAGATAATTATACAAGGAAATGTTACATTGGGACAATCATGGCTATAATATATGGGGAAAGACTCTAATATGATTAATATTAATATGTATTTTAATTTACAAGAATAACTAATTACATACCAAAATTGAAAACCAACTTTAGAGAAATATCTAGTTACATAATCTCCGATAAAAATGTTGGTACCAAAATCATAGCAAGAAATAACAAAGCAAGAAGTTCAACCAGTAAAAAACATTTCACAACAAAGTAGGAAAAGGAACCATTTAATTTTGTTGAGAAAAAGGTTCATAAACCACTTTCAAATGATTACAGTGCATTCTTATTCTCAAATTTTTGGTCAAACTCTTCAAAGTGATAGTTTTATGGGTTAATCTCATATATACATATGTGATGCTTACAAATAAAAATTATTCTACACATTCCATTCACATAATATTAATATATAAAATTTGAGCACATATAATATGAAAAAATAAACCAAAATGTTTACAAAGATAATAAAGCCAATCAATAATGGGGGAAACATCCTCCTAATCATTATACTCAACCATATCAATCCCTCTATAAGAACTAGCCCTTGAGGATAGTGAAAATCTATCACCTCTAAGACCTCAAGATTGAGACCTATGAGGTCTATCCCAATCCTATAAAACTCCTAATATAGTTAATATCCTAGCATGTTCAGCATGTAAATTTACATAATAACCTAAAATATCTCTTCCAAAGTCATCATTAGTACTTGTTGGTGGAATAATTTGATCTATATCCTAATAAACTTCTAGGTCATCCTTATCTCCTAATAATATAGTATAGGTTATGGAATAAATATCAACTCTATCAAACAAGGGTGAATAGACACCCATAATATCATTCACACACTCAACTATACTAGCTCCAATGAGATAATCTACAATGTCATGAGTTAAATTATGGATAGTCGCATCCACCTTAGTAAATCAATACCCATGTAATATAACATAAACATGGTATGTATCAAAGAAATTAGTAAACATATAATAAAAATCATTATTAAATTAAAATATACCAGTATGCATATATAGTTATGATCATCCATAGTAGTAGATATCACAATAACTATATCAATAGTCAAAGTAGTTTGTGGTCTAGCCAAACCTACTCTTCCATCACCTCGATCATATACTCCTTGAGTCAGGGCATGAGACATGAATCATATACTACAATATGAGAAAAGGATGGGAAATATAGTATCCACCCACCACTAAATATATCATGGAGTACAACTTGTATCATCTTTCTCTACAATCACAGTAGGAGGGTTTATATATTTTTTAGGAAAGAGAGATAAATTTGTATAACTTGATTGAGTCCTATCACTAAGACAATGAAAAAACATATAAATGAGACTCCAAATATATGTCTCTTGTATCACATCCTAATATATACCAACTTGTCATCTATCTCTCTCAAATTGAAATTTCTTGATTAAACTAGGAAACCAATACTCCAACCATACAACCTTACATCATCTTTCTCTAAAATCACATTAGGAGGGTGTACATATTTTTTTAGGAAAAGGAGATAAATTTGTATCTCTTGATTTAGGCCTATCACCTAGATTATTAACAAACATCTAAATGAAACTCTAACAATACGCTGATGGTATCACACCCTACTAGATCACAACTTATCATCTATCTCTCTCAAATTGAAATATCTAGACTAAACTAGGAAACCAATCCTAAAACCATACACAAACATGAATATGATGTAATTTTTTCATTTCATCTATCCACATGACATTTCCACTATACGGTCCCCAAATAATAATATCATCAGTAAGACTATCTAAAATCACATGATAGTCTATCATGGACAAAATCATATGCCTGTCCAATACCCAATCTTGATAAAAATATAAGGATGACCCCAATAACCATGCGGTACTCTAAATATTAATATAATGGTGATATGATCATAATCCTAAATAAAATAAATTATCAGAATGACATGGCTCTCTAATGTTAATCTATACAAATCTCTATAGAAATGAGCCAACATCATGCAACCCCATGAGTACCTCATACCTTAATCTTCTATATAATGAGGGATACATACATGTCATATGAGATAGATACTAAACCACCATTAATAACATGAAATAATATAAAAATTAACATAGATACTTCCATAATATCATAACAACTAATATAACCCTCTTTAACAGTAACACACTAGTACTCCCATCATGATATTGGTCTCATTTAGCCCATCTAATCATATATCTATGATCATAGAGAATATATACTTATATAATTTTAGTATAAACCATATCCCAATGAAAAAATATAGGTAATTTAAAAATATGAAAAACATCCTCTTGTGTCATTGTCATGTCCCCTGTCTAGAGACAAAAAGTGTAACTATTTGAATTCCACCTCTCTACCAAGGTAGTCATGAGGTGCATATCATATTTATTATGCCTAATACAAGTTACATAGATAAGAATATATTGATCAATAATATGTTGGAAATTTTATAATATATACATGAAACTAAGAGTCTTTATGTGCCAACCACATTGAAACTCATAGACATGCATATCCCTCTACAAACAATTTTGTACAAAAATAATATAAAACACATGCATAAATGGCATAAAACAACTTACAAATAATCAAATAACTACTATTTTTCCATGTATGTATCCATACACATACATATTAATATGTCAAACACTATCAACTATAGATAACCTATCAGCAAATAATCCTATCAAATTTCACAAAACAAATGTTAATATTCTGATGCTACTGTCTATCAGTGGACACTATTGTTAGAAACCCAAAAAAGTTTAAATACATTTAAAAACATTTTTTTGGGTGTTATTGTCTTCTACACATATGTTTTTGTATGATTAATGTTTAATTATATTCATTTTATTAATAAAAATGCACTTTTTCATCAAAAAATTATAAATATTCAAAGTATTACAAAAAAAACTTAATTTTTTAGACATACCAAGTATTATAGTAGTTGGGCTTGTAATTCACTCTCTAGATGCTCAAAATTAGTGAAAAATAGATTTAATCAACTTGGAATCATAAACATTTAGAGCTCAAATATTTATCTATGCAATGCTCAAATTAATTACAAAAACCTAAAAGGTCATTTATTTATAAGAGTCAACTTTACAAAATTTAGTTTGTAATTTAATACTTATAAAAAATTTGTGAACTATATCTCAGACACTAAATATCAAAATTACTCCCCGTCATTTGCATTGGAACATGTGAAACATGTCTACATGGTAACATTTCTATGAATAATAGAAAATTTTCAAATATAGTATATTTTTCTATGAATAGTCTCCTTATATGTAATTTTAATTTTCATCTATCTAAGCATTATTAATTCTCGATATACATTAATCCTTTAATATTCATTTATGACCAAATTTTTTGCATCTTGTTATACACCTATTGGATTTAAATTTATGCATCATCCAAATTATTAATGATACAATTAAAGTTATGGATATTACATAAAAACTAATGCAAGAGTGAAACAAAATTCTATAAGTTTTCATAAATGATTGCATTTATAAGTTTTAACACATTTTTCAACACAGTCAATTAGACAATCTCATCCCTCACATCGAAAGGGGGAATATCTTGGGATAATTATAAAAGTAAAGCTTTGACATGAGTAATATTATTCATATTTTTGGGTCAATTGGTGTGATTTAATGGGACAAAAAACATATATTATAGCATAAATTAATATTATTGATTCAATATTTCAAAATGGCATAGATTATAGCAAACATCATATATGTTGGGGGACTATGACACCCATGTGTCATAAATATTTTAGAGTTCAAATATTTTAAAGGACTCAAATTTTAGCTTGATTTAGACATGGAAAACCCATTTACACATTGATAAAGATTTTGGGGGTATACACCATGTATATACACTCACTTTATAGAGACATGAGTTATAAATTACATATTCATATACAATTGAGTGCATATTATATGTAGGTGCACATGATCTATGTTGGGTGAATTTTTTGTCAGCCAGCTAACTGGTGACCAAAATAGTTCCTATCACCACAACATAGGGAGATGGGTCATCCTGGTGTGCAGGATTACTACATCAATAGGGGACAAATATCTCCTCTCATCAAGGGGAGGTTCCCTATTGAATATGTGGAGGCTATATACTATATAAATAAGCTAAAAGAAAGACACAGGGGTGGGATAAACCATCCATCTCTCTTCTTTTAAATATGATGCTAACAAACAGAGGATAAAATCCTGGTGGAAATACTGAAGGCACTTCTCTTCTTTTAGAAGTGTTCTTGCAGGAAATAGCAAGAGTCCTTTCAGATAAGATAAGAAACCAGTAACAAAAGGGTGCAGTAACAACAAGATGAAATAGAACGTAAATTTTACACCTCAACTACCCAAAGAGTGAGATATAAAGAACAATGGGGGCACAAAGTCATCCCAAGGTCCTTAACACAAAAAGAAAAGAAAAACACAGAATGAAAGCAATTGTGAGAGCACAAAGTCTTCCCATAGTTGGTTTTAGGACACTTCCCTATTACCTTCACTAATTCTACTTACCAAATTAAATGAATAAGGACACCTTCAGAAGACAGATGTAATAATGATCTTCTAAAATGACACAAGTCAGAATAGCATAAAGTCTATGAAAAACCTGCTTTCTCATTCAGATAAAAATGAAAATGAAATTACAACCTAAGCTCAAAGTCTTAGTCTTCTTCTTTCAAAATGGGCATAGTTTCACTCTTGTAAAAATGAAAAGTCTCCTCTACAAATGAGAGAAAATACAAACTTATAGCAACTACCCAAGGATTGGCACCTTTTTCTATGGGACGGCCCATGCTGAAGTCAATGTCTTCAATGCATTTCTAGTTTTGTCTGGAGAGACCATGCTGAGAATAGTGCACTACCATAACTATGGCATGTCCCTTCATCTAATATGTCTCCTCCTTAATATGGACCATTTGGTCCTTTGCATATTTGTCTTTACTTCATGGAAGAAAATAGGCCATGTCCTTGGTTTGGTGCACTCAAAAGTCTACTTGATCCACTGTTCCACCTACTAGAAATAACTCTTTCAAAGACATTTCTAGCTCTTTCCACTTTTGTCTTTTCCATATTTATCTCTTCCTACTCTGATTTTAGCTATCAAGATATCTTTTTAGCCAATCACTTGGTTCTTCCTTCAAGTTCTATGCTTTATTTGAATTTCAACGGATATTCCTTTACCTTAAATTTGACATTTATGGGGACGTCATTGGTTGACTGTTTCAATGGTTCAAGCAGCCTTCTCAACTCCTTGGTTTAATCACTTTATTAGTTCAATCTCTTTCCTGCTCCTTGGTTGAACCATCACTTTCATTTGAACTTATCTTTGGAATCATCCATGTTGCTTCTCTCTTTGCTTGAGGCTGCCTTTAAATTGCTTGAACCTATGAACCATTGAACTTTGAACTCTTTCAGTTCAAGGTGTAATCGGTTCATTGGTTTTTTCCTCTACCCATCACTTCTTTGTTCTTTCCAAGCTCTTTGATATTCATCACACTGGTTAAACCTTTGAACCTGTGAACTCGTTGAACCTTTTGGTTCAAGGTTCAACGGTTCAATCGATTCATTCTTTTTATTTGGCTAAGTCCTTTTGATCTTTTTGAACCAAACATGTTGAACCATTTGGTCATTGAACCTATTGACCCATTGAACCAAAGTGGTTTAATGGTTCAATGGTTCAAGCCTTCTCTTTGATAAGTGTTTTAAAGCCGTTGAACCTAAAAGCAGTTGAACTTGTTGAACCTTTGCCGAAGTGCCAACTATTGCTGATAGCATTGAACCTTGAACCCATTGAACCCTTGAACCAAAAGAGTTCAAGGTTTAATGGTTCAATGGTTCAATACTTGCTTATAATCTTGCCGATGAACTCTTTTGGTTGAGCCAAGGCATTTAAACAATCTTGAAAATGACCAAGTGTTGGAAACTTGTTCTTGCCTACAGAGTCCATAGAAATCAACCTATGAATTTTGTAGAATTAAGTTCATAGTTTTCTCTAATTTTTCTCTTGAGCCTTGAAAGAGTCTATAGAAATGAGCCTATAGATTCCATTGTTTTAATCCTATAGAGTTTGTATATTTCTTCCTGTAGAGTCCATAGATTTAAGCCTGCAGAGTCCATAGATTTCTGAGAAAGCTTTGAAAAATGAAGAACCTGAATGCTCAAAACAATTTTTGAAAGGGGAAGAGACGATTTTGGTCTGTAGGACCAAAATAGTTCAAATTTTGTCCCAAAAATGAGGGATATTTTTGGGGGACAATAGCTGGCTCTAGTTTGGGAACTTCCTTCAGATGAGAACTTGGAACAGCTGAGGGGAGTAGAAACTAGAATCTCTAGTGTCTTGAAGTGTGCCATTAGGCTACAGAGTCATGCTACCCAAAAAGAAAGGCTCCAAAAAATGAAAATGAAAAGCATAAAATAGAACTAAAGACTATACAAATATACATATGTATAGATGATCTTATCTGATGCCTCAAGATTTGAAGCACTTTAGATGCTGACCACTGTGAGATAGTGAAAATGGTGTGCCATCTTGATAAACCAGTAGGAAACCATTTTTTCCCCAAAAATGATGACAGGCAAATGGAACTCTCCACCAAGAAACTAATTTTTGGTGCCTTCCTCTTGGCTCTTTCTTCTTCTTGCCCCATGGCAGGACGTGGTCTTCAAACTAAAAACCATAACTCCTTGCTCTCTTGGCAAAGAGTTCCTTTTGCTAACTTCAGAATACAGTAGTATGGTCCACCATCATAACTTGCTATTCTACTAGTTTAGTCTAGCACATGCTTTGATTTTCAGCATTAGACCCCTGATAAACCATTAGCTCAACATCTCCTTTTGTGTGAAGGAGTTTGATATCTTCATCCTGAGCAGTCTTCAATCTGAGCAACAGAGATCTACATCTAGCTGTGGAAGAATTGCTGCTATCAAATTCCAAGATCCAAGCATCATCAGAAGCTGATCTTCTATCAAACTTCTCTTCATGAGAGATGGAAGATCCTTCTTGATTTGTACTATGCCCTACCAATTTTTTTGATGCCTTATTTGGATGGAATCCTGGATTACTAGATATAAGACTTTCATCAGCTAGGACATGAGCATCCTCTATGGTCAAGAAGTAATTACCCCTGCCTAAAGGCTCAAATAGAATTTGAGTAGCAGGGGCTAACATTTGGGTGATCACAATCTTTGCCTTAGACAGGTCTGCACCTACTCCACCAATGTTTAATTGCTCAAGATTGGCTTGCAGGGATAAAAACTCAATCATTTGAATTTTGGATTTCTTGACATGATCAATCATGTTAAATGACTGAGATGGACTTGGAAGAGAGGATAGGAGTTCATCCTTTTGTTTTTTGGGAGGGGGAGGACTGATTTGCAAAGTTAAAGTAGGAGGTGCAGAGATGTTCAATGTACTAACCTTCTTGGCAATCACTGGGTCCTTTGACTAGAAAGGCAGAGTGGTTCCCCACTTAGCAATTAGAATTGTAGGCTAAGTTCATTCCTCTATTCTTTCTTTATCAGCTTGATGGGTTGACTGATTCTTAGATTGGGTGAATACTGTGTATGATTCCTCATCTACTTCACCTTCACTTCTGGGTTCATCCTGGTAATTCAAGAAACCAATGTGGTAGTTTCCAGATGATTCTTCTTGATCCTCCATGAAGAGACCAGCATCATGTTCTTTCTCAAACTTAGGTTGGAAATAGGAAACATGTTTTGTTTCTAGATATCCCACTACTGAGTTGGTTGGACGTGCTTTAAGGGCAAGGTTCCTCTGTGGGGGAGGAAGATGATTTGGTTGCCCTTGACTTCTAGTAGTGTTGCCTTGATATGGTTGATTAGGAAATGTCCTCCTTGGTATATATTTATATAGAGGAGCAGAAGACATACCTTGTGCCATTTGCCTTTTCAAGGCTAGCAATTCATTTACCAACTTTTATACCATTGGGTCAGTGGTGACTGTGGGTGAGTATTCAAAAGATGAAGAGGGTTTATCTCTATTAGGATCTCTCCTTATCTTTCCTACCAAGATAAGGTCATATTCTAGCTCAGTAGCCAATTATTGAGTAGCCTCAAGGTCTATGTGTCCATCTCATCTCAATAGAAAACTCACTTCAAGCAGTCGTGAGTTGATGAAGAAACACATGAGATTCTGAGGTGTTGGCTGGGTGATCATGGGAATCCTGTGCCTTAGCTTGTTGAACCTGGCAATAAAATCCCTCATAG
The DNA here is from genome assembly GCA_037957365.1 of Torreya grandis. NCBI lineage: Eukaryota > Viridiplantae > Streptophyta > Pinopsida > Cupressales > Taxaceae > Torreya > Torreya grandis. Next base: position 1,207,571 of record JARHVA010005041.1, on the reverse strand, counting down.
GCTCATGAGTTTCCTTCTTCATCTAAGTGAGTTGGGCCAACAAAGCATGTGCATCCTCTGCAGGCTTGAACCTGGCTTCAAACTTGGCTTTGAGTGTATCCCAGTCAGTCATTGATTTGGCTTACAAATGGTAAAACTAGTTCGTAATAGTGCCTTTTAGTGTCTCCATGAATAGCCTGACCACTATGTCTTCAAATTCTACCCCTATTACACTGCAAGCTATGCTGAAAGCTATAATGTGTTCATCAGGATGAACCTTCCCATCACCAAAGAATTTGGGGAAATTATTTCTTGAACTGTGTGGAAGCTCATGCAGAGGTGGAGTCAAGTTGAGTGGGCCAAAAGAGTTACCCCAGGGGCCTCGAACTGCCATGATTTAATTATGAAAAATAAGGATAACAAATCTGGGTGGAGTGGCTAGATTATATAACAAAAAATGGAAAAGAGCAGGACCTGCTTGAGCTTGAGGCTTGAGGCTTCAAACTGCACAATCTTTTCCAATAGCTCTAGTTTTGTAGACCAAATAAAATAATGGAGATGGAGGAAAATGGTAAGGCTATAATTATAATGGGTAAGACATAGAACAGAGTCACCAGAGTTTGTAATGGATAAGGGTTATAATGATTATGGGTAAGACACAGGTGATGTTTCAATCTAAAACTTGAGGTTCTAAATTGCACAAAATTACTGTGTCCCTAATGGAGTCACCAAAAACTATAAAATGGATAAGGGAAGGAACTTATTAAATTTAAAACTTAAGGCTTTAGATTGCATGTTCATCCCCAGCAGAGTCACCAAAAATTGTTGGGTGAATATTTGGTCAGCCAGCTAACTGGTGACCAAAATAGTTCCTATCACCACAACATAGGGAGATGGGTCATCCTGGTGTGTAGGTTTACTACATCAACAGGGGACAAATCTCTCCTCTCATCAAGGGGAGGTTATTTATTAAATATGTGAAGGTTATATACTATATAAATAAGCTGAAAGTAAGACATAGGGGTGGGATAAACCATCCATATCTCTTCTTTCAAAGATGATTCTAACAAATAGAGGAGAAAATCCTAGTGAAAACACTGAAGGCACTTCTCTTCTTTTAGAAGTGTTCTTGTAGGAAACAATAGGAGTCCTTTCAGGTAAGATAAGAAACTAGTAACAAAAGGGTGCAATAACAGCAGGATGAAACAGAATGCAAAGTTTCCACCTCAACTTCCCAAAGAGTGAGATATGAAGAACAACGGGGGCACAAAGTCATCCCAAGGTCCTTAACACAAAAAGAAAAGAAAAACACAGACTGAAATAAATTGTGAGAGCACAAAGTCTTCCCACAATTGGTTTCAGGACACTTCTATATTACCTTCACTAATTTTGCTTACCAAATTAAATGAATAAGGACACCTTTAGAAGACAAACGTAAGAATGATCTTCTAAAATAACACAAGTCAAAACAGCACAAAGTCTATGAAAAACCTACTTTCTCATTCAAATAAAAATGAAAATGAAATTACAACCTAAGCTCAAAGTCTCAGTCTTATTTCAAAATGGGTAGAGTTTCACTCTTGTAAAAATGAAAAGTCTCCTTTACAAATGAGATAAAATACAAACTTATAGCAACTACCCAAAGATTGGCACCTATTTCCATGGGACAGCCCATGCTACATTCAACATCTTCAATGCATTTCTAATTTTGTCTAGAGAGACCATGCTAAGAACAGTGCGCTACCATAACTATGGCATGTCCCTTCATCTGATATGTCTCCTCCTTAATATGGATCATCTGGTCCTTTGCATATTTGTCTTTACTTCATGGAAGAATATAGGCCATGTCATTGGTTTGGTGTGCTCAAAAGTCTACTTGATCCACTGTTCCACCTACTGGAAATAACTCTTTCGAAGACATTTTTGGATTTTCCCTCTTTTCGCTTTTGTCTTTTCTAGCTTTGTCTCTTCCTGCTGCGATTTGAGCTATCAAGCTATCTTTTCAGCTAGTCACTTGGTTCTTCCTTCAAGTTCTGCACTTTATTTGAATTTCAACAGATATTCCCTTACCTTAAATTTGACATCTACGAGGACGTCATTGGTTGATTGTTTCAATGGTTTGAGTGGCCTTCTCGGCTCCTTGGTTTAATCACTTTATTGGTTCAATCACTTTATTGGTTTAATCTCTTTCCTACTCCTTGGTTGAACCATCTCTTTCATTTGAACTTGCCTTTGGAATCATCCATGTTGCTTCTCTCTTTGCTTGAGGCCACCTTTGAACTACTTGAACCTGTGAACCATTGAACTTTGAACTCTTTTGGTTCAAGGTTTAATCGGTTCATTAGTTTTTTCCTTTGCCTGTCACTTCCTTGTTCTTTCTAAGCTCTTTGATCTTCATCGCACTGGTTGAACCTTTGAACCTATGAACTCGTTGAACCTTTTGGTTCAAGGTTTAGTAGTTCAATCGGTTCATTCTCTTTATTTGGCTAAGTCCTTTTGATCTTTTTGAACCAAATGCATTAAACCAAAGTGGTTCAATGGTTCAACGATTCAATGGTTCAAGCCTTCTTCTCTTTGATAAGTGTTTTGAAGCCATTGAACCTAGAAGCAATTGAACTTGTTGAACCTTTGTCGAAGTGCCAACTATTGCTAACGGTATTGAACCTTGAACCCATTGAACCCTTGAACCAAAAGAGTTCAAGGTTCAATGGTTCAATGCTTTAATCCTTGCTTAGAATCTTGTCGATGAACTCTTTTGGTTGAACCAAGCTATTGAAACAATCCTGAAAATGACCAAGTGTTGGAAACTTGTTTTTGCCTGCAGAGTCCGTAGGAATCAACCTGTGAATTCCATAGAATTGAGTTCGTAGTTTTCTCTAAGTTTTCTCTTGAGCCTTGACAGAGTCCATATAAAAATGAGCCTATGGAGTCTGTAGTTTTAAGCCTGTAGAGTTTGTAGATTTCTTCCTATAGAGTTTGTAGATTCAATCCTATAGAGTCCATATATTTCTAAGAAAGCTTTGAAAAATGAAGAACCTGAATGCTCAGAACAATTTTTGAAAGGGGAAGAGAGGATTTTGGTCTGTAGGACCAAAATATTTCAAATGTTGTCCCAAAAATGAATGATATTTTTGGGGGACAACAATATACAAAAACATAAATTATAGGTGTGTGTGTATGTGTCTGTGTCTATGTGTGTGTGTGTGTGTGTGTGTGTGTGTGTGTGTGTGTGTGTGTGTGTGTGTGTGTGTGTGTGTGTGTGTGTGTGTGTGTGTATGTTTGATATATGAGTTATTATATTTAGCATATAGATGCCCATCATTCTATACCAATTTTCATACATTTAGAGAGTAAGATACTAGTCCATGCACATATACACCATTATGGATTCATGAAGCATGTTATTGGTTCATGCACATACATATTATGACATCTTAAAATTATCTCAAATTCAATAAGGCATGATATAAGGACTATTTTAGATAATATGAACTTATCAACAATCTAATTTTTTTAAAATATCAAAGATAAAGTGGACTGTATCAAGATTTAGTTGGACATGTTCTTACAAATAATCATATCTATCTAATGTATTTATAATAAGTCCAAAGTATTTAAAATGATCATAAATAATTAGTAGTCTAATTTTTGAAAACTATCAGAAATAAATTGGGCTTTATTGAGAATTAATTGGATTTTTCAAGAATTAGTTGGACTTATTACAAATAGATCACATCTATCTAATGTATTTGTAATAAGTCTAAATTATTTAAAATAATAAAAAATAATTAGTAGTCAATTTTTTTAAAAGTATCAAAAATAAATTAGACTATGTAAAGATTTAGTTGGACTTATTACAAATAAATCACATCTATCTAATATATATGTAATAAGTCTAAATTATTTACAATGATTAGAAATAATTAGTAGCCCAATTTTTAAAATATATTAGAAATAAGCTAGAATTTATCAAGAATTAGTTGGACTTATTACAAATAAATCACATCTATCTAATGTATCTATAATAAGTCCAAATTATTTAAAATGATCAGAAATAATTAGTAATCTAATTTTTGAAAACTATCATAAATAAATTGGCCTTTATCAAGAATTAATTGGGCTTATCAATAATTAGTTAGACATATTACAAATAAATCACATCTGTATAAGAGTGCAAAATAGTAACATCATGCCATTAGAAGGCTTGTGGTATTTCTATCATCAATTGAATTTACATGGCCATTAAAATTGGTTTATAGACTATGTATTTATAGATAATAAGCATGTGAGGTTTATTTCATAAGGAAAGATAATTTTTATGTCAATCATGCTAAGCATAGTGAAAATAGTTATTTAATATAGTCATGTTTTGATCTCAGGTTTTGATTAACTAGTCTGATTGCATCATCTATAGACTCCTAATACCATGTGTTGGTATGTGATTAGGCCACTTAAGATTACTAGGATGCCACATGTTAGTAGTTTATTGGATCATGAACTATTTATTTAATCTTTAGGTGATGTTCCCATGATCATCAAATTTTATCTTGAATAAGCCACATGTTGATCACTCAAAAACTCAGTAGTTCACTCATGTTAACTTTGGTTTTCATGATAGAATCCTTGATATTGTGCTAAGTGGAATAATCATGGGTTCTTGGGTTGATCAATAACTCTTGGATGTTTATATGGTCTCCTATATAGCCGAGTTACCAAAATTGTGACACATGTCATAATCTTGATAGCCCATGATACTCAAGACCTTTGTTTTGATTGTTCATCCTCTTAAAAATCTAATTTACTGAGATTATGCTATGTGGTAGAATCTCAGGTGCTCATAATTCTCAAGACTTTTATTTTGACTATTCATCTTTTCACACAACTGAGTCACTAATATTGTGCCACTTGACACAATCTTGGGCACTTGGGATTGTACACTTTGAGTTTGTAGTAGATAGGATTTGTGAGTGCTGAGTTATAGAAGACCATTTTTAGAGACTTGAAAAAAGTGTAACTTGAAAAACAAAAAATTTGAAGACCATTTATTTCTAAACAAATGCTAAAGAACAAAATTCATTGAGTGTAAATGGAAAATTCCCAATTTTGATTACCAAAGTGTAGAATATGAATGTAGAAAATTTGAAGACTTTTTCGTAAAACTTTAATTACAAAGTGGAAAAAATTGGGACACAAATGCCAAAGTGAAATTCACAAAACATAAATGTACAAGTGGGACATTCCAAGGTGTAAACCCTAAAGACCATTTTACAAATATGAGAATGTCGAAGTGTATTTTGTAATGCACAAAATATGATGAGTAAATCCTAATGTGAAAATTATGAAGGCCATTTATCAAATACCCTTTCATACTTCATGAAATTCAAACTTACTATTTTGAATACAAAAAAATTAAAAACCATTTTTAAATACTCAAATTGTGAAGTGCACGTTTTAATCCACAAATGCCAAAAACCTTTTGTTGATGCACAGTTGTTGAAGACTAAATTGTCAAAGTAGAAAACATAAAATGCAAATGTCGTAGTGTTTATTTTAAGACCCAAAATACAAAGACCTAATTTGGAATACACAAAATGCAAATTGATACTTAAAAAACTCTCCAAAAATAAATAAAATAATAAAACAATAAGGCATATCCAACGTGAATCCAACAAAACATTTTAAATGACCAATTAAACATTCTACATACCAAAAATATGCACTAATTTAAAAATAATAATTTGTACTTCTCATTCCAAAATTAAGGAAATACCATTTCAAATTGCCAATGTCACAAAAGAAATCAATAGTTCTCAATCCTTTATCACTATCTTTTAAGTGCCTAATGTGATGATACATTGAAATAGTCTTTTATAATGCCTTTAAAATAATTAGTGAGAACAAGTCTATGACCTCTCTAATTTTTATTTGGTTTCCAAGCATATATGATACTATATATAAGAATGGATGGTAAATAGGTGCCAGTTGGGTTTGGTTTCCATTTCTTGTCCAAACAACCTAAATAAATTTTATCTTCTTCTGCAACTTTTTTCCCTGTATGAACTAGGATGAACCAAACTCTTTTGACAAGTTTTTATATATCTATATTTATTTACAGTATCTCAATATTACTTTCATCTCTAGCAACCCATTTTTTGAAGTTCACTCCTGTATAATCATTAGATTTGACAAATAGCATATCTCTTTTTGTTCACATCTTGAGCTAGATCAAATGAATTTCTTATTCTTTTACTTCTTAGACCAACATATGTATCTGTAGATGCCACTCCAAAATCAAGGTCCCTATCATGAACCATTTTATGCACATATCTATGCAAGGGTATGTTGTGGTGAGTTTTAGTCTAAAAATTACCTATATATTCAACTTCATAATAGAATATTTATTCTTTCATTATGTCATAGATATTTTGGAAGTAATATGTTAGATCCTTCCACTTACTATTTTTGATCAAACCAAATTCACTCAATTGATTTACATAATCAAGTTATATTTGATTTATTTTTCACTCTTTTTTCTACTTTTATCTGAGACTTCTGAAATAATAGAATCTTGCAACTTTTTTCTATTTTTCAAGTCTTTGAAAATTATTTTCATCGGATTACCTTCTGGAACATTTGGCTCACCATTTTATTTTATTACCCATAATTTAATTGGGAGGACAAATTTATATTTCTTATAGAGTTTTTACAATGCATAATGGGTTGACCTTGCTCCATGCATAGAAGAAAATCTTGACCTTTTTTCAAGCCTACTATTTTGTTTCATCCCTTCAGCTAGTAACTATTAACATAGTATTTGAAATCTACTACTTATTCAATCAAATATGGTGTAAATTCTCTTGTATTTTGACATGTCCTATAATTGTCCATCATTTCTACCACACTTCATACATATTTCCTCTTTATACATTCAAACATATTTATAAATGTGTCATTGATGTCCTCATGGGTATGTTTTATAGGGAAAAATCCAACCTTGACATTGAGGAAAATACCTTTATAGACAAGGAGAGATAAAAATTACAACACAAACCTATAAAAAAAACATAATTTTATGAATTTTAAAATGTAATAGAATTACATCTAGTTTTATACAAGGTTAAACATTTTTTGAATATAATAATGGATGGAAGGAACTACCTATTCTTATTATCTACATAACAATTTTCTAGTTGAAGGTATAACCTATAAGGAAGTTTCTTGAAGGCACCAATTGGGTGTGCTTATTCTATGTGTTTCTTGTACTCAAGGTAGAATCTATTAAATAAAAGTGAATCATACAATGAATATTTTGAAAATCTAGGTTTATATAGTAATGATCCATAAATATTTGGTATTGTTATTTCCATATCCTTCAAACACTTGTTAATTGAGGTGATATTAAAGTTATACCCCAAAACAAAATAGAGTAAAAAATGTTTGTATATGCTTGAACCATGGCCATGTGTGATAATCTCTACCATTAACAACTGTACTATTATTTTGGTGACTACTTTGATTTTTGTCACAATCCTTAGCACAAATGTTTTTTGACATTCTACCTTGTCTTGAATGACACTAAGGAATTCTTTAGGGTATTTCTCTAACATTTGTTTATGTGTGTAATATATTTATCTTGTAGAAAGTATCTAATTTGAGTGCATCATGAATTCTTGATTAATATGATCTTCTTGATCTCTAGATAAGGACCCAAATCATTTTTTTTGAGTCAAAAAAATACATGTTTTACACCTAGAGAAGTCATCAGACTTGGCAATGATCACATCATGAAAATTATTTTTCCACATGTTATTGAATTTTCCCTGAGATATTGGCTCATATTTCATATTTTATAGTTTTATACTAATGTGGCACCTCAAAAAACTTTGAGTGAAATATGTTGGAAGATGTTGAACATTATCTTGTGCATCATATATATCTACCTAGCATGTAATTCTTAGATAAACATTTGCAAGATCATCCACCAATTGGTCCAACAAGTCTTTTGCTTCCATTATCTTCTTTTTTAGCTTTTTTTGAAACCTTCCTACATATAATGCATTTCATTACCCATTTTTGTGAGAATTTTGAATGTTAAAAAATCTACTTCTCTTTAATCCATATATTGTAAGCCAAGATTCCAAACATATCTCGATACCCTAAAAATTAGTGGTAGTTTTTTTTCTTAAACAAATTGATAGAAAGGGGATCCAATACATGTTGCCTCTTATCTATTATGGTAGAGTCAAGCAACTTTATCCTTGTAGATTTTAGCATATCAAATGATAATCCTAACTAAAAACATTTTTTGGTGAAACATTTCTCTACATACACTTTTATAATCTCACTATCTATGTTTGCATCAAAATCCACTTGGTTTAGTGAAGTGTTTGGCTAAATTATTTTTTAGCATGAGTAGTTGTAGGTACAAGTTAATTTTTTTGGATGCCTTTGCTTTAGGGTTGTCATGCAAGGAATGACTTTGATATCCACTACTTTCTAAACATTTCCAATGTATTTCTCTTTTGATGTCATGTATGGTAAATTGATTAATCGACATTCAATGTTCACTATCTTGTTGTAAGGCCATATAATGATATACATTTTAGTTACCTCTATACTTAAAGTCTCACAATGTTGTAGAATGTACCTTATGTAAATTCCCAATTCATTTTCCATCATTGGGATATGATTACAACCAAAAATCCCCCATGGTTGTGCAAATTCAACATAATTGAAAGCAATTTTTCCATCATTTGTAATAGTTGTACATTTGTGAAAAAAATGTACTCTTTCCCCAATAAGCTGATTTATCTGGCTCTAAAATGTGGTAGGATCATTTATATATCAAACCAATGAATCCAATCAAGGGTTTTATTGTTTCAATGGTTGCATATGCATAACTGAACTAAAATCATTATGTCCTTCTTCCATGTCATCCTATATATATATATATTTTTGTGATCTGTTGCATCATTATTATGTTCCATATAGTAAAACTATCAACTACATCCCAAAAATTATCCACAAAAGATCCAGGAAATGGAAGTGATAGATTTTGATCAAATTCTTTTGTCACATTAACACTTGCACATTCAAAAGGTATTTTCTCATTGTGGCATGTGGAAGTAAGATTTATGGATTCTAAAGAGATAGAATTTAAACTTGGAACTTTGTGTATTATTCCTTCACTAATGACCTTACCATTATTTATGAGAGAAACATAGTTTTGACATTAGAATTCCATTGATGTATGATTTGTTATCCTGGACATTTGTAAAAGACATTAGAAGATTTATTATTACGATATTTATAAAATTAGTCCAATTTATACCTATACGTAATAGATTTAGCTTTATCTATACCATGACACAAGCATAGAGATATGTTAAACCCTAAATTTTTTAAAAAGGTATTGTATAACACATTTTTTTAATGACACTATTTATGTCAATCCCAAAAAATAATAACTTTTAATATCATATAATTCATACTTCAATCCTTATTTCATCCTAATTTCAAGGTATCTCCTAGGAGATACCTTTAAAACATGCATAAGAGTGGAATAACTAAGTAGAGAAAAATAGTTAATTATATCAACATTAAACTATATATTTTAATAGTATACATAATGATATTAAACAATAGTGGTTTTGAATAAAAACATGTAAAATGATTAGCTACTTATATTTTCGGATACTATAAGTGATCTGAAACTCTATGGTGAACCCAAGAGTTTGAAGGTATCTCCTAGGAGTTACCTTTCAAACATGCACAAGGGTACCCTTGAATATATTACAAGGCCCTTTAACGTATGTTTGAAGGTATTATTGGGTGATACCTTGAAGGGACTTATAATACCTTCAATCATAACCTTATGCATGTTTGAAAGGTATCTTCTAGGAGACACCTTTAAGGTACCCCTAAGGTAGTATAATGCCATTCAAGATATCTACTTGAAGGAACTAATGGGTGATACCTTGAAGGGCCTTATAATACAATCAATGGTACCTTCAAGGTATCTCCTATAAAATCCTTAATGAACCCCCACATGCCCCTTTCAAGAGCATCTCCTTGAAGGCATTGTTGACCAAATTTGACCCTACAAGACAAATTTGGGACCCCTATAGGTAAGAATTTGATTTTTAGGTGTTTTAAGGGTATAAAATTGTGTCATAGGGTGTATTATTTTCTATATGATCTACTTTAATGTCATATTATCCTTGGTCATTAGTCATTTTAGTCCTTATGTCCTTTTGAGTTATTTTCATGGAAAAAATGAGCATTAAATGAGTTTTATGGCCTCCTTGGGAAGTTTGAAGGTGTAAAAAGGTGATTTCACAACCCATGTGTCCTAATAAGTATTTATTAATTGTTACTAACTAAAAAGTGATAGGTTTTTCAAAATAAAGGGTAATTTTTTTTAAAAAGGAAAGAGTTTGGCACTTGTACAGCCCATGAGGGAGTGTGACACATGGTATAAGTTTATGAGATGAATATTAATCTCAATCAGACTCAATTACATGTTTTAAATGTTTTTTAAGTTCTAAATTAAATCTCAAACCATTTTTCTCCTTCTTTGCCCTTCTAGACACACAAAAGTGATCAACAGGTTTATGCTTGGTATGGATAGTTGGAGGAGTTTCAAACCAAAATAATTTAGGAGTTTAAATTAAAATTATAGAGATTAATTTTCATAACAATATTTAAACTATTTTTCAACTATACTTTATGAATAATCAATAACAAGTTGACTATGTTTTTCTACTTGCTAATTTGTACACCTTGTAGGTTTTGCTTTGGTTTGTATGTTTCCATACAATCTAGATATTGGGATTGATTATAGAGGAAATTAAAAACATTAACTCATGTTATCCATTTTTTAAAATTATTTAAAGGTGTTTGTATATGAAAATAATCTCATGTTGTAAGAAGATGCACCATTTTATGTTATAGGCAATTTTTCACCATTTTCAAGATCCTCATGCTTTAACAATGATTATAAGAGGTGTAAATAGATTAATAATCATGTTTATAATGTAATATTTATCCCATTTACCTTCCAATGTATTTATCCAATTAATAATCCATGAGGATACAATCACAATAATCATACAATTAGTCGACTCTATAACTATCATATCAGTCAACCAGGTGAAGTGTGCAAATCTCTGAGACACATCTGTGGAGTTGTGTTAGAGGTAATTAAAATTTTAACACATTATAATGGTATTATAAATAAATTAACCCTTTCACTTTATATAATAATGACTATGATAGTCTAATTAGTCACATATATAGTCAGTCTACTAAAGAAAATGTACCTATAGGTGCTCTCATGGAGGATTCAACATTGAAAAGGAATTATGAGAGCTTGTTTGAGTTTTGAAGCATATTTATGTCTAATTTAAAAAACATAAGGATAAATAATTTGAAATTAAGGTCAATTTTATTTAGTATATGGAACATTTCATGTTTTTTGCCTATATGTAACTCAGAATGTTCATCTGTAGGTGGTGTCTTCATAGAACTAATCATGTTGAGAAGGAGATTTTGAGCTTAGCAAGGTTATAGTCCATGAAAGGAGTCAATTTTTAATCATGTAAGGAGATAAAAATTATTTTTAATCTTATAAATCATGTATTATACCAACTCACTCTCCCCATTGCCTGCATAGTGGAATGCCCACCTATAGGTGGCCTTAGTAGAGAGCTGAGGAGTCACTTTAGAGTGTTTAAGCATATGATGAAACCATTCATAAATTCATGGTGTGTTAAGTATAGAATTTCAGACTCATTTAAGATAATATATTGTTAATAAAGTGTAATATCCTTCCAAAGATGATGATTTTCAAATTTAGGCCCCTTTTTCCCTAAAATAGGAAAATAGAGCACCTGGGCTTTTCATAGAAAGTTTGTGGTCAGGTTATCAAAAACTTTAGTGCATCATAATTTTTTTATTGTATTATTTACATATTAGGATGTGTTGTTTCCAAAATTAGCTGTGCTTATTTTTGGAACTCTCCTCGAACTTGTCTGTTTCATCTTTTCATCTCCCTCTGTTCGTTCTTTGAAATGGTTTTCAAATTCACTCTCATCTTGGCCTCAAAACGAGACGTGGTTACCATCTTGTCCCAGCCAAATTTTCCCTCCCATGGACTCCTTCTGGAGTTGGTCTTTTCTTCTATTTCCCTTGTGCAAGGGCGGGAAATTTTGCCGCCTCTGCATTTTTCTTCATTTTTTGTGCAAGGGCGGCAAAATTTGCCGCCCCTGCACTTTTGCCTACAAGGGCAGCAAATTTTGCCGCCCTTACCTGTGTTCTACGTCCCCTTTTCACTGCCTATGCAGTAGGCAGTAAGTTTGCCGCCGACTGCCATTTCTGCCGTCGTCAACCGATTTCTGTCGTGGTCGGCAGGTCTGTCGACGTCGATGGATTTTGTCTGCCGTGGTCGGCAATTTTGCCAACGTCGGCAATTTTGCCATCTCCATTCTCCCGCCCATGCAAGAGCGGCATTTTTTGCTGCCCTTGCATCTGGAACTCGCATTTCTCCAGCTCTGGAGAAATCTTCATTCTTTTCATTTTCTGCGCTCGCTCCCCTCTTTCTTCCTCTAATTGCACAATCATGGTTCCTGCTGTAGTTTCTGTGAAGGGTCCCTCTTCGTCGACGTCTTTTCAGCAAAAGTTCTTCCAGGTCACTGAATTTTCCCTGAAGCAGTCCAAGACCAAGGAGAAGACTAAAAATAAAGATTGATAGTTTGGAGAAGGATCTCGACAAATGGAAAGAAATGAAAGATCCCAAGAAGAACACTCTGATGTCTGTTGGTGCCATCTCTAGTAAGGACTCCTATGTTGAGATCAAGGAGTCACTAATCTTCAAAATCCAGAAGGAATGATCCAGAATTTCAAAGGGATGATTTGGAAACATTTTGAAGAAACATCTTTCTCAATGACTTTGGTGGACAACATTCTGGATGCTCAGTTAACTTTGGAGAATTTAAAATCCAGGTTAACTGGCCATGCTAAAGCCATCACAACATTGAAAGACATGCTGACCAGAGCAAGGCTCATCTCCAAGAATGCAGTTGTGCCAAATAGCATAGGAATTTAGGCATCAATCACCATGTACGATGCTCATCTAAAGAAGTCTGGCAGCAAGAATTGACACTCTCTCTCCCCCTTCTCTCTTCTTCTATCCTTATGCATTTCTGTTTTGTGCAGAATGCATGCAATTTTGTAATATGTAATTACTTGTAAATATTTTGGAAAATATCTAAAAGTCAAAGATGAGTCATCTTTGACCAAGATATTTTATATATTTTATTATTTTCTATTTTTGAGGATTTCTCTCCCTATATATAGTGAGGACCTCATTTGTAAATGATCTTGGAAAATTTAATAGCAAACACTCTACTGAAATTGAAGCAACTTTTGAGACTTTGTGCTCAAACTTGTAAATCATATTCTGTTAAATGAATGAGAAGCAGGTTATTTTAGACTTTGTGTTGAGATTGTCTGTGTTATTTAGGAAATAGTTCTTATGTCTTTTTCCTAGTAACATCTTGTTTATCTGATTTAATAAGCAAGTGGATGTGTTATTATTATCTGAGGGCACTTCTTGAGGGTAGAAAATAGACTTTGTGCTACTTTTACCTTTGAGATTCTTTTATCTTTTGTAGTTTTAGGTGAAGACTTTGTGCTTCACTTTACTCTACGGTTGTACTTGTTTTGGATCTATGGAGAAGCTACGGAAGACTTTGCACTTGTGTGAGCGTTCTTATGGACTTTGTTACTTCAGGTGATCTCTTGCTCTTCGTTTGACACCATTACTGAAAGAAGAGGAGTGTTGTTAGCTTTAGACCAAGGATTTTCCTCTTTTGTTCTTCATACATTACTTTTAAAAAAAGAGAAGTAGATGCTGTTATACCACCCCCATGTGTTATTTTCTGCTTAATTATATATCTGGCACGTAAATATTGATAGGGAACCTCCCCTTGATGAGAGGAGAGATTTACTTCGTCTAGATCTGGTAAAGCCACACTCCTCGTGGTGTAAATCTCCCTTATGCTGTGGCTAATATCTCCATTTTGTCATCAGTTAGTTGACGACAAAATATTCACCCAGAAGGATGGATATACAAGTTTTGGATGGTATATATCTAATGGATTATGATTTTTGGAAGGCCTAAAGTTACCATTTGAACACTGAATTTTTTCACTATCATCTACAGGTTTGAACTCCAAGTTTACTCTAAATCCCAAAGTTGTAAGTACACCTTTATTCTATAGTTGGAATATTATATATATTTTAAATTGACATTTATGATCTAAAATATCATCAATATTGGATGATAGGTGGTGTTTTGTTTCCCATACACACCTATAGGTGTCCCACCATTTGAGAATGCACACCTATAACTAATTATAGGAACATACAGTCTAAGAGAGAAGATTGAGAATGAAAACACTAATATCAGTTATAAAAATAAGATTATAAGTGAATTCCAAAGATATTATAATAATACCAAGGAACATGTGATGCATTTTTCAAAGGGTAATGTATACGTACAACTCTTTTTCTCCAAAAGAAGTCATTGTGAGGGGCAGAGAGCAAGATTTGAGTTTCTTTATGTGGATAAAGCATAAATATGAAACAAAAAAGTAAAAATAGATGATAAATTACCATAAAAATATTCAATAAATTTTTATTCAATGTTTCAAGGTCAAATTAAAGCTAAGAATACCTACAGGTACCCTCTAAAACAAGAAATGTAGTTTACAGTTTAGGATAGTGAAATTAAATATTATGTAAGGAGAGGTATATAGTGAGTTGAAATGGTGAATGGAATTATAAAAAATTCATATAAATTATTTTGGTATATAAATTACCTTGACATGGAAGACAATTATATATAATGGGGCTAATCAGGTAACACATAATCTACACCAAGAAACATTGTGCACAGTCTGCCCACATAGAGTCTGTCTTGGATTTTGAATTAATTGGAAGGTAAAATCACAAGTAGAAAGGATGAATTTATGTCTAGAGAGTATTTAAAATATGAATAATTCCATAAAAAATTAATATTATTTGAGATAATAGGGGAAGTGCCCTCTATTTTGTCTCAAATAGAGGGCACTTCTCTTTATGCATAAACTGGTAGGTTGGAGAAAATGGGTGAGAAGGGAAGACCACAAGTAGTTTTAAAATTTAAATGAGGTGTATAAAGTTATATGATACTTATAACCAACATAGAAAAAAATAATATAGGTAGGAATTCCAACAAGATGACCTAGACCCTCAAACTTGTAAACAAGCTTATTGAGCGTGGTGAGACCTAGATTTTAAATGAGAGGTCACTTTCATTTCTAGCCTTAGGTAAGATTTATAACATGTTTTATAATGTTTATGAGGTCACTACACATGTCTATAAGTTACTGGGATGTATGGGAAGTCATGAAAAGTTATTTTTGGACTTTAGAACAACCTAGCCTATAGGAAATGAAGAATCAAGTTCGATAGGCTAATTTGGAGTGCTCATATCTCCTTTGGAACTTTGCATGGGTATCCAAGGAGTTTGGATAGGTTATTAAGGATCATTAAAATCATGTTAGTGGGATGTTTTGGAAATTACAACTTTATGGCTTTATGAACAAACCTTAAGATTAAAAAGTACTCAAAATGCTTGCAAACCCTTAGATAAAGACCCAATAAAGGAAATGAAGATGATGAGCTACCCAAATGGCATAGTTTACAAATAATGATGATTAGAGGTTGTATAAGACTTAGTAAATATCCCTAACATTAGGATTATCTATATGGAATTATACATATGGGGTATTAAACAAGGTTTTCTTAAACTTTTTATGTGTTTTGTAGGTTCTATGAGGTTTCAAGAGATACCAATAACATGGAATTTAATATTATAAATTAATATAACTCCTCGTGTAAATTAAATTCCTCAAAAAAACTACTAAGTGCCTCAAATATCTTATTCATCTCAGCTAGTCAAGACGGGCATAGTGAGCATGATAGTGAGAAGGGTGAGAACTTCAAGTGAATGGATTTTTAAGGTCTACCTGAGTAGTATAAGGCCATGGAAGGTATTAAAAAGTGTAATAAAATATATCCCATGTATTTTCATGTAAAAATGAATCCAATTTTGAGGCCAAGTGTGAAGTGTGACTAAAAAAGGAGTTTCTTAGACTACAGGTAGTGATGGCTCACTTCCAAAATATTCTAGATAAGTAGGACTACAAAAAATTCATGAAGAGAAATTTTTTCAACCCTTAAACCTCATTACAATAATATTATATATACATAATTAGTTTTTGGAAGTTAAAATAGGGATAAATCATGAAGGCACTTTTTTTAGCTAGAATGAGAACTTCTATGCCACTTTTCAAGAGTTTCATGACTTGGGGTGACACTTGTGATTATTGAATTTTCATTATTATTTTAACACTCTCTTCTCATAAATAAGTAACTCATTTTATTATCTTCACAAGTGTCCTTATGACCTTTGGACTTCTATCTTCTCCTCTCTCTCTCAAGTTCTATAATAACTAGCCACTTTGGCCTTTGTAAATTATGCTCCACCTGAGTATGGAAAAGTCATACTCATTTTCATACTATTTTATCAATAAGACTATTTATTTTGACCTATTCTATGACTTTTAATATTGTTTTTTACTTAGATGATGGATCTTTCTTAGTGATGACTCTTTTTTCCTTAGCATGTTATCTCATTATCTCACCTATTTATAGTTGGAAATCTTCTTCTTGTAGGTCATGTGAAGTTTTCTAAGAAGTGTCAAGGTTAAGTGAGTTATCATATTCAATAGTGTCATTTTAAACCTCTTGTCTAGTCCTCCTAGCCTAAACATTCATCCATAACCTAATAATGAAACATTCATGTGATAATTTATATATTAGAGAAGTGTATGTTGAGTTAATCCCTTGTTATCATGTGAAACATGTATCTAGTTGGTATTCATCAACTATTTTTGTGTATCACCTTTCTTAGGATAGTTTTCTTTTAATTTTCTCTCTCCCTTATCCCTCACAAAGTTTAAGACTAGTAGTGGTCTACAAGTGGTACATCAAGACAGTTATCCCTATCTAGAGATTCACCTCATTATTAGGCTCACCCATAACCTAGAGGTGTTTCAATTTTTCCACTTGGATGAGGAGATCTGAGACATTTCTTCAAAGGGTGAAAATCCAAGTGACAATAGTTTTTGGCATGCCTAGTGGGACTCTTAGTCCAAGAAGTTGAAATATTTTTGGTGTTATATTTCAACACATCAGCCTTTGGATATATCTATCTAAACATCAATGGTGACTATGATATTACATTAATTGGTCAAGTAGCCTAGGTATTCCTTTTAAATATTGTTAATAATCATTCCTTGTGTTCTTTCTTCTTAATGAAATTCCATGGCTGACTTTGGGTGTTGAGTACTATTTTACACAAGTTGGTGAGGTATATCAAGCCTATGTCATTCCTTACTAGCATTTTTATGATCTCTATCAACTCCAACATGAACCTTATTAGCCTCATCAAGTGTATCAGCCCTATAACTAGCCTTTTCAATATCTTGTTCCTCTTAGTCAACTTGGTCACTTCTCAAATCAGTCCATTTCAACCTTCAAGCAAATTATTTTGGGATATGAGAAGTACATATTGGATGTTGATACATAAAGGTAACATGGTCAAGATATTCCTAGTAATTTCATTCATAAGGTGAGAGATGCATTATAAATGGTTAAAAGAGAGTAGGCTAATATTGAGAGAGCCAATTGGCAAAGGTTCACAAGTGAGATGTTATATGTGAGTGGCCTTGTTTCATCCTTAGAGGATAGCCTAATAATTCATTATAAACAACCTTACCAATCATATTAGCCTTCACATCCACTTTCCCAAGATTTCTATCAGTCCTACATGATTCCTACTCATCAGCCCAATCATGCTTGTCAAAGTCATCTTTTACCCAATCAACTAAAAGAGAGAGTTGGAAAAAGAAACCTTATTTTTAAAGAAAATATTGATAAGTAGGTTGAGTTGGCTAATATTCAGATGGAATACTCCATATCATCAATAAGTGAAGTGTAATTTAAGCCCTCATTTCCCTCTCCCATTACATCACTACCTCAAGAAGAGACCTCTAGATATGATATTACAAGTTGGAGACAAGGTAGAGAATCCAATCTTAAGGAGATCCCAAAGTTATTAAACACTTCATTCACTCCTAAAATTATGTCACTACCTAAAGAAGAGACTCATAATCTTAACATCATAAGCTATAATAAGGTAGCGGAATCATGGGGAAAGAAAGAGGATAAAAACATTGATAAAGAGTTTGAAGTTGAGAAAAAACTTGATCCTATACAAGCCCCTCCCACCCTTACTCAAGAGACCTCTTGTCTTACATGTTATCCCTATTGTACCCATCATACTCATGAATATTCATATGAAATTCAAAAATGAATTTTCCAAGAGGACCTAGCCAAGTAAATTGAAGAATTAGAGTCAATGATGAAGTTACTAAGTCAAGGTGTGATGGAAGGTTTAGACCCAAAAGAAGATCGTATGCCTAAACACACCCCATATAACATCCCTCAAGAGAGTTTTCAATATAAATTAGTTTTTAATGAAGTGGTTGTCAAATGGAAGGAATGAAACTAAACTATTTTAGCCCAAGGTCTACCTCATCTTCCTAAATAACTCCCAAAAGAATCCCCTACAATGCATTCTCCATATGATTTTGAGCCCTATGTTCCACCTCCACCAGCTAGTTAATATTTTCCTCAACCCATCACCCTTTAACTTGATGAAACTATGGTATGGTAACATAAAGAGGAATATTTGGTTGAGGAAAATTTAGAACTCTTGCTTGAAGAAAGTATAACTCCTTCGTAGCCTCATTGGGATAAGTCACTTGATTTTAAGATGCCTAGTCTTCACATCACCAAGAAGGAGAAGGAGATTAAAGATATTTTATCCCTTGATAAAAAATATCATATTATGAAATATTATAATTTGAGATCCCTCAAGAGGTCCTAAGTGTTGAAGAAGAGGTGAGTGCTTGTGTTGAGCCTTCTTATTTAATTGATAATGAAGAATGCCGTACTTGTGTCAAAGAAGAAATATTGGATGAAGTCCTTTTGGATTATAAAGAAGAGGATGAAGGATCTTATCTTGTTATTCCCCTTCATGATGCTAATCAAATATAAGATGATAAATTGTGGTAGTATTTTGAAAACATTTGCAATGATTTTGAGTCTCTCAAGGGGTCTACAACTTATCTACATCTAATTACAAGTGATGGTAAGCAAGATGACATTTTAAAAAATGTCATAGATGAAAAAGAGAAAAGTTCACATCAGCATTTGGAGGTAAAAACAAAATTTTATTGGCCTCAATATTTCAAGGAACAAGAAACTACTCCTCTGGAAGCCATGACTACAAATAAGATGCAAGTTGATCATGAGATGAAGAGTGGGTAGTAGTATGAGGTATGTGTAAAAGGCCAAGAGGAATAATTTTACATTGTAGAACTATTTTAAGATGGTCTACTTGAGATCAAAGAAAGTTAAGTTCCAAGGAATATGTCTGATCCATCAAGTATCCAATCCAAAAAGCAACATGCTTGGCACTATGTTTCATCTCATGAAGAAGGAGATTCAAGGAACTTTCCTTTTGATCTTAGAAAGGGAGGTATTCTTAATTATTAGTTTTACATAGTGGTTTGATTTTTTATTTTCCTAATTTTTTTGAGCACATGTGTGTGTGTGTGTGTGTGTGTGTGTGTGTGTGTGTGTGTGTGTGTGTGTGTGTGTGTGTGTGTGTGTGTGTGTGTGTGTGTGTGTGTGTGTGTGTGTGTGTGTGTGTGTGTGTGTGTGTGTGTGTGTGTGTGTGTGTGTGTGTGTGTGCATGTGTGCATGTGCGTGCATGCATGCATGTGTGTGTGTGTGTGTGCGTGTGTGCATGTGTGCATGTGTGTGCATGCATGCATGCATGCATGTGTGTGTGTGTGTGTGTGTGTGTGTGTGTGTGTGTGTGTGTGTGTGTGTGTGTGTGTGTGTGTGTGTGTGTGTGTGTGTGTGTGTGTGTGTCTGTGTCTTGTTAGTTTGTTTGCTTTTTTTAGTGTGTGTCCTTTGTTTTATGTGTTTTAGGTAGTCAATTGGTTTTTTCTTGATCAAGCATGGTTTTCAAGTGATAAAATCCCTCTTCTTATGTTTCATACTTAAAATGACTCCCTAATCCCAATGGACTGATAATGCTACTAGTCTAGTTAGCATAGTAGGTATGCTACCCCTATGAGTCACCAATTTGTTGACCAAATTTGACCCTGAAAATTAAATTTGGGACCCCTATAGGTAAACTTTTGATTTTTAGGTGTTTTATGGGTCTAAAATTATGTCATAGGGTGTATTATTTTCTATTTTATCTACTTTAATGTCATATTAGCCTTGGTCATTAGTCATTTTATTCCTTATGTCCTTTTGAGTAATTTTGAGGGTCAAAATGAGCATTAAATGAGTTTTATGGTCTCTTTGGGAATTTTTAAGGTTTAAAAATGTGATGTCACATCTCATATGTCATAATATGTCTTTATTAACTATTACTAACTAAAAAGTGATATGTTCTTCAGAAGAAAGGGCAATTTTCTTGAAAAAGGGAAGAGTATGGAACGTGTACAGCCCATGAGGGAGTGTGACACATGGTAAAAGGTTTTTAGATGAATATTTATATTCCTAAAACTCAATTCCATGTTATAAATGGTTTTTAAGTGTCAAATTTTAGTTAAATCCATTCTACTCCTTCTTTGCCCTTCTAGACACATAAAAGTGATCAATAGGTTTATGCTTGGTACAAATAGTTGGAGAAGTTTCAAACCAAAAGAATTTATGAGATTAAATTATAATTATATATATTAATTTTCATAATAATATTTCAATTATTTTTCAATTTTTATTTATGAATCATCTCTAACAAGTTGAATGTGTTTTTCTTCTTGCTAATATGTACACCCTGCAAGTTTTGCTTTGGTTTGGATGTTTCTATAAAATATAGCTATTGGGATTGATTATAGATGAAATTAACACCCTTAATATTTCAAATTCTTTTATTATTATTTAAAGGTGTTTGGATATGTAAATCATCTCATGTTGTAAAAGGATGCACCATTCTATGTTACAGGCATTTTTTCACCATTTTCAAGATACACATGCCTTGGTAGTGATTATAGGAGGTTTAAATAGGTTAATAATAATTTTTATAATGTATTATTGATACCATTTACCTTAAAATGTATTTATCCAATCAATACTCCATGAGGATACAGTCACAAGAATCATATAGTCAGTATACTCTATAATTGTCATATCAATCAACTAGGTGAAGTGTGTAAATCTCTAAGACACATCTATGGAGTTGTGTTAGAGGTAATTAAAATTTTAACACATTATCATGGTATTATAAATAAATTAACCCTTTCAATTTTTATAATAATAATTGTGACATTCTACTCAGACACATATATAGTCAGTCTATTAGAGAAAATGCACCTATATGTGCTCTCATGGAGGATTCAATGTTGAAAAGGAAGTGTGAGAGATTGTTTGAGTTTTTAAGAATCTTTTTGTCTCATTTAAACACCATGAGGAGAAATAAATTGGCATGAAGTGTATATTTATTCATTAAATGGAACATTTCATGTTTTTTGCCTATATGCAACTCATAATGTTCATTTATAGGTTGTGTCTTCATGGAACTAATCATGTTAAGAAGGAGATTTTGAGATTAGAAATTTTATATTCCATGAAATGATTCAATTTGGAATTATTTAATAAGCTCAAAATTCTTTTTAATCTCACAAATCATTTATTCTACCAACTTACTCTCCCCACTACCTGCATAGTGGAATGTCCACCTACAAGTGGCCTTAGCAGAGAGCTGAGGAGTCACTTTGGAGTGTTGAATCATATGATGAAACCATTCATAAAGTCCTGGTGTATTAAGTATATCATGGAAGACTCATTTGAGATACTATATTTTTAATGAGTGGAAGAACCTCCTAAAGATGATGATTGTGAAATTTAGGCCCCTTTTTCCCTAAAATAGGAAAATAAAACACCTGGGCTTTTCATAAAAATCTTGTGTTTAGGTTATGAAAAAATTTATTGCATAATAATGTGTTTTTATTGTAATATTTACATATTATGATGTCTCTACAAGGTTTTTAGGGAATATTATTTTTGTAAGGCCTAAATTTACCATTTGAACATTGAATTTCTTCACCATCATCGACATGGTCAAACCCCAAGGTTACTCTAACACCCAAAGTTGCAAGTAGACATTTCCTCCATGGTTGGAAGTTTATATATAATTTAAAGGTGATTTTATTATAAAAAAATATAACTAGTATGGGATGATAGGTGGTTTTTTTTTCCCATACACACCTACAGGTGTTCCACCATTTGAGAATACACACCTACAACTGATTGTAGGAGCATACAGTCTAAGATAGAATCTTGAGCATGAAAAAACCAATATTGGTTATTGAAATAAGATTAAAAGTGACTCTGAAAGTGATAAAAATACTCCCAAGGAACATGTGACACATTTTAAAAAGATTAATGTGCATGTACGAATCTTTTTCTCCAAAATAAGTCAACTAATGTTGACTATGAGGGGCAAAGAGAAAGATTTGAGTTTCTTGATGTGGAAAAAGCATAATGATAAAACAAATAGGTATATATAAATTATAAATGAACATGGAAATATTATATAAGGGATTATTAAATGTTCCAAGGTCAAACTCAAGCTAGGAATGCCTATAGGTATCCTCTAAAATAGAAACATAGTCTACAGTTTGGGCTAGTGAAATAGAAGATTATGAAATGAGAGGTATATAGGGAGTTGAAATGGTGAATGTAAATAGAACACATTCATATCTATCATGATTGTATATAGAGTCTCTTGACATGGAATACAAGCAAAGAGAAGGAGGATAATCAAGTAACACATAGTGTATACCAAGAAACACTATACATAGTCTACCCACATATAGTCTTCTTAGATTTTGAATGAAATGGAAGGTCAAATCACAAGGCCAAAGGATGAATTTTGGTATAAAGAGTATATATAATATAATTAAGCCCATATAACATTAAAATAGTTTGATATAATAGTGGAAGTGCCCTCTATTTTGTTTCAAACAAAGGGCACTTCCCTTTGTGCATAAACTGGTAGGTTGGAGAAGATGGGTGAGAAGGGTAGACCAAGAGATATTTTAACATTTAAAAAAGGTGTATAGCTTTATATGACACTTATAACCAACATGGAAACCAAACAAGATGACCTAGAATTTTAAACTTGTAGACAGGATTATTGAGCATGGCGAGGCCTAGATTTCAAATGAGAGGTCACTTTCATTTCTAGCCTTAGGTAAGATTTATAACCTATTGTATAATGAATATGGGGTCACAAAAAATGTTTCTAAGCTATTGGAATGAAAGGAAAGTCATGAAAAAATTATTTTTGGACTTTAGAAGAACCCAACTATAGGAAATGAAGAATGAAGATCAATAGGCTAACTTGGAGTGCTCCTATCTCCCTTGAAAATTTTATTTGGGATCGAAGAAGTTTTGAGAGGTTATCAAGGGTCCTTAGAATCATGTTTGTGGATTTTTTTGGAAATTCCAATGTTAGGGCTTTATGAAAAAATCTTAAGAATAAAAACCACTCAAAACCCTTGCAAACCCTCGGATAAAGACTCCATGAAGGAAATGAAGATGGTGAACTACCCAAATGGAATGTTTTTCCAATAATGATGATTTAAATTTGTAAAAGACTCAGTCAAGCTCCCTACCATTAGGATTAGTTTTTAGAAAATTTTATGAATGGGGTATAAAATAGTGTTTTTTTTAACCTTTATGTGTGTTTTTAGGTTCTATGAGGTTTCAAGAGATGACAATAACATGGAATGGAATATTAAGAATTAATATAAATCCCAATTTCAATTTCATGCCTTATAACAACTCCTAACCACCTCAACTAGTTGCTTTATTTCAGCCAATCAAGATTGGCATGGTGAGAATGATAGTGAGAGGGTAAGAACTTCAAGTGAATGGATTTTTATGGCATACATAAGTATTATAAGGATATTTATGGTATTTTAAAGTGTCATACACTCCATCCCATATATTTTAATGGAAAACTAAAGCCAATTTTGAGGCCAAGTGTGAAGGGTGACTAAAAAAGGAGATTTTTAGACTATAAGCAGTGATGGCTCACTTCCAAGAGATTCCATATAAGTAGGACTATAACCAATACATGGAGAGGAATGTTTGAAATAATTACCCCTAATTATAATCATCATACATATCCCTAGTTATTTTTTGGATGTTCAAAAAGGGATAAATCATGAAGGTAGTTTTTTGATCCAGAATGAGAACTTTTGTGCCACTCTTCAAGAATTTCACGACTTGGGGTGAAACTTGTGATTTTTGACATTACATGATCATTTAGAAAATATATTTTCATGCACAAGTAACTCATTTTATTAGATTTACAAGTTTCCTTGTGACCTTCAGACTTCTCTCTTCTCCTCTCTCTCAAATTCTATAAGAAGTAGCCATTTTGGCCTTTGTAACTTATGCTCCACCTGATTATGGTGAAGCTCTGCTCATTTTCATACCATTTCATAAATAATACTACTAATTTTTAACTCTTAGATGACTATTAATAGTTTATTTTACTTATATTATGGATATTTCTTAGTGATGACTCTTGTTTCCTTAGCATCTTGTCTCATTCTCTCACCTATTTGTAGTTGGAAAGATTCTTCTTGTAGGTCATGTGACGTTTTCTAGGAAGTGTTGAGGTTATGTGAGTTAGCCTATTCAATAGTGTCATTTTAGACCTATTTTCTAGTCTTCCTAGCCTAAACATTAATCTATAACCTCATAATGAAATAATGATGTGAGAAGTTGCAGATTTGAGAAGTGTATGTTGAGTTAGTCTAGTGTTCTCATGTGTAACATGTAGCTGGTTGGTAGTCATAAAATATTTTGGTGTATCACCTCCATTAGGTTTTTTTTTCTAATCTCTCCCTTTTCTCTCACAAAGTTTAGGTGTAATAGTGGTCTACATGTGGTACATCAAGGGAGCTAGCCCTATCTATAGATTTACCTTATTCTTAGGCTCACCCACATCCTATAGTTGTTTCAATTGTGCCACTTGGATGAGGAGAGCTGAAAAAAGTCCTCAAAGGGTGAAAATAAAAGTTAAAATAGGAAATATTTGGTGATACCTATTGGTATCAATATCATCTAAGAGGTTTCAAATTTGAAAAGTATCTCGTAGGAGATATCTTCAAGGTAATGTTGTACCCAACATCCTCCACTCTCAAAATTTATTTAAAATAGGGAACCATTGCACCTTGAAGATAAATTAGTATTTATGTGAGAAATTTTATTGACATTTAAATTCATGATGACAAGGTCTCCAAGGTTCTAGTTTCTTGAGTAATTATATCTTGTTAATATGTACTTCTCCAAGATTTATTAGAATTAACATTTTCTTGGTTATTTTAGTATTCAATACTTTGATTTGTAGGATAACCTATTAATGGTTGGTGAAATACTTATGTGTATGAATGTTTTTGAAGTTGTGAAAGACAAAATTATTCAATCAATCTTTAGCATTTTACTTTTTCTAAACTTCTATGCAAATTCCTACTTCCAAGTTTTATTTATTTTGATCTAACTAGTCAAATAATTTATTGGAGTGTTTTTATTGCCTCATGTAGGTTTTTATTTACTTGTATTTTTTTATATATTTTTATTAAAGAATTTTTAGGTCATATAACTCTACCACATAGTGTCTACCTGCTTTCCCACGACCATTCAAGCACTTAAAAAATCCTAAAAGACTCTCGATTGAGTGGATCATTAGGATTTGATGATGTGTTCAAATCATGTTCACTTGATGATTGACAAGGTTAAATTTGTTTTTTATGAAATTTTTGGGGCAACAAAGTAGCGATGGTCATCCATATGTCATGATCCTGCTAGCCCACTAATGTCAAAACATCCTGAGAAGTTTTCAAATCCTCTAATGTAGAAAGGTGTATGATGCTCCTCGATAAATGGATCACATGGATTATGCCACTTATTATAATCTTGCTAGACTACAAAAATAAAGTGAAGGATACAAAAAAAGGCCCTATAGAAAGAGGAGTTGTAAAATTTCACAATGTGTCTCTCAAACGACACATTGGTAAGGTAATACTACTATGAAACTCTCAAAAGGAGATGACCATGTGATAAATGTCAAGTAATTATGACAAAACACTCAAAGGCAGAGAAAGGAGAAGCCATATGGTAATGAGGCTCATGAAAGGTGGAACTTCATTGGATAAATTTAAAATATTAAATAAGTAAAGAGTGAAAAGGCAAAAGGTCATTGCAATCATTAATCCACATGAATTGGCCAAGTAATGTAATAAACATAGTAGGGTTTACAAATTTTGAAGGAAGTATAGGTGATCCTCAAATTCAAATACAATTAAACTATCATCAAGTTAGCTATTACCTATACAATTCAAGCTTTGTTGTGACCAAGCTAATTTTTTTACAATTTCAAAGAATTAGAACTTGAGGGATAAAAACAATGGCCTTTATTTTTCATCTTTCACCTCCCCACTCGACATACTCCATTATAAGGTCAGGTATATACACTGATACAATGTTTGATGAGGTTTCCCTTAATAATGACTTTAATCACTATTTTATTATATGGGAAGAAGTCAAAGTAGCAGAACTGCATGGTTCCAAAAAGTAACTTCTTACCTTCTCTCTCTCTCTCTCTCTCTCTCTCTCTCTCTCTCTCTCTCTCTCTCTCTCTCTCTCTCTCTCTCTCTCTCTCACACACACACACACACACACACACACACACACACACACACACACACACACACACACATGTGTGTGTGTGTGTGTATATATATATGTATGTATATATATATATATATATATATATATATATATATATATATATATGTATGTATGTATGTATGTATGTATGTATATGTGTGTGTGTATACACACACACACACATATATATATATGTATTTATATATACATACATACATACATACATACATACATATATATATATATGTATGTATGTATGTATGTATGTATATATATATATATATATATATATATATATATATATATATATATATATATATATATATATATATATATATAAACACACACATATACATATACATACATACATATATATGTGTGTGTGTGTATGTATGTATGTATGTATGTATGTATACACACACACACACACACACACACACACACACACACATATACATGATGCAATGATAAAACCTAAGTTAATACCATGCATTAAGTTAGTTTTTTATTTATTTGTAAATGACCATTTTTCTATAAAGCTTATGCACTTATAATGCAATGTATCAGTATCTTATGTTAATGGACAAGCTTTTGAGAATTACTACAAACTCCTTCCCCCAAAAATATGTTATAATCAAGCCCTAGTAAACTAGTGGATGTATTCAAACAATGTAACTAATAAATTACAAGAGTGGGAAAGAGACCCAACCACCTTCATAGTTATGGGATCCAACTCTACTATCCCATTTATTGCTTTTAGGCCTAAAATTAGGATTTCTATGGCCTTATTGAATAGAATATAAGGATTCCTAAACATAACCCATGTTAACAAGGTTTAAATTATCTTATTAGACACCATCCTCACCTACACAAAGATAATTTCCATAGGGGAAATCATTAGTGCTAACTTTATTCACCAAGTTAATAGCTCAGATAATAGGATGGATAGTAACATTTATATGATGTCTTATCTAGTAGACACAATAACTAGTCCAGTCTACTCATTATTAGAAGAACTCTAGGAAAAATATTTTGAGTATCCCAATAATAACATTTGTGATGAATTCAAAAATATTCACATCTATAAGTTTGGGAAAAACATGACCAAGTTAACAGAGACTTTCTACCCTATGGTGTACCAAGCCATTTATGGAAAGGGTATGTTTAGAGTGTCTTATCATATTAAAATCACTATTGAGAATACTAGTACAATTTTAATTTACCTATATTGAAAAATCATAAAGATAAAAGACATTATATACCTTCCCATGTATCTTTCTTGATTGATCCTAGACAAGGTGGTAGAGCAAGAGATTGCATCTCAATTGGTTTATTTTATGGATGTCAACTTAAGGAGGGTTAAGAAAGGGGAAGTCCACCCAAATCCCCTCAAAAATGGTCAAATTTAGTACTTCATAGGGAAATTTTTTAAAATAATGGGTAGAATTATAACTTTTTATGGCTTCAAACATGCACCCTACATACCATGGGATCCAAAGAAAAGGGTAAGGAACCACCTGGATAGATTCAGAGCTAGGGTGAAGATTAACTATGGCCATGTTTCATATCCACATAACATAGTATTCATGGATGTCTTGAATGACACATAAGTTCTTAAGAGGATGAACAAATATAATTTGTCTCTGATGGTGGCCAAGTAGGTTGTAGAAAAGGGGGTCAAATATCAAATCAAGTGCTCATTTGGTTGTCCAAGCTAGTTATAGATTTATTACAACTAGGTACAAACATTTTATATTCATGTAGTATTCAACATTTATCACTCGATTGTGCTGGCATCAATTTGCATAAGGTGCAAGCCTTATGTTCTGACTCAAAATATAGTTAAGAGGGGATTAGGGCCCGTGTTGGGCTAGTTGTGCTATGGCACAATGCATCACATATAGGATTCATTATCTGAGATAATACTTTTGGTAGATTCATTAGCATAAACCTCTTTTAGGCTAAGCCTGGTGGTCTATAGGTGCAAGCCCATTTGGGAAACTAGTTCTAGCCATAAGGGTGCAAACCTTTATCAAATTAAGCCTATCATAATTTTTGACATAGGAAATTGCACCCAGTGACAGGAAGTCAAACTCCTGTCTTCTCCTCAAAACATGGAAACTCCCCTCTCACATGTGGGACCGGTGAAGCTAGAGGGGAGAGTCTCTAGATAAGGGCTAGCTCCCTTTGATGCATCGTGTTTGTTCCAGTAAGTGCTAATACATACATATATAAGTATATATAATGTGGGGGGATGAAAAGGGAGAGAGATGCAAGAAAACAAACTACTCTAAAGAGGTGATGCACCAAAATAAAGGTGACCTTCACACACTCACACTGAAACCAGACAAACACATACATACACTACACATTTGGCAGAAGGACCAGGCAGCTGGAAACTGGTAGGGAGGCCTTGATGGAAGATACAAAAAGAAAGAGATCACCAAAGGTGCTATGAGATGCACACTTATGTAGCAACTTCCTCTATTTTTCACTTCTCAAATACTGCTCTTCTCCTTTTAGCTACAGAGATGGTGCCTTGTAGATAACAGGTCTGCTAGTGTTGAACCTATGAGAGCATCAAGAAACAATGACTGGACACAAAAAAACACTCAAGACATACTCTGAAATATCTATCCAAATGGAGGTAAAAAACTGCATTTTATTTGATTTAGGTGAAATTTTACTAGGGTTGCGCCTTAGCAAAATGTGTAAGATCTCTCTTCAAAAATGAGAAATTACAATATATATATAAGAAGAGAGAAAGGAACTTGGTGCTTCTTTGACAAGTTGGCCTATCACATTTCCTCAATGGGAAGAGGAAAACATTGTTGTCAATGTCATCATTCTAAAAGAAGCCTACTGGAACCATACTGTATGATCACCAAATTTGACTTTGGGGTTTGAGCATTAATGTGGAAATGCAGGCTACACCCTCTTTTCTACAAATAGACTAAAATGTGTCCCTTTATAATGCACGGGCCATGTTACTTGCTATTTTCACCATTTGGGGATTAACAGGCAATAAATTGCCTTCCATTTGCCACTTGGACTGCCTTGTCACTTCTTCTGCACCTTGTCATTCTTATCCCTTCTCAATTTTGTCTCATCTGGTTTATTTAGCCCCCAAGGGTGAACTTTTAGCAGGTCACTACATTTTTGGCTCCTTCGCAATGATTTCTCAGTTGGAAACAAAAGACTATTCCATTCTGCTAAATTTGACATCTATATGGCCATCATCACTTTGAACACCAATGGATATTTCACCTTCTCGAAATTGAAGGCCTCTCAAATGTCATCACTTGAGAACCAACGGCTAAACCATTCTGTTAAACTTGACATCCACCAGGACATCGTCGGGTCCACGTGGCATCTCCTCAGGCACTTCTCTACCTTTGAAAAGTCCTCTTAGGCTCCCACAAGAAAATTGTCTATAGACAATTTCCCCAGGTTAATTCTTGGGTCACTCGGCTATGTATTTCTACAGACAAATTGTCTGAGGACAATTCTAGTGGACAATTTGCCTACAAAAAGTGTGTCTAACCATTCCTTTGTTATTTTGAAGTGCGCTCAAATATTTGAAATTGAAGTGTCTGCCCTCTGAAAGGGAACTTTGGACTTGAAGACCCCCCTCTAGCTAAGGGCAGACCCTTGAATCGAACCTGTTGAACCAAAATTTGGCTCAACGGTTCAAGGTTTAACCATTGCGTGCTGGTGGGGAGTGAACCAAAAGCCAATGAACATTTTCCTTTGAACCGCCACATTTGAACTTGCCTTTAAACTATTCAATTGAACTTATGTCTTGAACCAAGTATGTTGAACCTAGCCTGTTGAACCAAAAAATTGGTTCAACGGTTCGACGATACGAAGGTTCAACACTATTTAAATGAGATGCTTAAACCGAACGATGAACCCTTTGAACCAAAAGCTACTGAAACACTTGAACTAGGCCATGAACCAAACATATTGAACTTAAACAACCTGAAGATGACTGGCATTAAAATAACAAGGGAGAAGTTGACCAAAATTTTGCTTGGGGGTGAAATTGGTCAACAGATTGGCGACTCACAGGGGAAGCATGCCTGTTATGCTTAGAATCCAGTTGCCTTATAGTCCATTAGGCACGGAGTCAGATGTAGCTATGAAAGAATTAGCAATAGCCCCAAAAGATTTGAGAATCAAACATGAAGCTTTTACCCCACACACAAAGGGAAACACACAAGGCTAAAATAAAAACACTACATGTACAAACTGCACTTAGGGAAAATAGGAAAAACAACTGAAAACAAACTACTATATATAGCTAACCAAGAATGTATGCCTCCCTCCTGGATTAAAGGGAAAATTTTTGAAGTCCCCTTCTTGGCAAGAAGACTTATGGTGCCAGGCAAGTAGCTGAATGAAAAGGGGATTTGGTGACTTTCCCTTCTTGCCTATCACCTACATTGGCTACTACTTGAGTGGAGATTCAAACATGCTTCCAATGTATACATACTCTATTTGTTCTTGGAAGCTTACCCCTTATTGGTTCTTCAAGATGGTGTTTCCCATCAAGAAATCGATTGTTGTTAGCTCATCACCATAAGCCCCTTGATACACACCCTTGACTGGCTTGCTCTCTTTTGCCTCATGCTCAAGTTCCATGGTATGACCATCTTACTTGATGACTTCAAAAGAGATATCTTTAGATTCACCAACCTCTCAAAGGGATAAATCTAAACAACTACAGCCTCTTCGCATGCTTGTTAGAACCCCGATGCTGCCTTCTCTACTCTTATCTAGCTTGTAGCCTCCTTGAAGAATAGTGCAGCCTACCTTGATGACTTCAAAAAAATCATTCAAAGTATGAACAAGAGATTTTCCATGTTCCTCCATGTCAGCTAAGGTGATCTCCTCCTCATCCATACTCATGAAGTCTCCCTGATTAGTCATGAACTAAGCACACTCTTCTTCACTTGCTTCCTTCAAGACAGGCTCCTCCTCAAGAAGGGGTGAAGTGGAATGTTGATGGACAAACTCATGTGGAAGAGGAGGTAGTCCTTGAACTAGAATCAAATGATTCTCCTCTTTCCATTTGGTCGGCACTTCACCTATATCAAGCATGGCCTGATAGTTCTCTTAGGGATGTGTAGGTGGGGTGTGTTTAGACATGGAATGTGTTGTTGGGTCTAAACCATCCATCACACACTGACTGAGGAATCTCTCTTTGGATTCCAACTCTGTAATTTGCCTATCTATATTCTCTTGGAAGAGCCTTTCCTAGAAGTCACAATCATCATCGAGAGCAAGAGCAGCCCCATCTTCTTCAAGGTTTTGAGCAAAACCTTTCCCTTCTTCCTCCTTTCCACCCCAAGATTCCACTATTTGCTTCCAGCTCATGATCTTGGGATTGGAATCTTGATTCTGTGAACAGGCAGCAACTTTATCCTCTTCAAGGTCCTGAGCTGGTCCAAGATGTTCCTTCTTCCAGCTTAGAAATGGGAGATCATGTTGAAAGACTTGAGGAGGTTGGGGAAGATTTGGGAGGGTTTACTCATGTACAGGAAGAGCTATTTGAAAAGAGGCATGCTAAAAAGCTAGGTGAACGGGATTGAGGGTAGGATCGATTGATGCATCGAATGAGTTAGAATGAGCTAGTGCCATCTGATAGAAAGGATTTGGAATAAAAGAGGGAGTTTTCTCTAGAATAGGAGGGGGCAGACCTTGGGCCAAAATTTCTTGATTTTCATTTCTCCATTTTACCAACATTTCATCAATATTGAAATTAGCTTTTGGATTGATGGAAGGGGTGTCTTTTGGTGTCAGCTCCTCTACAAGGTCTAAAAACTCCATTTCTCTCTCTCCTAGCAGTCTCATCTTAGCCTCTAATTCCTCAATCCACTTAGCTATATTATCCTCATTTTGTACTTCTTAGAGCTCGTGCAAAACACCATAGAGATGGGGAGTGCATGAAAATTACTATGAAATGCAAAGAGCTTCTTGAGGAAGGGTGGGGGAACTTGAAAAGGACTAACCTGATCTTGTACCTCGCACTCTTAGACAATGTCTTTCACCCCCTTGTTATTCTGTGACTCAACCACTTGATTCCAGCTCAAGAAATTTAGACTGGGCATCTCCTTTGGGGGTGATGGGGTCACAGTGTGAGAGGGCAGTGAAGATTTAGATTCCACTTCCCTTGCTACCAAGATGGATTTCTGCATCTAAATATTTGCCAATTCAATCTATCTATCAATATTAGCCTTAAACACAAGATTTGTCATTTCAAAACTCTCCTCAACATGATTGGGGAAAGGACTTTGATAGGCTTGATTTGGCGTATGAGCAGGCACTATATATGACTGATATGATGCTTGGGGCAGTGAGTATGTAGGTTGATAGACTTGGTAAGGCTGCCTCTCATGAACACTCAGCTTTTCCTCCAAAGATGCAATCAAACCACCCATATCTAGCATCTCACTTGTAAGCCTGTGCCAATTGGCTCTTTCAATGGGAGTCCATTCCTTCTTAACCTGATTCAGTGCATTTATCACTTGATGGATGACATGATCAGGAACTTCTTGGCCACATCCTCTTTTGGTGTTAAGATCTATTACATATTTTTCGTATCCCAGTAGTGCTCACTTGAAGGCAAAAATGGGTTGATTGGCAAAGAGACTGGGGTGAGTGGCAGAAGTAACGTAATGAGGAGACTAGGCATAAGGCTGATATAACTCATTAAAAGACTAAGACTGGCCATATTGAAATTGATAAGGATCAACATAAGGCTCGTAAGGATTGTAGCCATGCTGGCCAAGGAAAATAGGGTCCATGGCTTTGAATGATGGGATTATACATACCAAAATGTTGTTTCTTGATGGTATGACACCAGAACTACTTAACCAGTTGATTTAACTCAGAGTCACCATTGGTGTTTGATGTAGAAGCATCTAAAGGCTATTTAGTTGAAGAACACACCAAAAATTCTTCAACTCTTTGGACAAAACCTGTCCCAATTGATCCCACTAGGCGTGCCAGAACTGTTGATGCAAGAAATTTCAACCAGTGACAGGAAGTCAAACTCCTATCTTCTCCTCGCAACATGGATACTCCCCTCTCACCTGTGGGACTAGTGAAGCTAGAGGGGAGAGTCTCTAGATAAGGGCTAGCTCCCTTTGATGCATCGTGTTTGTTCCAGTAAGTGATAATACATACATATATAAGTAGATATAATGGAGGGATAAAAAGGGAGAGAGATGCAAGAAAACAAACTACTCTAAAGAGGTGATGCACCAAAATAAAGGTGACCTTCACACACTCACACTGAAACCAGACAAACACATACATACACTACACATTTGGCATAAGGACTAGGCTGTTGGAAACTAGCAGGGAGGCCTTAATGGAAGATACAAAAAGAAAGAGATCACCAAAGGTGTTGTGAGACACACACTTATGTAGTGACTTCCTCTGTTTCAAACTTCTCAAATAATGCTCTTCTCCTTTCAGCTTTAGAGATGGCACCTTGTAGATAATAGGTATGTTGGTGTTGAACCTATGAGAGCATCAAGAAATAATGACTGGACACAGACAAACACTCAAGACATACTCTAAAATATTTATCCAAATGGAGGTAAAAAACTGCATTTTATTTGATTCAAGTGAAATTTTGCCAGGGCTACACCTTAGCAAAATGTGTAAGATCTCTCTTCAAAAATGAGAAGTTACAATATATATATATATATATATATATATATATATATAAGAAGAGAGAAAGGAACTTGGTGCTTCTTTGACAAGTTGGCCTGTTGCGTTCCCTCATTGGGAAGAGGAAAACACTATTGTCAATGTCATCATTCTAGAAGAAGCCTACTAGAACCATGCTGTATGATCACCAAATTTGACTTTGGGGTTTGAGCATTAATGTGGAAATGTAGGCTGCACCCTCTTTTCTACAAATAGATTGAAATTTGTCCCCTTTATAATGCACATGCCATGTTACTTGTTGTTTGTGCCATTTGGGGATTAATAGGCAATAAATTGCCTTCCATTTGCCACTTGGACTACCTTGTCACTTCTTATGCACCTTGTCATTCTTGTCCCTTCTCAATTTTGTCTCATTTGGTTTGTTCAGCCCACAGGGGCAAACTTTCATCAAGTCATTGCATTTTGGGCTCCTTGGCAATGCTTTCTCAGTTGGAAACAAAAGGCCATTCCATTCTGCTAAATTTGATGTCTATATGGCAATCATCACTTTGAACACCAATGGATATTTCACCTTCTCAAAATTTATGGCCTCTCGAATGTCATCACTTGAGAACCAATAGCTAAACCATTTTGTTAAACTTGACGTCCACTGGGACATCGTCGGGTCCACGTGGCATCTCCTCAGGCACTTCTCTACCTTTGAAAAGTCCTCTCAGGCTCTTGTGGGCAAATTTTCCATGGACAATTTCCCCGAGTTAATTATTGGGTCGCTCGGCTATGTATTTCCATGGAAAAATTGTCTGCAGACAATTCCCATAGACAATTTGCCTGCAGAAATTGTGTCTGACCATTCCTTTGTTATTTTGAAGTGTGCCTGAATCTTTGAAATTTAAGTGTCCACCCTTTGAAAGGGCACTTTGGACTTGAAGACCCCCCTTCGGCTAAGGGCAGACCCTTGAACCGAACCCATTGAACCAAAATTTAGTTCAACGGTTCAAGGTTTAACCATTGCGCACCGGTGGGGAGTGAACCAAAAGCCGATGAACCTTTTCCTTTGAACCACCACATTTGAACTTGCCTTTGAACTATTCAGTTGAACTTATGTCTTGAACCAAGTACATCTTGAACCAAGTACATTGAACCTAGCCCGTTGAACCAAAAGATTGGTTCAACGGTTTGATGATACAAAGGTTCAATGCTATTTAAATGAGATGCTTGAACCGAATGATGAACCCTTTGAACTAGAAGTTTTTGAAACACTTGAACTAGGCCATGACCAAACATATTGAACTTGAACAACCTGAAGATGACTGGCATTAAAACAGTAGGGGAGAAGTTGACCAAAATTTTGCCTGGGGGAAAAATTGGTCAACAATCATATAGGTTCTAGATAGGTCAAGGGCTTGCATCATTTCATTTGTTCATTCTTAGGATAACACTTCTTAGCAAGGATATCAATACTTGGCATAAGATATTCTATACTCGAGCATTTCCTACAAGATATGTTGAAATAATTGATTAACATAGGGATGTTATTAATGATATAAACTTAAATATTGCATACACATTACCTAACATAACTAAAGTGAACTTTCAACATTATATTCGTAATTAAATAATAATGTAAAGATGCATAAACTAGATAACATCATGTATATCATAACCATTTTTTTCATTTCTTAAATATAAAATTAAATAAAAAAAAGTTTATAGTAACTAAAATAGACTAAAATAAGTCCATAGTAGCTTGGGCATATACAAGTTGGGACCTAATGGCATCCAAGTTATTCTTAATAATAATGGTGGTCATCATATGTAGAAACTTTTATTCAGATCTTCATTGCATTCAATTCGCATCTTTTCACTCATTGGTTCAAACTTGTTTATATCACATAGGATCATTTGTTTTCTAGGGTGGAGAGCACACATCAAGTGCTAAGATAGATCCTTTGTTGATCATTCCACTAGATCCATCACCTTATGCCATTCATACTATGACCATCATATGTTTCTACTCATATAAAATGCCCTAAATATCTAGGTGCCAATTAACTACCTTCTAGCTGGCATAAGATGTGCATTGATTCCTATAGCCAATGCTAAGGTACCAAAATAACAATCATGCCAAGTGATTTCCTCAAGCTAAGATATCTGTAGTGTTTTCATTTATCTCATACTTAATGAAATAGGGGCCCAACATTACCCCATACAAAATTTCTAGTCTATCCTTGGACTAGGCTGCTAAAGCCATTAGTGCAAAAAATTTGAGTGTACTCTCCTTGAGCTTGGGACTAAAGTCTTTAAATCCCTTGATAGTGATCTTGATCTCTTTAGAATTCATGTCTATTTACATAGAGGTGCTACTAAGCAAAAACACATCTATCTTCTCCAATTCTTTCCTAAAGGCCTCTAAACTTATCTTAGCCTTTGTCACTCCTCCATCCAAGATTGATCCTTGATCATAGGACTTAGTTTTTAAGGCATAGAATAGTCCTTCCAAGTTATATTCTTAGTCCTTTATCTATCTGCTCAACACATTGACCTTCCCCATTATCTGCATGCACTCCACCCTACTCGAAGAGTAAACCTATGTCATCAACTCATCCTTCTCCTCCTTTGCTTTCCTTAGATACATGTTTATGACTGCTACCTAGTTAAAGAATCCCAACAATATGGAATCAATTACATTTAAACCTTATTTAATTTTTATAAATAGGTCTTCCACCTCTTTGATCTTGGTAGCTAGCTCCTATAACATGATGCATGGATCTTATTCTTCTTCTTCTTCTTGTGCCAGTTCTAGTTTCATCCTTGAGAGCATCTTTTCCACTATCACACAAACTTTATCAACTTCAAATAGGTTCAATGTATCAATGATAAATAGGAAGGATGGTTTAGTTGTATCTATGTGCTCACATAGGTACTACAATTTGAATTTCATGTCCTGCACTTCACCTTGGACATCCTTACAAAAAAAATTCCATTTATTTTCCCTACCATCATTGATGATATTATTTCATGCAACTTTAGTGGCCATCCAAATAAGTTCATTCCCAGATTAGATTGGGTTCATGGAATGGGGTTTTTTATGAAGTAATATTGCATTTCCTCAATTTCATCTATTCCCAATATGGTCTTTTGAGGCACCTCAAATTGAGGCTCATCCATGTAGCTGTCAAACACAAACTATTTACACATCTTGGTTATGGTGACTTCATGGGGTATGAAGTCAAACATATAGAAATCCTCATCCATCCACCCCTTCTACACTTTTTTTCTGATGTTCAACTCCATGCCTTCTTCCTTGACTATGACCAACTTCATTTTCTCTTCTTTCTCCTAGCTAGCACCACTACTTTCTTTGGTGCTTTCTTCTCAGGACTCATCTTATTATTATATGAGGGGTTCTTCTTCAGACTTTTCCCTTTTATCCACTTCTTCTTCATAGGATTTATCACCACTCACCTTCAAATGTATTCCCTTTATGATAGCTTTGACTTGTTCATGTTCCTACTAGGGTTCCTCTCCAATCTCCTTTTTATTTTCCAAGGCACTAGAATCTCCTTCATTTTATTTAGGTACCCCTTCACTACTTTGGAATGCTTATTGTGTAGCTTCATCTAATTTTATGGTGCAAGTATAATGTACCTTATTAATTTTCTTAATGGATGGTCCCATGCTTTTGGGAACCTTATTTTTCTTCCTCTCTCTCTTTTCCTTCTCTTCCTCAGCCTCAACCTTATCAATATTTGCCTGACTCATGTTGAATTCCTTAAAAGCCTTCCTCCTTTTTTCCAATGTTAATTCCATCTTGATTTCTTTCTTGTTGTGTCCCATTTTCTTCCAAAACATTATATTTTACTTCTTAATTTATGGAGGCTATGTGGAGGCTTCTATATATGAGGCACTAACCAGCTTTTATACTTCTTCAAGAATGATGGTAGTACCACCTTGGATGACATTCTAAACATCATCGACACTGGGTTATTCTCCCACTTCTTCTTGTACAATGTAAGTTGCCATTCCTTTTTATTTTACCTCTTCCTTCATCTCTTCCTCCTTTCTACATGTGTAGATCTCTTCTACCTCCATTTATACTAGATTTATTATAGGGAACACAACATTTACCTTAGAATTTTTCTTTTTTTCCTTCTTACTAGAGGAAATAGTCTCTAAATTAAAGTTTACACTCTTCTTATTTAGACATGAAGTCATTGCTTGTTTGTCAGAGGTGACTCTCAATATGATGTGCTCCTATATTTATTTGAGTGTCTCTCCCTATTTCTTTTGGGGAGGCTTCTACTACATTGTTAGCACTAGCTTCCATTCATCACTGATATGGAATGGGTGATCATCATCTTTTCCAAGGTCTGCAACCTTCTTCCATGACTTCATCTCATAATACAAAATGAAGATGAACCCATTTATAATGTCCCTCTTTTTGGGATGGAGGTCCATGTGGTTTTAGTCATCCTCCTCATTATTTGTGGCTTTCTCTCTTGGGCACACATAATGGAACCTTAACATACTTCTTTCTAAGTCCACAACCTTAACTAGGATATATAGTCATTACATATTGGGAATCCTCCTTAGCACCTCCCTAAAATATTTTGTATAAAATGCATAAGGCATATAGATCTAGTTAGATAGGTTTTCATATGTGAGCATGAGGCACACTACATAGAAATTTTGCATGATGGTGAAGGTCATTATGTTAAAAATGTGTTGGGGAGCTCTTATAGGATGCACCATTATATCCCAAATGCCTCTATGTATTGAGTGCACCACATTAGCACTTGTATATTATATTTTTTGGAGAAGGAGGGTGGGAAGGTGAAGTTTTGGTACTTCAATACCAAGGAGTCCTTATGCATTGGGAAGACCCAAAGATTGGCTTTATCACCATCAAGCATGCCAATCTCCTCCATCACTATCAATGAATTTTGTAATGTTGAACTTGACCTCTTACACCATGTGGTGGGTGATTCATAAGTATTTCTTATTGATATCTATCCACCATACACCAAGGAATAGATTGGAGCTCATAAGGCACTCCATGGCCCTCATTCTAGGGTCCTTTATGTCCTTGATCAGGAATGCAAAACCTACCTTGTAATAGCCAAGGAATTTTGTAACTCTCTCCACCTCTAAATCATCCTCTATCATTAGGTGAATGTCTACACTTAAGCCT
This sequence comes from Torreya grandis, assembly GCA_037957365.1. NCBI lineage: Eukaryota > Viridiplantae > Streptophyta > Pinopsida > Cupressales > Taxaceae > Torreya > Torreya grandis. Next base: position 1,167,778 of record JARHVA010005041.1, on the reverse strand, counting down.
GAAAGCTCAGTGATAATGCTAATGAGGCACACTAATATCTACATGTACCTCCATATGAAGTAGAAGTGATCTCCATGGATGTGCAAGAGAAAGAATTGAATGATTTCCTCTAGATTTCCAAAACATGGTAACTCATATAGTTGGGTTACATCAGTGGTCATAATCATGTCTCGTATGGAGATGTCAAAGAATACCATGCCTACCTACGTATTTAATCCTATATCAACCATCTAATCTTGGTTGATATCATGAAAATTTATTGATGTATGTTGGTTATACTCTTTAAACCTATAAGTGTGCACAAAATATGCCTATGTTTCCCCATTATGACCTCAGAGGAAAACTACATTTCTTTGTATGATATCTTATTGATTGCCTCAAGGTTAATCTCAGTGATGATAAATACTTCAACCAATTGTGCCTTCTTCTTCATAGTGTCTATTTATTCTACTATCTATGCCTTTTTGGCATCCTTATATGCCTATAGTAGACTAGAACTCAATCATTTCTTACTCATTCAGAATTGGCTAGTGTTAAAGCATGGTTTATTGATCTTTTTAAAGCCTATAATGTTTCTTGGTGATTCTTCATAGTCATAGGGTTTTTGACTATAACTTTGGATCTCGAGCTTCATTCACCATTAATGGTAGCATCAACGTCATTCAAGATTTATTTTATCCTATTCCATCATAATTTTTGCCCCTCACACCTATATTATAATCTTAAATAGAATGCAATCCCTTTCCTTATTCAATCATTATCATTTGATGATTATGGGTACTTAGGTTTTCACTTGGTAGCATTTTCTTGCTTTGGCTCTAGTTTGAATCTGGTTATGATTTGTGTTTGGGTTATAATTCTCTTAAGGTTAGTAACCTAGTCTAGTGTGTCATCTGCCTCTTTTTACCTTAATTTTAGATACCCCATTAATGGCTAGCGAATAATGGCATGGTGGTGCAATATTTCTTAAAATATGTTAAACCCATGAAATTGATGAAAATTTTCTACCATGTTCACATTATTTATGGATATTTGTGCCTCCAACATCACAGTCATTAAATTTTCTTAACAACTTATTCAGTGAAGTGATAGGTAATTCAAGTGATCACTTCCCACCAACCATTGGGTGGTTTCTAGTTGTCTTGATGATCTTCCTTTTGTGATTGGTTCACCTTGACATGACCCTCACCATTCTTATGAAAACCTAGGTATAACTCTTCACATGCGCATGATTCAACCTCCTCAGTTCCATCTCCTCTTCTTGTTACTCTTCCTTTAAAAAATGATTCTATTGATTAGTTTATTTCTCTATGCTTTCATCTTATTTTGGCCTACCCTACCCCATACAAATTACTACGCTGGTCCTCTAATGCTTCATTATGTTTCCTTTATCTCATACACATGAGCATCTTATGTGTTTCCTTTTTATCTCTTGTGCACTAGCATTTTGTGTGCCTCCCTTTGTTATTTGGTACTCACTTTTTTCAAACTTTGGCAAACTTAATGTTCCTAGAACTGAGATTTATGCCCTTAGGTGACTATAAAGCACCCATGTTCAACTCACCTAACTAGATTTATGTGTGGAAGCACTAGAATAGTTTTTTTGAGGGCTTGGTATAATTCACTTATTCAATCATCACAAACAACAACACATAACATAAGGAAATGTTTGGCTTGCAAAAAACTTTATTCTGGTCAGCACAACACCATTGAATTATGACTAGGAAGTTAGTGTTCTAATGATACAAGCACCATCCTATTACCTATAAGGCTTCAGTTGGTTGTCATTGAAATGCCTAGGGATAATTTCAACCATCAACATATACAACTTGTATGTTCCAATATCCAATATGATGTGGATGACATAAGGTTTTATCCCTAATCTACATCTTTCCTAGGTGCTTGAGGTACTTGGAGTCATAGAGTAAGACCAGTGTTTCTTCAATAAGTACCTTACATTTAACATACTTATCATGCCATAACTTATAACATGCCTCCTCTATCTATTGGTTCCATCTTACTTGGGTGTGCATCTTGTCCAAGCATTCCAAGTCTTTCATCCATGCACTCAAGGACACTTAGTCATCAAAATGAGTAATATGCATAATGTGTAATGAGGGCACTATGAATTTCATTAGTAAAATTGCCTCTACACCAAACACCAATTAGAATGGTTTAGCTTTATTTAAGAACTTATAGATAGTGTGGTGGGCCCATAATAATGGTGACACATGGTCATCCCAATCCTTGTGACCAACATCACATATCTTGGTGAGGCACATTCCCAATATTTTATTGAATGCCTCAATGGTGCCATTTTTTTAGGGATGATAAGGGGTTGTTTTATGGTGTGCCACTATATACTCAAATATTAAGATGTGCATGGTTTCATTTATGAAGTAAATGGGCATCCATAGAGACTAATGGTGTACTCCCATATAAAACTTGTAGCTATGGTGGCTATGTAATCTTTGGTTAGCACTACCTTAGGCCACTTGGTGAAATAGTCTATCACCACAAAAATGTAACACATGCTTATGTACCTTGAAATGGGAGTAATCAACCCAAAAAAATCAATGGCTAATTTTTTTAATGGTGCTTGGTTAAGAATGGGAATGAGGGGCATCTCATCTTGGTGGTTGAAATTTCCTATGTTCTGGTAGATATCACATGCCTTGGTGTAATCTTTTGCAACTTAGAACAGACTTGACCACCATAAGCCTAATTATAGCACCTTACATGATATAATGTCTCTAGTGTAATTACCTCCTACTATCCCCTCATGAGCCTATTGTAAGGTAAAGTAATTTTTTGTGTTTAAAGACACATCAGTGGAGGAATTCATCATGGCTCAATTTTTAATGTTCCCTACTAATGATATAAAAAAGGGTGACATGAATTGTGAGCTGCTTTCTCTCTTTAGTTATCATATTCTATGGCACATACCTAGATCTTAGAAATGTGATGATCTCCATGAAGTCTTTAGGTATGCATTAAACTCTATATATTTTTATGTCCAACATATCATTATCAATAGGCACTACCGCATCGCTAGAGTTAATGCAAGATAAATGGTCTAGGCTTGAGTTCCATTTTCTAAGCTTCACGATAACTAAGAATTAGAATTATTAAAATAGAACTGTCCATCTATAAATTCACTCATGGAGAATGGGATTGTTCAAAAGGTTCTTAAGTTACTCATGATAGGTGAAAAATATGAATGGGGTAACCAAAAAGTATTTCTTGAACTTAACAAGGTGTAGACCATGGCAAGAACCTCACACTCAGTTGTTTTACAGTTTTGCTTTGCCTAGGTTAGTTTCCTACTTGTGAAATAAATAGGATGATCCATTTTTCCTTTACCTAGTTGTACTATAATCATACCAATTATAGAGCTAGATACATAGATATGGATGTGTAATGGAGTTGTCCAGTCAATAAATTATAACATCAGTGTGCCAGCTAATGCAAGAGATCCTCTAGTGGTACCATAATCTTTGCATATCTCCTTATGAAATTTATATAGTATTTATAATTTCCAATAAATATGTGAATATATTTCTATGTTAAAGGGGTCTGAAACTATAGGATAGTCTCAATATTCATGGGATCAACTAGCAAACCATCTTTGTAGATGATGTGCCTAAACAAAGTGATAAATGGTGTCATGAAGACACACTTATTTAGGTTCAAGGATATCTATAACTAATTTCACCTCTAAATCATGAGGTGTAAGTTGTCATAATGGTCCTTCACTAGCCCATACACTGTCTAGTCATATAAGCACACTTGGAGGAATCTATAAATGAAGTTCTTAAATGCAATGATCACCACTCTAGAGAACATGGATGACACATTATTGAGTCCAAAGGGAACCATGTTATATTTGAAACAAAATCATTCTATCAAAAATATTGTTTTAGGCTTATCCTCCTTAATCTAGACTTGATGGTATCCTAATAACCCATTAGTAAAAGTACATATTTTTTAGCCTATTATGCCATCCAAAACTTTGTCAGTGAACATAGTTAAGAAGGGGTTAGTGATGTATGTGGATTTAAACAATATATAATTGATGTAAATAAGGATTTTCCCATCATTATCAATGCTAATAACCATAGGGATAACCCATTCAGATTCTTTCATAGGGTAGATGACACCTATGGCTAACATTCTATCAATCTCCATTTTGACCTTGGCATGAAGATTGGAGTTCATTCTATAAGGGTGATTCATGATATGTCTTACACTATCAACTATATTTATACTCCTTTTCCAAATATATGGGTGGGTTCCCTTCATATCTCATTAATTCTAAGGGAACAAGTCTTAAAACTCTTTTAAGAGATCTAGAATTCATGTTAGTTCTATGTCAGACCAATATGTGCCTAAAGTATCTATCTTTGGTTCCCCTTCTAAGCTGATGTCTCCCTTGGTAGTTTTGAGTGGCATGTGGTAGGTCTCATTACTATCTTTATTTGAATCCTAAACTTACCTACTACCCTAAGTTTTTCTTATGCAAAGATGAGTAGGGTCTTCTTCATCGGGGGTGTTATCCTCAACTTGGTATACTAGCTTCTTCTTGTCTATCAAGTTATTCTAGTTTTAAACCTTCTGAGTCTCATTATCCTTATCACTCGATTCACTATTGAGAACTTTCTCTTTAAATTATGTCTAGAGTGCCAACCCCTTTTCCCCAAATATGTCTTTTAGGCACTCTTCTAGGATTGCAGTGTCCTCAAACACTTCCCTTCAAACCACTTGTAATGGTTTGATCAATTCTAGATTCAATAAATAAAATGAGAAGGTGTTTATGAACCACTCCTTAATTCCATCCCAATTGGCTCTCTCATGGTGTGTCTCATTGATGACATACCATGCTCATGCTCACATATTTAAGATCTTGTAGAAGGCATGTATCCATAGGTTCCTTAGGGTGTTCTCACTATAAATAGCTCGTGTTTTTTCACACAAGTGCACATGTACTATAGGATTTAATTCACCAAAGTAGGTAGAGATTTCTAGGTCTTTATTTTTTCCCTAAATCTATCGAAGATTAATTCTTTCACATCTTCCCAAGTTGGTAAGATAGGCCTTTGTGTTGCCCACCAATGAGTAGTAATGCTCTTTAATGTATATGCTAGTGCACCCATTCTATCTACTTATTTTGGGATGCATGATTTAAGGTCACAAACATAATATTCCATATGATTTCTCCCCTTATATCTTTGGAGTGCCATAATTATACCTTTACTTAGGTGAAACACTCTCCTTCCATTCTTCATGGTGCAAAGGACCCATCTTTTCATAGTGTGATCAATCTAGACCCAACTCATATTTACTAGTTTTGGCACCTTTGTTTGTACTAATTAGAACCTTATACTAGTGGTATCATAATATTATTTGACCCATCAGTCATAGGAAACATCAATGGTGTCTGACGCTGATTGTCCATCTTCCCAAGAAAGCACTCCTTAATCATTGAAGTTGAGAGTCTCGGCACCTTACGCTATGATGTTATATATAAGGTTGATATCATCCTTGAGGTCAATACTCTCTAAATATGGGGTCATTTTTCATTTGATAATGGGATAACCACCTTCTCTTTACCATTTTTAAGGGTCATATAGTGCCTCTTGAAGTGCATGTCTACCTTATTTGTATAACACCATGACCTTTCCAAAAGTGCTGGATAGTTATATTATTTAGCTAAATCGATCACCTAAAATTCAATGCATAATTTGGTACCCATGATGTCTACAAATATGCTCTTTATAATTTCAATTGGTTGTGCTCAGTTCTTATTGGCCATAAAAATCACATGAGGGGAAGACCTTAATGTTGGCTTACCCATCTTCTCCCATGAATTCTTGGTCAATATATTGACCTCGGTTCCTATGTCCATAAGGACCTCACATATAGACCATCCATAAATAGTGGAATTAACAAATAATTCTTGATCATACTCCACATTCTATGTATGCCTAACTTCTTGCACCCTTTCTATGTGTGGAATAATGAATTTAACTAGATTTTGCCCTGCATGCTCCAAGAGCAAATTTTCAAATAGGGGAAATATTCCTTCAATTTTTAAGAGGCATAGTATCTATATTATCTCTTGTATCTCAACCTCATATCTATATTTATTCTTTGAGGAGGTAACATACTATGCATCTATATCTCATGCTAACTAGATCTCTCTTTACAGGTTTTGAATGATGCTCATGGACTACTGTAAAACATCCTTCTAGCATGAAGGGTCTAGGTAAGGAATATATTTGGTTTCAGTCCATGTTATACAATTAATGTGGCTCTATTCCCCATATTTTAAGTTTAATTATGGTATTGGAATAACTAGTGATTGAGTGGTGAATCTACTATGAGTAGTCACCTACACCTTGATTATTTTTACATGGATCGATTGTGCCTTCAAAGTCCACTTCTCCATTTTTATCTCATGCATGATCATTCATGTTACCTTGTCTGTGTTAGGCCTACCTTGGGTTAAATTTTTGTACAAGTTGGTTCATTCCTCAACCTTATGGATCCCTCACTAATACCCATATATTAGATGTGTAGGATAGTTGCACTGATAGTGTTCTATGGAACCACACTTGTAACGTGAGCAAGGTAGGAAAATTCCACCACTACATCCTCCACCTTACACTATGGCACCTCATTTTATCCCATATCTTATATTATAATTTCCATAACCCTAATTTCCTTGGGTCACCTATCTACTGACTACTGCAATGGTCTATTGTTCAACTCTCTTCTTATTCTTGCATATCTTGTTAATTACTCAACAATAAAATGTGGTATGAGTGTAGGCATAACACAACCAATAAAAAATGGTTGTGTTAACTTGGATATCATGTTATAAAAAAGGGAAATTATGAATATCATGCACCTCTCTACAAACCTCAAAACTTAGAATCAATGTGCGCACATTCTTCCAAGGGTAGTTATTCCTGTTATAGCCTTCTACTTTATAGTCAACACACCACAATCCACTTTCTACATCTTGTAATGAACTAATGGTCATATTTTGAAGTTGGGAGACAATGGATGTAATCGGTGCCTCTATAATGGGATGATCCTAGTATCAGTGCTTTCAACTGCCTTAGCTCTAAGCACTTCATGAGGGTCTATAAAGGTATTCATGGAAAGTGCTCTTTTAAATGGCACTAAAAACCCTCCAATAAACTATCGTGCATGTTAGGAGGGGTTAATTTCATAAGGAATCTTGGAAAGGAGAGTTTTTAACCTTACATCATATAGGCACATGCTCTCTAATATTCCTTGGGTGATCTCTTTGAGCATGGTGATACTTTGTTGTTCAAACTCTGGTATGTCAAATTACTTTAGGAATGCCTCTTTCAAGGTGTCATAATCTACCATAGTCTGGTTAAGTTCAAATTTACTATACTAGGTATGGGTGCGATCAAGTAGAGTTATCATGAATTGGGTTGCCTTGCATCTTGATTAGGTTATGCCCTAAGCATGTCATTATAATTCACTTCACCACATCATGATACTCTGATAAGTGCATGTCCATCTCATAATAAATTTGTTATGGGGGTGCAACTAGAATCTAAGGCACTTATCCCCCCAGTGTCTATCTTGGTGGTGTCCTCCAATTCCTCCATCTACTAGGTTAGGCATCATCCCCATCATTATTGTTGGCATAGATGATATTTATGGCACTATACTAATGACTTTTGGCAATAAACCAATTCCTATGGGATATTTCCTAGTCTACATAGCTAACATTGGCTAAGTTAATATGCTTACACTCATGTTATATTTTGGTGAGCTAGCACACAATGGTCTATAATTAGTCTTTATCAACTCCTTATATGGAATAAATTGTTCAATCACAAAATTATACTCTAATTTTTCAAAACCTCCAAATTCTATGTTGACAATAGGGTCAATTATCACTCTTGTTCTTTATTCAAGTGGGGGACCCAACACATGATCTTGTTCCATAGGTTCAAAGAGGGTAGGTGAATTTAGTGCATCTTTAATCACCAAATTCTAGAGGAACCTAGTGCATTCTACACCCATTAACTATTAAGATCAATCTGTCACTTCATTATTTCTCTTCTCCTCATGCTACTATAATTTAAGAGATCCTTCTCCATGCCCTTCCCACTTATTATAGGTTCTCTCAGCACTTATAGGTTCTATATCTTCCATTATTCTATGTTGTATCTTGTTATAAGTTTGCCTTCTATGCTCTTGGGTGTTAATTTGCTTATCCCCTTCCATTATGACTCACCTATACATCCCCTTCTCCCCCTTACATTGCTCATATGCAAAAGGAATTTAGCCTTCCATTTATAAAGTTTTAAATTCATAATCCACCATTATTTTCTTTAGTTTTACATCAAACTCTTTCATAAATGTGCTTTTGGGTTTTCACAAAAATTGATACTCTACTTCATTAGGGTAGGAATATGTCAAAAAATTGAACTCAAACATGTAACTATTTAACACTCCTTACCACCATTTGTCTATTGCTCTAGTCTAAGTGGCATTCAAGGTATCAAGCCTCTCTAGGTGATCCTTTTTCCACTTGTATTATTGTTCATAACTCCTTTTATGGCTTGCATATGAATCCAACCACCAATACACATTCCCAGGTAAAGAAAAATACCTCATGTAGAGCATCATATAGGTTGTTGTGAACCTAATTTATTAGTTTTTGACCTCTACAGGTTGGATACTTTAGTGTAAAGCTATATTCCACCTATTCAACTAGTACTTAATATTTTTGAAGGAGAGTCAAGGCATCATTATATCACACCATTATAGAAATAAAATTCAACATGGGTCCTAACAATGAAACCAAAATGTTTTATAAAAGGGGGGTCAAATATCAAATCAAGTGCTCATTCGATTATCCAAGTCAGTTCTAGATGTATTACAATTGGGTAAAAACATAATATATTCCCATAGTTCTCAACATTTATCACTTGATTACACTAGAATCAATTCACATAAGGTGCAAGCCTTATGCACTCACTTAAAACACAGTTGAGAGGGAACTAGGGCCCACATTAGGATAGTTATACCATGGTGTAGTGCATCAAATATAGGACTTATTCATTTGAGAGAATACTTTTGGTAGATTCATTAGCACAAGCCTCTTCTAGGCTAATCCTCATGGTCTATATGTGTAATTCCATTCGGGGAACTAGTTCTGGCTATAAAGGCACAAGCTTTTGTCAAACTAAGTCTAGCATCATATAGGCATTATATAGGTCAAGGGGATATGTTGGTTTAATTTTTCATGATTAGGCTAGTGCTTCTTACAAAGGCTATCAATTATTGGCACATGATCTTTCTATATTCCTATAAGATATGCTAACATCATTGATTAACATAGGACATAATTAATGATGGAAACCCAAATCTTGCATACCCATTACTTAACATAATAAAAGTTAACTTTAAACATCATATTCTTAATTAAATAACAATGTAAAGACACATAAAGTAGATAATATCATGTATAATATAAACATTCTTTATCATTACTTAAAGACTAAATTAAATAGAGTAGAGTCCATAGTAATTTAAATGGAGTAAACACTAACTCAAGCTAATTAAAAACCTAAAGGCTCACAAGCGAGCTTGGGCATATAAATGTTGGAGCCTAATGGAATACAATCTATTATGAGTACTAATGTCATCCATTATATGCAAAACCATTTCTTCAAAGCTTCATTGCATTCAATTCATGTCTTTTCTCTCGCTGGTTCAATCTTATTTTATAGAACATAGGATCATCTCTTTACCAAGGTGGAGAGCACACATTAGGTGATGAGTTAGAGCCTTTGTTAATCATTATGCCATCTCCATCACCTTACACCCTTTGCACTATGATCACCACATGCTGCCACTCATAGAAGATGCCCTAAATATTTGGGTGCCTATTAACAACCTACCAACTAATAGAAGATGTGTATTGATTCCTCCAACTAGTACTAAGATACCAAAATAGCACTCATTCCAAGTAATTTCCTCACACTGAGATGTCTACCATGCTAGCATAGATCTGATCCTTAATTAAATAGGGTCCTAACAAATCATATACAATATAACTTAGAGGCCACCAAGAAAGGTGCCAAGAGAATTGAAAAGGAACATTGGGTCTCTAAACCTCTTTTAGGACCCCTATCATAGGCTGAGATACAAGAATAGCCTAATCCATCTAGGAAACCACATGTGTAGGAGAGGAATAGATTCATCTATGCCCTTATTTAATATCCCACCCTAGTGGTTACATTTATGTTAACCACTCTACTTTCCACTCCTCCTCACCTAATTACTACTTCACAAGGTTTCTCAAGTATGGCTCAAGTAGGTAGACCATTATCTATGTTTCCATTTCCTCCACTCACTATGGCATAATAAGTAGGCATTATATCTTTCCTTTCCTTTATTATAGGTTTGATTCCACCTTCATCCCTAGTTCAAACTAGTTTTCTTCCACCTCCATCCCTTAATTTACCCCCAACAACCACTATTGTTCTCACTTTTTCACCCCTTCCATCTTAATATTCTTCTCCTATTCTTACTAGACCCTATGTCTCTCCTCAAGGTGCACCCATGAGGGTATCCCATGAAATACAAATGGAAGAATAATTAAGAATTGGGAAAAGTTCTAAATAAGTAGATCATATGGAATTATTGGACAGTGATGAATAAAGTAAGAACATAGAAAGAGAATGATTTACTGAAGAATAATGGGAGGATAAAAATTAAACATACTTATTATAAACTATCATTGAGACCATTGAATGTGACCTAGATGATGAATGGATGTTATAGGAGGTAGCCCAATTAGGGGATACCAAGATACTAAGGAATGGTTTAGTTTTAACTGAACTAATATAGAATTCATAAGGGAATAATGAGGATGAGGGAGTTTTTATGCCTTCACCTCCCACATAGGGACAAATAATTATCATACCTTCAGACCCAACACCATCTAGCACAACAATATTATTCATATTAATAGCTTCCCCAATTATTTTTACACAAGGAGTAAATATTTGGGCTCCTCATTCTCCATATACTATTACAACCACTGATGTTCTAGATAGTACTATGGCAACTATTTCCCCTATTATAGGATCTACTAATGATCATATGACTATGGTGCCAATTTGGCAAACCATGGTCATAACCCCTATGACCAAATTAGTATTCCTCCTATCTCACCTTCCACAAACACTTTTTGGGTTAGTAATGAGTCTATGACTATTTATTTGTAAGATTTGTTGAAAATACCTTCTACTTATTCATTCTTTACTTCCCCAAACACTCAGGACTTTGGACTCTATGTGCAAGTAAATTTTGATAGTTTGGTCTCATTTATTATTTTTTATTCCCCAAATACCTTTTCAAATCCATCTACTTAATTGGGCCTACCAATCAACCATACAACCCAAATAGATTCTATTTCCATTACATTAATAAATAAGTTGGATGAAAGAAGGATAGTAATTGATACAATAACCCCTAAAAAGGTCACTAGATTGAGAAAGGATATTCACCCCTTTCCTTGAATGGGAACCTCTTCTCTTAAAACTATGCTTCCTCTAATACAATCCCCTTCTTATACTCCTCCCAAGAAGGTAGATCCTACAACACAACCAGCCACTTTGAATGTCCTTGAATAGATTCAAAAGATGTAGTAGGCATAAGAGGGAATATAGTATTTTTTTATGGTGGATCAATCCATAGTCAAGTTATATTTTGATAAAAAAAAACCAAGACTATGAGGAATATCAAGAGGAAAGTAGTGATAGATGAAGGGTAAAAGATAGAATTAGATCAGAGGGAGTCTTTAAGTAAAAGGATAAAAGTACACTCCTCTAACTTGGGACATTATTTAGAACATCCTTACTCTTTTGTGGAATCAATAGGGGGAGTGATAAAGGAAAAGTTTAGAGGTTATGACTATGCCATGGGGACTATCCAAGGGAGAAGTGTCATATAGCCTCCAAGGGACCTAATTGATAGTGTTCACGGAGCATCTCAAAAGTTGTATGATGTTATTCAACTAATAATAAGTGCCAAGAGAGATTTTTGGGACAAGTGTGGAGATGTGATTCCATTTGTTGACAAAATGAATAAAATGGAGGCCAAACTCCATTTTTTAAGCCAAACTTCTAGGAATAAGGCATATAATCACCTAAATTTAATAATTACTCATGATGTAGCATGGGCCCAAAATTATGTGGCTATGAGAAGAGATGACTTAATCAAGTGGCATAAATATATGTGAAATTTGGTGTTGTAACTCATTGATTATATGGAGTATGCCATTTTCATTTCTGGGGAGTTGAGGATCCAGAATATGATCAATCAAAAAGGAGAACTTGTTGTTAGAGACATCATCAAATTTCCCCTTTAAATTATAGAAAATAGTTTTAAAATAGATATCAAGGGCATAATATATAAAACATAGGATGATTTATTGTAATTGGTGAACTTTGTTAGAGGTAGTGTCCTTAATAAAGAGACTCTCTATGTAAAACTCAATGTTATGTTGAAGATATAAATAAATTTAATGGATAAGCTCCTCCATCTCTTCAAGAGATCCCTATTAGACTTCAAAACAATAGAATTTGATTTTTAGGTGAACCATGCCCTCAACTTAGAAATTTAGGAAAGCAAGCAGGCTTCTCAAGCCACTTTTCCTCTACCATCCACTTCAACAACACCTATGACTTAAGCATCTAAACCCATCATTGCAATAACTTAAGTGATAAAAATTTCTAGCATGTCGATGTCACTGAATGTAAATGCTTCATCATAGATACATTATTTTATCATCTCCTAGTGAATGTTGTAATTAAAAGTTTGTTATGACAGTCTTATCTCTTGTGGGATGTTAATGGTATATTTCATCCATACATGTCATATGTGTCTCTTTGTGAGATATTTTAAATGATGTAAACTTTGAAAATAAATTTTGTGATGAGGCTTTCCCATCCATAGCTATAAATACTTATAACCTATGCATTCCAAAGGGAGGAGAAATTTTCTTATATATATATATATAAGAAAATTTCTCTATATATTATTTATTCTAAAATATATGTTGCATGACTCATTCTCTCTCTTTCATCTTTGTGTTATAGTGTTTATGCATTTTTATTTAACCTATAACTTAGTTTCTTGATAGATGCAATATAAATATCAATTAGCTTGTGATTAAGTAGTATGGTTATATCAATTAAAAATATGCAATAATAGTTTTAGGTTGATAAATCTTGTTTTCTTTTTTTTAGGTTGATAGATCATTATCCTCCCATCTGAATGCAATATGCTTAATCCCTACATAAGCCCAATGAATGATATAATACAAGATATTAATTTAAATATCATAATCCCAATTACATATCATCCTACCCAACTCCATACGAGTAGACAAGCTAAAAATGTCATTCAAAATTCAAGGTTAACCACATGATTAAAATATTCCCATGCTCTATTATCATTGTCCTCTCATTTGACTTTAATCTACTCGATCCCCATGTTAGCCAATGAATTGGACTCTAGATTGGAATCCATATAACAATGTGAATACTTCTAGTTATGGATTATAGAGACATCATCTTGCACCTTCTCAATAATTTTATTCAAATTTTAAGATTTACCCCCATATTTAGATAAGTATTGAATGACAACTTTAAAATCTCCTTTAATTTCCAACTTGGGTACACAACTTTCAAGCACAATATTTTATCTTGCCATTAGGGATTGGACATCAAACTCATTTTTAGTCCCATATAAAAAATTTATAGACACTTCTCTAATTAGATACCCACTACAATCCCTAATCACACACCCTATCTTAGAGGCCCCTGGGTTCCCTCGACAAGCCCATTAAAATCGAGTTTGAACCACCCTAGTTGTGGAGTTTTCCAATAAATACCAATATTAATTTCATTATTAAAATATCCATTTACATTTAAGATTTATCCATTAATGGGGGTTCAATACTTTTTATTTGTATATATGTTATTAATTTTTTTGTATAAAGGATCTTTTTGCCTTGAAATTTTCTAATTATTTTTTTAAAATTTTATTGGGAATTTATTACTATAAATTTTATTTTCTATTTTTAATATTAGTTTGCCTCAAAAATATGTGTAATTATGTATATTATAAGTACTTAATAATATATCTAATGACTATTTCATTTTCTTTGGTCAATAATGATTTTTCAGTGTTAATCTTGTTTTTTCCTTCAAGGTATCTCTTAAGAGTTACCTTTCAAACATGAACAAGAGTGTTTTTTTCCTTAAAAGTATCTCATAAGAGATTGATTCAAGTTGTCCATGAAGGTATTAAAATGAAATTTAAGGTATATTGTAAGAGATACCTCTAATGGCATTGCCATACATTCATGGGGACATTAAAGGTATCTCCTAGGAGATACCTTTCAAACATGCATAAGGGTACCCTTGAAGGTATTACAAGGCCCTTCAAAGTATGTTTGAAGGAACTAATAGGTGATATAATGAAGGGACTTGTAGTACCTTCAAGGGTACCCTTATGTATTTTTGAAAGGTATCTCTTAGGAGATAACTTTAAGGGTCTTATGTTACCTTCAAGGGTTCTCCTAGTAGATACCTTGAACATACACACAGTTGAAATTTCATTTCAATGAATATCCTAGGAGATACCTTTAAGGGCCTTGTAATATCTTAAAGGTCAATGTAATTATTTTAAGGTTACCCTTATGCATACTCTAAAGGTATATCCTTGAAGGCACTAATGGATGATCCTTATTGTCCTTTTTTTGGTCACCATTATCCTTTGACAAAAGAAGGCATGGCTAGCCTAGCTGAGTTGAGCCAAGGTCCATTATTAGCTCAAGGTCTAATCTTAGTCAAGTCTTCATTATGCTCCAAGTTGATCTATTTTTAACATGAGTCTTTATAGGTATATTTGAGTTAATTGGAGGTGATCCTAATCCATTCTGATCTAATTTATTTGAGCTAAGATGAGACACTTCCCTAGTCAAACCAAGTCTAAATATTAAGTCAAGTCACCCAAGTCGATAACATTTTGTTATTATCTATTATTATAATATAATTTTAGGGCACATGGTGATATTTGAGCCCCTATTGAGTTGGATAGCTAAACAAGACTTCACCAATTTATCTATCTCCTCAAAGCCACATGTTAACATTTCATGACCTCAAGGCATGTTTTAAAGTCTCTCAATAATTAACCATTTTCTTTAGGTTTCCCCTAATAATCCCCAAATCACTAAGGTCAAACATAATAAAAATTTAGTAGGATGCTTCCACATGGTTTAATATTGGTGACATGGATCCCTAGAGCCATCCATGTAGAGTTTCATATCCCCAAGTGAATGCGATGATGCCACTTGTCTCAATTCCATAGTCCTAGTAGTCCCAACATGATTAATGCAAACATAAGAGTGTAGCAGGCTCTAAATGAGTGATATCAAGCTAGGTGGATTGATCCCACTTTACTACAGATAGAGAGGCCATTGGAGATAGTTAAAGATATAATAATGATTATAAATCATGAATATGTAATGTGTGGTGGAGACCCCATAGAAGGAGACACACTAGAAACTCAATCAATAATACACAAGTATAAAGTTGACAATCTGTCTATCTATCTAAGTCAATAAAAGGATTTTAGTGGGCATAAGATGCTTCAAACCTATAAATTTCCAATGTGAATATGACAATAAGTATGATCTTTAACAAATAATTAAATATATCCATGGTTCTGAGGTTTGTAACAAAGCAACATTAACTATAATCATAGTTTTGCACCTAAAATATTTAGTTAAACTATGGGATCATCAAACATTAAATATTGGTTGTTATCAAACTAATGAGATAATAAGCTAAAATAACTATTCTATGTTTAAGATGATTATCACCATGATTTGAGGATAAATCAAAATTTCTCATTTAATTTTGGCCATCCATATCTATTTTCATGGAAGAGCTATAATTCCCAAGTCTTTGTTATCACACTTAATTCTAGAAGCCACAATCTATTTTGTATTAAATGTCTCAAGGGATTCCTGCTTCTTATGTCAGCCAAGGTATTTCATTGTAAAATTATCTTCAAAGTGTGTAAGGTGAAACCCTACCAAACTTGATAATTATTGTTTGATTTGGAATATAATTCAAGATGGATTATGTCTGCTTCATTTCACATTTAAGTTAATTTGATATGTTATGTTGATAAATTTTAATGATAGTTTATTACTTCCTTACATTTTTCATTTTAATTCATTCCTTTATGTGAATTATATGAATTTTAGAGGTCATCTAAAGTACATCATATGGTTTACTATATTCAAGTGTTAGATTATCATTAGCACCTATTTTTAGACATCTTGATTGATCACCATGATTATTGTGTAGCTATAACCTTAATTTTTTATTATTTATGTAGAAGAAGATATATTTAAGTAGTTTAATCATCTTATAATCTATCATTAAAATATTACAAACATTGACAAGTAGAGGATATACATTTGGTACATCACCTATAGTTTTCTTTCCCTATTTTTAGTCCTTTTCTACCCCTTTTCCCTCAATAAGTAGTAGTTTAGTAGTAATTTCAAGGTGAATCATCAAATGAGATAGCCTTATCTAGAGATTCACCTCACTAATTAGGCAACCCACATATTAGATGTGATTCCATGCTATCACCTGAATAAATAGGCATGAAAAACTTTCTCAAGGGTGTAATTTAGAGTGATAACAATACTTTGAAGTGCCTTGTAATACCTTCAAGGTATCTCTTAGGAGATACATTTCAAACATGAACAAGAGTGTATTTTAGCTTTAACGAATCTCCTAGGAGATACCTTAAAGTTACCCATGAAGGTATTACAAGGCCCTTGAAGGCATCTCCTAAGAGATGCCTCAAAGGGAATTTTCATGCATGTAAGGGGACATTGAAGGTATATCCTAGTAGATAAATTTAAAACATGCATAAGGGTACCCTTGAAGGTATTACAAGGCCCTCAAAGTATGTTTTAAGGCACTAATGTGTGATACATTGAAGGTCCTTATAATACCTTCAAGGGTACCCTTATATATATTTTAAAGGTGTTTCCTTAAAGGTACTACTAGGTGATACCTTAAATGGCCTTCTAATAAATTCAAGGGTACTATTATGTATGTTCAAAAACTTTATCCTTGTAGGCACTACTGGGTGATACTTAAAGGGCCTTCCTATACCCTCAAGGTATCTCCTAGGAGATACCTTTTAGACATAAACATAAGTGGATTTTTCTTTCAAAGTAGCTCCTAAGAGATACATTTAAGTTACCCATGAAGGTATTACAAGGACCTTGAAGTCATGTCCCAATAGATATCTGAAAGATTATTTCCATACATTCAAGGGGATGTTGAAGGTATCTCTCAAGAGATAGCTTTCAAACATGTATTAGAGTACCCTTGAAGGTATTACAAGGCCTTTCAAAGTATGTTTGAAGGAACTACTGGGTGATACCTTAAAATACCTTGTAATACATTCAAGGGTACCTTATGCATGTTATAAAGGTATCTCATTAAAGTCACTATTGATTGATACCTTGAAGGGATATATAATACCTTCAAAGGTACCTTTTAGGTATCTCTTGGGATATACCTTTCAAATATGAATAAGAGTTGATTTCTCATTCAAGGTAGCTCCTAAGAGATACCTTAAAGTTACCCTTGAAGGTATTATAAGGCCCTTGAAGGCATATCCTAAGATATACATTGAAGGACATTATCATACATTCAAGGGGACATTGAAGGTATCTCCTAGGAGATACCTTTCAAACATGTATAAGGGTAATCTTGAAGGTATTACAAGGCCCTTAAAATGATTTTTGAAGACACTATTAGGTGATACCTTAAAGGGACTTGTAATACCTTAAAAGGTACCCTTATTCATGTTTTAAATGTATCTATTAAAAGATACCTTCAATTTACCCTTGAAGGTACTATATTTCCCTTCAAGGTATCTTCTAGGAGATACCTTGAAGGCTTTTGTAGTATCTTCAAGGGTTCTCCTAATATATACCTTGAACATGCACACGATTGAAATTTTATTTCAAGGTATCTCCTAGGAGATACCTTGAAGAGCCTTGTAGTACCTTAAAGTTTTTTCTTCATATATGCCTTGCACATGCACACAAATGGAATTTTATTTCAAGGTATCTTCTAGGAGATATCTTGAAGGGCCTTGTAATACCTTTAAGGTTACCCTTATGCATGTTTGAAATGTATATATTATGAGCTACCTTAAATTTACTCTTAGATTTACTATAATACCCTTCAAGGTATCTTTTAGGAGATATATTAAAGGGTCTTGTATTACCTTCAAGGGTTATGCTAGTATATACCTTGAACATGCACACATTTGGATTTTTCTTTTAAGGTATCTCATAGGATATACCTTAAAGGTCCTTGTAATACCTTCAATGTTAATTAAAATGGTAATTAAAAGGGTTTTGATATATTTTGGCATTTTGGGGATAGTCAAGTTATGGCTATAAAAATTAACATGCAGAGATATTCAGAAAGAATAAATAAAACACCTTCAATGGAGCAAAAGACTATTTGCAAGAAATGTAATTTATATTCATTAAGGGTTAATTAATTATTTTATGAATTATTTGAACATTTATTCTATATGTTATTCAATATTTTATCTCATATCTACAAACTAATTTCATGCAATAAGTCTCTATAAATCATGAATTCATAATTTAGTGACATTTGTCATATAAACATATCATTGGGTCCAAATTTTTATGTTTACTAGATCCTAGTTCTTGTGAATTTTAAGCCCATATCAAATTTGATCCCATATGCAATGAAAATATATGGAACAAAACCATTTATCCTTTGCATACATCATGACTCGAACGTGTTGCATACATGCACTAAAAAAATACACTTGAGCACACTCGAGGGTGCCCTAGGCCCACCCATACTAGGCATTATAGCAAGATTCATTGTTGCGCAGGATAACCTTGGTCCACCTCATATTAATACAATTTCCAATGATATTTTATAGATTTATATGCATTGAGACCATAAACATAATTAATTATGTGCTTCTCACATCAAAAATAAGTGTTGTTTTCTTTCCATGCCACAAATCAAATTGAAAACATAGAAATATTTATTGCATCTCTTTTTTTAAATATAATTTTAAATTATTTTTCTAATAACACCAATTTTAAGATCCCATTGGTTATGCGCATTCTCCACTAGTGGATGGATATCTGACATCAAAGTTGGGAACACTCCTTTAGGGTGTTAACTTTATGTATGTCCTAAAAGGGAAAGCAACAAAAATTGAGAGAATATATAGATATAAAAAATGTTCCATATAGGCATATAAATTTGGATATATAAGCATAAATTGTGGACCTATTAAGCATATTAAAATATCCATATTAGTATGTACAAAATAAATTATGCCTACACCTACCTTTGGCATAGGAGTCAACCCATGCCCCTGTCTTTATTTTGTGATGTATATACCCCTTTGCTCTTTATTGATGTGTGTCTTCCCACATCAATATAAGTGAAAGATATACTATATGCAGCACTCCTATGTTTTAAGTGTACTTATATGATAATACTTAATCAAATGTTATATTAGTCATCATTTATAACTATATAACATCCTTGGAAATTTTGAAATAACTATGCTTCAACCACAAAGACAAAAAAGATACAAATAGAAACCAAGAAATTTTAACCAATGAAAGTGTTGAGTAGATCTGTAATATCATTTTATCTAATGTCTATTACAACATTACATAAATCATAAATAAAACCTATAATTTTTGTTTTTTAACTGTCAAATTTCTAATCTGTGAAATCATTGAGAAAAAATGTCGAATTGGGGCCAAATTATGCTTAATGACTAGTTGAAAAATTTAATAGGATTTTAGGGCTTATATGAAATTAAAACCTAAATTTCCAAATAGAATTTAAATGTGTAGTAAGTAAATGATTAAAAAATTAGTTGAATTCAATACAATGTGGAGGTAAGGTCACTTGAGAGATCAAAATATATTATATTCAAAATCGAGGAAGCTTACATACTACTAACATAATATTAAATTATATTAAAAAAAAACCTTGAGCTAAAATTTACACAATATAACCTTTTGTTTCATACATCTTTCGACCATATCATTTCAGGCTTCAAATTTCCCATGACGGGCTTCAAAATCTGATTTTTGTCATAAAAAAATTTAGCATCCAATTTTACAATAGTGGAATATCTGGATCCATCTTGACATCATGAATGTTATCATAATTTCCACAAAATTAATACTCTTTCATAGGTGAAAAAATATACTTCCTAAAAGAGTGATTAATGGATATAAAATACAAACACTCGAAAGAATAAATTCATTATTAATCCCATGGAGTGAATATTCATTACAGCTAAACCATACCATTATGGTATGGTTATATGCACACATACTTTGATATCAATCCCCCAATATGTCAAATTTATATCAAAGTTTATTGTCATTTTATTTTATGTTTTGGCATTTACAATTAGATAACAAAACTAATGTTGAAACATAAATAGTTTGTAGACTATTTATATGTAAAAAATTTGGTAACATTGTCACTCCTCAATGATGACATGTCCAATCATGAATGAACCCTTTATTAAATTCTAAATCATACCATCATTGACACCTTAAAACAAGATGAATCTCTCAAATTTCACCATTTTTATCATTACCACTTTAATTTAACATGATATTGATATTTGACATTGACACCTTAACACAAGATTAATTGCTCAAATTTCACCATATAAATCTCACATTAATTTAACATGATTTAAATAAATTTTTATGAATGTTGGAGAGTACATTACTAAGGATTTATTCCTTATGATGTGACTACTAGGTATTTTCTCCACTAATGAGGCTACTCAAATATGATTTTGACATCTGATAAGAACATAAATTATATTAATTATCCTAAAGTATTAATTTTTATGAACATGTAAATGATGTCAAGAAAATATCACCATATATAATTTAATATCATGCATTAAACATATATATTTAATTATTAATCAATGTTATAATTACTCTATTTAAATTATATGGTCCTTAATCTCACCATATTCCAAGCAGAAAGAGCATTTAGAAATAAATGGGTCTTTGTGAGGTTATAAGCTAGCTCTTTTGGTTGGTCTAGGTGATTATTGTTAGAGATACAATCACTGAGAGGCAGGGGTGAATTATTGAGCCCAAATATTTTAATTTCAATTTTAGTCCTTTAAAAATATTAAATAATCAACATATATCGACTTAATCAAGCGACATAAACAATATATCTCTTTCATTCAATGCATACACATGATCAAACACATAACACATAGTTCCTATGGGAAACCCTCATGGGGAATAAAACCCACTCTCAAGTCTATAAAAAATGGACTATTATCTTATAATAAATTATCAAAAAGAGACTGATCAACTCCTTTAGACTAGAAAACCTTGATCATGTCTTCTTAACCAAAGGTATTTAGTGAAACACTTGTTTCATAAGGAGAAACTACCCCTAAGGAAGATCAAGTCCTTTAGACCCCCTTTGAAGTGAACACCTCCACCTTAGAAATGATATATTTAACACTTGATGATGTATCTCTATTTTCTAACCCATGTAAAAACTTTCTATATATTTCAAATAGGCCTCTCACATAGTCATGTCACAATCTCTTTCATTCTTCACTCAAATTGTCCTCATATGCACACTCAAACCTCTTTGCATATCCTCAAATTTTATGAGCACTTTTTGACATCAAAAATATGACCTATAGTTTATACACATATTCATCAATCTAATCCACTTATAAACTCATCCAACTAGGCACTCTACCTCTCCTTCATTCCATAACTCTCACATCCACATTGCATAAGTCTCTTTCACAAGTCTTCCACACATAATTCTAGAAACCAACACATTTTGTTTCCACACACACACACACACACACACACATATCACAATATTTATTATCAACCACAACATATGCCTTCACCCTTAAGTCATATTTCATGGGTCACACTTAAGTATAATTCACTTTCAAATATACCTAAGATACTTTTAGGTCCTATGGAGACCCATTCAACTCTTTGACACTTATCCAAGAAAAATAAGAACATAGGAACACTTTTCCAACTCATTAACCCATTCCACATGATCTATAGGTCCCCTTTAAGTGTTAATCAACCATCATAGTACCCTCTTGCTTAAGCATAATTTTCTCAAATAACTCTCTATACACATAATCATTATGAGCAAACATATATTCACCTTCTAAGCCTTTATTCATACTACATATGATTAATCAATCATTCATAATTTACATAGGTAATCCTTATGGAGTCTAAAACACTCCCCAATAACTAATTCATCAAGAAACATCGAAACAACATATGCATAAGCTAACTTACTCTTCTTGGGTCACTTACAAAACAAGCACCAACACATAATCAAATTTGAACCTTAATATATTTGACTATAGACACTTCCAAATATTCAAATTAGGTTCATTAGATGAGCCATGGAGTCCTCTTAATATTTTATTTTTATATTAGCTTTAAATTCATCTTACATCAAAAGTTATGGATTAAATATAGAGCATTGGTTTTTCCCTTTACAAAATTCAAATATTCAAATTTAAATGGTCCCAGTTAAACTTTCAACAATTGACCTCATCTTATGCAATATTTCAATATTGACTCAACATGCACCATAGATCTGTATAAATCATCTTGGTCTTTATCTTATAGTGTTCACCATTTGATCAATTTGTACAAACACTCCCTCACTATTAGATCCTTATCCTTTATCTTTATTCAACATTAAACCTCAATCAATTCATACCATCTCACCATTAGATCAAACATTACCTTGTTTAAAATTAACCAAGTATGGGGACCATTGAAATCTATTTAAGCAGTCAACTTTGAACCTCAATAACTTATGCGCTTAGACTCATGATCTAAAATTTAGACCATATGATCACCTTTCAAAAGGAAATACAACCATTTATCAAACTAATCTTAAAACCTTCACATGAGTGAGATATATCACCATTAAAATTCAATCTCAAAACTTTTTTTCATAAATCCATCTATGCTTAGAACTTGTTTGTGAGGCCAACTTTGTTCTTGCATAACTTTTGTTGTGCTTAGTCGCATGATCTAAAATTTAGCACATAAGATCTAGGAATAAAAATGAACAAAACCATTTGATCACATTATATTTAAATGTCCACATGTGTGATATATTCCATCATCAAACTATTTACTCAACTCTTCTTGTCCCATTATAAATTTGGCCAAGTATGGGAAAAATTTGTCAAAGTGCTTGGGAGTCCAACTTTGCACTTGCATATCTTTTACTACGCTTAGGTGCATGACTTAAGATTTAGTTCATATAAACTAGGAAATAATGTGATCAAAACCATATGACAAATCCCCCTAACTCATCCACATGTGGTAAAAGTGATGTCAAAAAATCACCTACTCAGATTTTTTGCCAGTAGACCCAAACTATCTAGATGAAAACTCTGGCCTAACAGATGAATTCCACTTTTTTACAAAAGCTCTTTAATCATATTAAACCTCATATAAGACCCCTTTATCATGATTAAATCACCATACTCATTCTTAAACATCTCTAATCATGTTTAAAATGAGGATCAACCAAACCAACTTCAAGCACACTAGGACAAGCACATTGCACAATTTGTCATTATCATTTAGGCTATCAAAGAACTTCATCCACTTACCAAGACACCTCCATTACATCACTAAAAATTCTCCAATAATTATCTACAATTTTTTAGATCTTAAACTATTAAATATATTGCTTACTAAGATTATTTGATTATATTTATTAAAACATGTCATTTTTACCCTAACATTTGCATTTGGGTCACTTTTGTTTTTCCACACACAAGGAAATAAATAATAATTAATAGTACTATTCACTAAAAAACTCTAATTTCAAATATTTCATTATCTCAACCATTTCATAACAATAATTTAGGTAGTCTATTTGAATCTCATTGCTTTCATAACGTAAAGTGATAAACAATGAATAAAAGGGCCAAGTCAACTGAAACAAATCACACATTTTGGATAGAGTAAAAAAATATATGAAATACTATTAAGATTAAATACCTAAAAATAAATATCTATAAAAATTATAGTAACAAATATAATTAATGCTTCAACCACTTTGAAACATGTTCTATTTTGATCTATTTGTGTTTTACAATGCATGTTAAAAAAACTCAAAATTTGTATATGATCAAACATGTTTGATGGTTTTTGTTCCTATTTAAAATGTTTTGAAATTATATGGTTTCCATTTTTCAAAGTAAATTTTAATTTCAAATTCATTGGGACTCTCACTTATTTCAATTGACTCACAAATGCACCTTGGGAGTAGTCAAGTTGAATTAAAAGGTAAGTTACATATTTAATATTAAATGATATTTATATATTATATTAAAATATATAATATTTATTTAAAATAAATACTAAAAATATATATTAAATAATGTAATATAGTAATATAGTATTATATAATTAATATTTAATATATAAAAATATTATGTTATATATTATCCAATATTTATATAATAACTAATATTATAGACACACACACATGTATGTATTTATGTATGTATGGATATATTGGTAAGTCGGGTTATGTAAAGCAAAAAGAGTGTAAATCAATAGATAAACCTAGTTACTTCAAACCCATGAAAATTTCAAAATAAGTTCATCTAAAGTAATTATGGTTGAAAACCTATAGGGATATGAATCACCATGCAATGCTTTAGTTTACGATGACTAGCATTCTTTATGTAAAGAGATAGCCTCTTAGCATAATTTCCACCTCAAAACTGTAGCTCCCTTGGTTTCAATAAGGGAGCATATGTATTCTCTAGATAAGAATCCCAACTATGGATAATCAGGGTTTGTCTTGGTGATTACAATGGATAAATTTCTTTTGTTACAATGGCTCTAAAAATTTGGAAGCATCTAAGAGGAATTTTGGGTTTAGAAATTGGATAGATTTAAAGTGGACATATATGTTACAAAGACACCATTTATTCCATTAGTACCTACTATGCCTAGTGATGATACATTCTAAATTATACCACCACCACTTATTTCTCCTAATGATACTATGAATGTTACATCTCCAAAATATGTGGATAAAACTCCACTTATTATGCAAGAGATTATTATTTACAAATAATTACCATCTATTTCAAAGTTTCATGATGATAATTTTACTTTTATTCATATATTTAAACTTCTATATTTCTGCATGTGTTAGTGGAATGCTCATGGCCATGTTGCAAATCGCAATATGCATTCTCATCATATCTTTGTGGAAGAGGTTTACTCATATCAACCTT
The DNA here is from genome assembly GCA_037957365.1 of Torreya grandis. Lineage (NCBI taxonomy): Eukaryota > Viridiplantae > Streptophyta > Pinopsida > Cupressales > Taxaceae > Torreya > Torreya grandis. The sequence goes on along the minus strand of JARHVA010005041.1, from coordinate 1,142,257 downwards.
TATAGGTGTATGTAATATATATTAAATAATATAATATTATATTATATATTATAAATTTAAAGATATTATACTAAAATATATAATATATAATATTAGTTTATAAACTATATTTAGATACATAGTTCATCTAAAGTAATTATGGGCTCAAAACTATCAAGATTTGAATTAACATGGAATGATTTAGTCTATTATGGCTTGCATTCTTCATGTAAAGAGATAATGTTTTATCACAATATCTACATCAAAACCATAAATCCCTTGGTTTTGATCAGTGAAAATTTGTATTCTCTAGATAAAGAGATCAATTATGGTTGATCAAGGTTTGTCTTGGTGATTACAATGGAGAAATTACTTCCGTGACAATGATTCTAAAAAAATTATAAGCAACCAAAAAGAATTTTGGGTTTAGAAATTAGATATAAATTTAAAGTGGACATATATGTTACAAAGATACCATTGATTCCATATATGCCTAGTGACGATGCATTTTCAAGTATGACACCACCACATGTTTCTCCTTAAGATACTATTAATGTTACATCTCCAAAATATGTGGATGAAACTCCACTTATTATACAAGAGCCTATTATTTCTAAATCATTACCATTGGTTCTAAATTTCCATGATGATAATTTTCTTTTATTCATATATTTGAACTTCTATAATTTTGAATCTACTAGTGGAATGCCTATGGCCATATTGTAAATCAAAAAATACATTCTCATCATATCCTCATGGAAGAGGTTTACTCATATCAACCTCTATCGGTGTAGAGAATATATATTAAATAATGTAATATAATATTATGATATTATATATTATAAATTTAAATATATTATAATAAAATATATAATTTATAATGTTGATTTATAAACTATGTAATTTAACATATATATTATATATTTAATGTTTAATATATAAAATATTACTATATACATTACATAATATTTATATAATAACTAATATCACACACACCCACACAAACCCAAACATGTATATATGTATGCATGTATGTATGTGTGTGTGCATGTATATATTGGTAATAGGGGTTATGTAAAGTAAAAGAGTGTAAATCAATAGTTAAATCTAGTTACTCAAAACTCATGACAATTTCAAAATAAGTTCATCTAAAATAATTATAGGTGCAAACCTATCAGGATCTAAATCATCATGCAATGCTTTAGTCTATGATGGTTTTCATTCCTCATGTAAATAGATATCCTCTTAGCACAATCTCTACATCAAAATAACAAATTCTTTGGTTTGGATCAAGGGGCATCTGTATTCGATAGACAAGGATCTCAACTATGGTTGATTAGGGTAGGTCTTGGTGATTGTAATGGAGAAATTACTTTTGTTATAATGTCACTAAGAAAATTAAAAATTACCAAGAAGAATTTAGGGTTTATAAATTGAATACAAATTTGAAGTGGACATATATGTTTCAAAGACACCATCTATTCCATGTATCCCTACTATTCCTAGTGATGATGCATTTTCAAGTATACCGTCACCACTTGTTTCTCCTTATGATACTATTAATGTTTCATCTCCAAAATATGTGTATGAAACTTCACTTATTATGCAAGGTCTTATTATTTATAAATCATTAACATCGGTTTCAAAGTTCCATAATGATAATTTTACTTCAATTTCTATATTTAAACTTATGTAATTTTGCATCTATTAGTGGAATGCCTATGACCATGTTGAAAATCACAATATACATTTTCATCACATACCCATGGAAGAGGTTTACGCACATCAACCTCTATAGGTGTAGGGAATATTAATCCAATAACATAATATAATATTATATATTATAAATTTAAATATATTATACTTTAATATATAATATATAATATTAATTTACAAACTATATTAACATATATAGTATTAAGAATATAGAATGTAGAGTAATAAAATGAAATAAAGACAAAATTAAAATTCAATTAAACACAACAGAATAGAGACACAGATTTAACATGGTTTGCCTAATATGGGTTATGTCCACAAAAATTGCTAGTCCTTATTATTTAGTCCAACAAATGAAGGGGGAAAACTTGTAATACATCCATTGCAATATCCTCTTCACTCTCACACACAATTCCACCTGATTACAATGCCCTCATATCAAAAGAGGGTTACAAAGTAGGAAAAAATGCACTAACTTAATTTCTACCATTAGATATAAAACCTAATAGTAAATGGTCCAGATTATCTATGAAATTACCATAGTGGGGGGTGTTGCCCCCCCACACCCCTCCTATCTTAAACTGGGTATTAAAATAAGATTAGGCTTCACCATCCAACATATAGTTTATCTAAAGTAATTATGAGCACAAATATATCAAGATTTGAATCACCATGCAATGATTTAGTCTAAGATGGATTACATTATTCATGTAAATAGATAGCCTCTTTGCATAATCTCTACATCAAAACTGTAACTTCTTAGGTTTCAATCAAGGGGAATTTATATTTGCTAGACAAGGAGTTCAGTTGTGGCTAATCAAAATTTGTCTTGGTGATTAAAATGGAGAAATTTATTTTGTTACAATGGTGCTAAAAAAATATAAGAGACAAAGAGTAATTTTGGATTTAGAAATTAGATATAAATTTAAAGTGGATATATATTTTAAAAAAAAACACCATATATTCTATGTATACCTACTATGCCTAGTGATGATGCATTCTCAAGTATACCACCACCACTTATTTCTCTTAAAAATAATATTAATGTTACATCTCCAAAATATGTGAATGAAACTCCACTTATTATGCAAAAACCTATTATTTATAAATCATTACCATTGTTCCTAAAGTTCCATGATGATCATTTTACTTTTATTTCTATATTTAAACTTTTGTAATTTAACATCTATTAGTGGAATGACTATGACCATGTTGTAAATCAAAATATGCATTCACATCATATCCTATGGAAGAGGTTTACTCATATTAACATCCATAGGTGTAGGGAATATATATTAAATAATGTAATATAATATTATAATAGTATATAATATAAATATAAATATATTATATATAATATTGACTTATAAACTATATAATTTGAGATATATATTATATAATTAATTTTTAATGCATAAAAATATTATGATATATATTATCTAATATTTATATAATAACTAATATTATAGACACACACACACACACACACACACCTATGTAAAGACAGGTTATGCAAAGCAAAAGAGTGTAAATCTATAGTTAAACCTAGTTACTCCAAACCCATGTCAAAGTCAAAATAAGTTAGTCTAAAGTAATTATGGGTGAAAACTAATAGGGATATAAATCACCATGCAATGCTTTAGTCTATAATGACTTGTATTCTTTTTGTAAAGAGATAGCCTCTTACCACAGTCTCTACATCAAAACTATAACTCCCTTGATTTCAATTAGGGGGAATATATATTCAATAGATAAGTAGCTCAATTGTGGCTGATTAGGATTTATCTGAGTGATTGCAATGGAGAACTTGATTTTGTTACAATGTTTCTAAAAAAATTAAAAGTGACCAAGGGGAATGTCAGTTTTAGAAATTGGACAAAAATTTGAAGTGGACATATTTATTATAAAGACACCATCTATGCCATGTATTTGTACTATGTCTACTGATGATACATTTTAAAGTATACTAGTACCACTTATTTCTAATAAAAATACTATTAATGTTATATCTCCAAAATATGTGGATGAAACTCCACTTATTATGCAAGCCTATTATTTATAAATCATCACTGTTGGTTCCAAAGTTCCATAATGACAATTTTACTTCTATTTCTATATTTGAACTTCTGTAATTTTGCATGTGTTAGTGGAATGCCTATGGTCATGTTGAAAATCACAATATCCATTCTCATCATATCTCTGTGGAAGAGGTTTACTCATATCAACCTCTATAGGTGTAGGTAGTATATATTAAATAATATAATATTATATTATAATATTATATATTAAAAATTTAAAGATATTATACTAAAATATATAAAATTGATTTACAAACTATATTAACATATATAGTTCATTCAAAGTAATTATGGGCATAAACCTATCAGGATTTAAATTAACATGTGATTCTTTAGTCTATGATGGTTCACATTCGTTGTGTAAAGAGATAGTCTATTATCATAATATCTACGTCAAAACTTTAACTCTCTTGATTTTTACTAGGGGGCATCTATATATGGTAGATAAGGAGCTCAAGTATGGTTGATTAGGGTTTTCCTTGGTGATTGCAATGGAGAAATTACTTCTATTACAATGGCATTAAAAAATAGAAGCAACCAAAAGGAATTTTGGGTTTAGAAATTCAATATAAATTGAAAGTGGACATATATGTTCCAAAGACACCATTGATTCCATGTATGCCTACTATGCCTAGTGATGATGCATTATCAAGTATACTACCACCACATGTTTCTCCTAAAGATACTATTAATGTTACATCTCTAAAATATATGGATGAAACTCCACTTATTATACAAGAGCCTATTATTTCTAAATCATTACCATCAATTCCAGATTTTCACAATGATAGTTTTCTTATATTTATATATTTGAACTTCTATAATTTTTCATCTATTAGTGGAATGCATATGGCCATATTATAAATCACATATGCATTCTCATCATATCCTCATGGAAGAGGTTTAATCATATCAACGTCTATCAGTGTAGGGAATATATATATTAAATAATGTAATATAATATTATAATATTATATATTATATACTATAAATTTAAATATATTATACTAAGATATATATTTATAATATTGATTGTAATTTAACATATAAATTATGTATTTAATGTTTGATTTATAAAATATTATGATATATATTACATAATATTTATATAATAACTAATTGTTGACCAAATTTGAATTCTATTCAAATGAGGTCAATGCCTACTATTTAAAAATTCTGGATAAATTTCCATGCATCCTATTGGGTCTCATTTTGTCCTAGATATCTTGTTTAGCCATGTGCTAGTCTTGGTTGAAGTTCTTTCCTTTTGAATTGGCCTAGTCAACCATGGTCAACTTGGTCAAACCCTAGTCAAATTTGGTCAAAGGTATATTTTATGTCAATTTGTCCTATAATGGTCTTTAAAATGATTCATGTGTTTTACAAGTCATGAATTGGTCATTTCCTAAGTTTCATGAGCAAAAAGGGGTCCTTTGACCACTTTCTAGCTCATTAATGAACTTGTACAGAATTCTAAAGGTAAAAAATTGTCACCAAGATTATTTTAAATGTAGGAGAGGTCATAATTAGTTCAGGATCAGTTAGATTTTAGTTATAGGTTAGTTACATTCCAGAAGGATGAGTTTCTCCTTATTTTTAAGGGGTTTTGAGTACTTGTACGACCCCCATGATCAAATATTTAGCTAAAAACATGGGTGGGGTGTATAATCACCTCCCAAAATCCATTTAAATGTTTAAAATTCAAGGATAATTCAAAAAAAACCATCTTTAAGTTAGTTTTCTTCATTGTCTTCTTGGCATGCAAAGGAAGGTCAACTTCAAGCACTTAGTACAGAAGGTACAGGTAGAGTTGAGAGGAGTGATTCTACAAGTGGATTTTAATCTAAATTTAATTAATTTTTATAATATGATTTTGTGTTTTGGTTCCTCCTCCTTTATGAACCATGGCTAACAATCTAAATAGCTTTTTGTAAAATTACATCTAAGAGGGGTATACTTATGCATCTGTTTCTATTTTTTAGAGATCTTTGGGAATATGTGGTCTTAATAATATGTTTTTAGGATATAATAAATCTCTATCCATGATATTTTAAACACCTAACACTTCATGTTTCATTGTCTTTGAAGGAGTTTTCAAATAGTGCTAGTTTCATGAAGATTGCAGAGTTGGGTGTAGGTCCTAAGTTTTCCAACATCTAGAGAGCTCCATGGTGGTGAAAATGTGCTTAAAATTCATGTATGAAGATTTATTTCATTAAAAAATCTTGTGGGAGGTCCAAATAACACTCCTCTAAAGCCAAAATTGCTTATTCTCCTTGTTCAATATCTAGTCTACTCACAGTCAGTTTATGCTTGTTTCATGGAGGTTGTACGGTGTGAGAAAGTTGGAATAACATGGTGGAGTCATTTTGGAGTTTTGTCATACTCCAATAATGAGTAATTTCTATGATAAGAAGGTTTAAAATATTCTACAAGTGGATTGTTCACTCCAAAAGAGAGAATTAATTATTTTGGGTCCTCAGTCCCACAAATGGCTAAAGAAAGCTCCCAGGGGTCTTTGTGATTTCCATATAGTGAAGATGTAATTATTATTCTTATGCTCAACTTATATTCCTATCAATGAGAAACCAACATGCCAATTTTAAGCTTGAAAGGACAATATCCATATATGTTTTGAAGCCTCTCAAAATGACCAAAAAACACTAAAACTAGACATTAGTGTCTACAGGACTTCCAAGGAAGATTTGACGTTTGCACTATGGGAGTGATGTTGGAAATATTGTCATTTATGTCAAAGGTCTAGCATTATTGGTGATAAAGACCCAATTATATTTAATGGTGTTTTTAATATTCATATCTTGGATAATGTGTGTTAATATTTATTTAAAATTAATGAATATGTTTTTGGTTGCATATAAGTCAAAAGAGGGCCCATGGAGAAGTCAAAGAGTCACGAGGTAAAAGATGAAAGAGGAATGGGTCACATTTTGTCATGAAGAGTCATCTTGAGGAATTCCAAGAGTAACCATGTGAAGAAAAAAGAGGTATGGCACAATTTTCCATGAAGGGACACTTTGAAGAATATGAAAAGTCACTAAGATAAATACAAAAGATGAAAAGATTATTTTGCTTATGAAGGGTCACCATATGAATTTTTAAATAAAATGATATGAAGGGTTATGCAATTTTGTTGTCATTTTCCATGAGGATTGAAAGGTCACAAAGGGTGAATGCCAAAGGTCTTTTGGAAAGCTATAAATAAAGGCTTGATAAGCCATTTGTTATATACAAGAGAGTGCATGGTTTGTATTTATTTTTGAAGAGAGAAAATTATGAGATATTATAGATTTCTATCATTTTTTGAGTAATCAACATTGAGAGATAGTTTTGTTTTATACACAAGAGGGATTGGTACTCCTATGAGTTAGTGCTCCTATGGGTTGGTGCTCACAAATAGTTGTTGTGTTGGTGCTTAGAAAATGGGTTGGTACTCCTACAAGTTGGTGCTTATGAAATTTGTATTATGAGTTGGTGCTCATTCATATACTTGAGATTGTTCTCCATGGTTTTTTCCACTTTGGGTTTCCACATAAAAATCTGGTCTCTCTCTCTCTCTCTCTCTCTCTCTCTCTCTCTCTCTCTCTCTCTCTCTCTCTCTCTCTCTCTCTCTCTCTCTCTCTCTCTCTCTCTCTCTCTCTCTCTCTCTCTCTCTCTCTCTCTTGTGGTGAAAATTATTATTTCAATTTAATTACACATCTTGAATGTATTATTAAGTGGTTAAATAAAAGAAATTATATTAAGTAAAAATATATATAATATACTGATTCACCCCCCCTCTCAGTATATTTCATGCTTAACAATTGGTATCAGAGCAGGTTCCTTTTAAAAAAATTTACAGCTTGAAGATAGATCGGGAAAGCATGATGGCTAGATCACATGAAGGATTTTATACAAATAAGGCACCTTTGTTTGATGGGATGATTTTTTTTTTGGAGCATAAGGATGAAGACTTATTTGATGGCCCTTGGATTCAACATATGGCAAGTAGTGGTGGAGGAATACGAAGAGCCATAAACACTTGTAACTACTCTGATAGAAAAGAAGGAAAGTAAAAATAATGATAAAGCTTCAAATGCTATTTCATGTGGTTTATGTGAATCAGAATTTGTTAAAGTTATGTAATGTAAATCTGCTCATAAAACTTGTGTAAAACTTGAGAATATTTACAAATGTGATGGAAAGGTTTAACAAGCTAAGCTTCATGCTTTCAGAAGATAGTTTGAGATTTTGAATATGGAAGAAGAAGAAAATATAGCAAGTAATATTTTGTGGGTTGATCAAATAATTAATCAGATTCAAGGCCTTGGATAAAATTTAGAAGAATCAATTATGGTTCAAAAAGTTTTAGCAATTGAAGAAATGAAGAATTGAGTCAAGCTAAATATGGATGAGCTTCATGGTATTCTTACAACATATGAGATGTAGACTGAACAAGATAAACCCTCGAAAAGAGAAGCTACTTTCAAGACATCAAAGAAAGAGAAGGCTAAGATTCAAGAATCAAGTGATAGTTCTAACAATGATGAAGATGACAATGGAGCTCTTTTCATTTTAAGTTGAAAAAAAGCACAGGTAAATATCAGGGAAAATTACCTTTTAAATGTTTTAATTATGGAAAGATTAGATATTTTGTATCTAAATAACCAAATAAGGGTATTAGTGATAATGAATAATGAAAGTTTACATACAAGAATAATTTCAAAGGTAAATTCAAGAAGGGATTCGAGAAGAAGAGTTTGTATTCTAAAGATCCTAGCTCAGCCAAAGATAGTGGATTTAGTGATTCAAAAGAAGAAAAGATTCTATTCATGGCCACACATGAAGATGCCTTCACAAACAAAAGTATATATGATCAAGAAGAAGAACAAGATGAAGTTGAAGTGAATCTAGAAGGAGAACTCATGTGTGCCTTAGAAGAGTTAAAAGCTCTTAAAAATAAAAATTGAAGATTAAAGCTACAAATGAAGAAAAATGAAAAGGCCTCAAAGGAAATAATTGAAGATCTACAAGCACACTTTGAAAAATCCAAAAAGATTGAAGAATATCTAACGACATAGTTGAAAATATTAAGTAAAAAATGTGAAAGGTATGTTATTGAAATTGCTTCTTTAAAAGTAGATCTCGAGAAAACAAATAAAGCAATCAATGATAGAATATTAAATGATTCAAAATTTGAGAATAACACTAATATGTTGAATAAGATATTATAAAATCAAAGATTAATGTCAAATAAGATAGGTATTGGATTTGAAAAAGAGAAAGAGGTCACTACTTTCACAAACAAGGAAAAAGGAAAAAGCAATGCTAAAACTCGTACAAAAGAATATATAAAAAGGAAAGAAGTTAAGAATACAGAGGATATCTCAAACAAAGAATGCTAGAGGGAATAGAGCTACAAAAGGCAATTAGGTCAAGAGATACACAAACATATCTTATTTTTATGGTTACTATTTTTATTGTAATGAATATATTCATAAGAAAATATAATGTTGAAAAAGGGCTAATAATTTTAGAAATAAAGAGAAGAAAATTCATACATAGTCAAGCAGAAGTCCTAACTCTTTTATTTCTCTGTTAGGCTTTAATTAAGAGGCCATAATATGTTACAAGTGCAAAAAGTTTGTGTTGTAAATATTGTCATTGATGTCAAAGGTTTAGCATTATTGGTGATAAAGGCCCCATTGCATTTAATGTTGTTTGTAATAAATATATCTTGGCTAATATGAGTTAATATTTATTTAATATTTTTTGGTTGCATATGAGACAAAAAAAGGGCCCATGGAGAAGTCAAAGAGCCATGGGGTAAAGATAAAATAAGGATGGGATGGATTTTCCCATGAAGATTCATCTTGGGGAATACCAAGAGTCACCAAGTAAAGACAAAAGAGTAAGGGCACCGTTTCTCATGAAGGGACACTTTGAGGAATACAAAAAGTCACCAAAGATAAGGACAAAAGTGGGAAGGACATTTTTGTTCATGAAGGTTCACCACATGACTTTTCAAAGGCTTAAATATGAAGGGTTATACAAATTTGGTGCCATTTTCCATGAGGATTGAAGGGTCACAAAGGGGGAAGGCCAAAGGTCATTTGGAAAGCTATAAATAAAGGCTTGAGAAGCCATTTGTAATATGGAAGATAGAGGTTGATTTGATATTGTAATATCTAGATTAGAAGAGCAATTGTGAGAGATGAATATGATTTTTATTTGTTATATCTAGCTTAGAAGAGCAAAAGTGAGAGAAAGGAAAGAGATGTTGTATTGATCTATCATTTGTTGAGATAGCAACATTGAGAGATAGGTGTGTGGTATACACAAAGGGGTTGGTGCTCTTGTGGGTTGGTGCTCAGCAAAGGGGTTGGTGCTCCTATGGGTTGGTGCTCATGAATTGTTGCTAGTTTGGTGCTCAACAAAGGGGTTGGTGCTCCTGTGGGTTGGTGCTCATGAATTATTGTTGGATTAGTGCTCGGCAAAGTGGTTGGTGCTCCTGTGGGTTGGTACTCATGAATAGTAGCTGGGTTGGTGCTTGGCAAAGGGGTATGGTGCTCCTACAAGATTGGCTTGAAAATATTATTTTGGTTGGTACTCATTCATATTCTTGAGATTTTTCTCCATGATTTTTTCTACATTGGGTTTCCATGTTATATCGGGTGTCTCTCTCTATCTTTTATGGTGTTTATTGTTTGAGTTTTATTACATATCTTGAATGTTTGATTAAGTGGAATTTGGTTAAGGAAAATATTTATAACATATATGATATAATAATTCACCCCCCCCCCCTCTTAGTATATCTCGTGCTTAACAATTGGTATCAGAGTAGGTTCCTTTTTGAAAGGTTTTATAGCTTGAAGGTAGATCGGGAAAGCATGATGGCTGGGTCATAGGAAGGATTTTCTACAAACAAGGCACCTCTATTTGATGGGATGAATTATGCTTTTTGGAGCATGAGAATGAAGGTTTATTTGATGGCCCTTGGATTTGACATATGGAAAGTAGTGGTGGAGGAATATGAAGAGCCACAAACATCTATAATTACTCTAGCAGAAAAGAAGGCAAGTGAATGTAATGCTAAAGCTTTAAATGCTATTTTATGTGGTTTATGTGAATCTAAATTTGTTAAAGTTATGCAATGTAAATCTGCTCATGAAACTTGGGTAAAAATTGAGAATATTTACAAAGGTGATGGAAAGGTTTAGCAAGCTAAGTTGAAAACTTTTAGAAGGTAGTTTGAAATTTTGAAGATGGAAGAAGAAGAAGATATAGCAAGTTATCTTTTGCGAGTTGATCAAATCATAAATAAGATTCAAGGTCTTGGATAAATGTTGGATGAGTCAATAGTGGTGCAAAAGTTTTTGAGATCTCTACCAATGAGATATGATGCAAAGGTTTTGGCGATTGAGGAGATGAATAATTTAGCCAAGTTAAAGATGGATGAGCTTCATGGTATTCTCACGGCATATGAGATGCAAATAGAACAAGATAAACCCTCAAAGAGAGAAATAGGTTTCAAGACATCAAAGAAGGAGAAAGATAAGATTCAAGAATCAAGTGATAGTTCCAGTGATGATGAAGATGACAATGGAGCACTTTTCATTCGCAAGCCGAAAAGAGGAACAGGTAAATATCAAGGAAAATTACCTTTTAATGTTTTAATTATGGAAAGATTGGATATTTTTTAGCTAGATGCCCAAATAAGGTTAATGATGATGAAGAAAAGCCTACATACAAGAATAATTTCAAAGGAAAATCTAAGAAGGGTTTCGAGAAGAAGAGCCTGTATTCGAAGGATCCTAGTTCAGTCAAAGATAGTGGAGTCAGTGATTCAGAAGAAGAGATTCTATTCATGGCCATACATGAAGGTGATCAAGAAGAAGAAGAGGAGGAAGCTGAAGTGAATATAGAAGGAGAGCTCATTTGTGCCTTAGAAGAGTTAGAAGCTATTCAGAAGAAGAATCAAAGATTAAAGCACCAGATTGAGAAAAATGAACACGAGTCAAAGGAAATGATTGAAGATCTACAAGCACACTTTGAAGAAGCCAATAAGAATGAATAAGATCTCATAGCACAATTGGATTTAGCAAGAAAAGAATGTCAAAGGTATGTTATTGAAATTTCCTTTTTAAAAGAAGATATTAAGAAAGTAGTCAGTGATAAAGTAGTTAGTGATTCAAAATTTAAAGATAGTGCTAACATGCTGAATAAGATACTAGAAAGTCAAAAAGAATATTCAGATAAGATGGGGATCATTTTTGAAAAGAAAAAGAGCTATGCTGAAGCTCTTACATAAGAGGAAACAAAAAGGGGAGAAGTGAAAAATACAAAGGACATTCCAAATAGAGGAGGCTGGAAGGAACAAAGCTACAAAAGGCAATCAGGTCAGAGATATATAGACAGGTCTTCTTTTTATGGCTATTGTTTTTATTGTAATGGATATGGTCACAAGAAATTAGAATGTAGAAAAAGATCTAACAATTTTAGAAATAAGGAGAAGGAAAGTCAAGTAGAATCAAGCAGAAGCCACAACTCTTTTGCTCCTCTATCAAGCTTTGATGAAGAGACCATAGTATGCTACAAGTGTAACAACTTTGGACACATAGCTTGTATTGTATAAGTGTGTTTGACTCAGTAAAAAAGGATCAGAGTTTCAAAGCACCATTCATCAATAAGAAGGTTCAGACATGTTCATGGCAGAAGAAACAACATGAAGATTCTATGAAGGTTCAAACAGCCCTGCATGTAAGAGGTAAAGATCAGCCATGGTTAATTGATAGCAAATGTTTGAGGCATATGACATGAGATAAAAGTAAATTCATATCTCTAAAGAATATCAATGGTGGTACAGTGAGATTTAGAGATAAAACCACTACCAAGATAGCTAGAAAAGGTACTTTGAGTTTGGATTATGGTAGAACTACGACTAAGAATGTTTTATATGTAAAAGGTCTTAAGCATAATCTGTTGAGTGTTAGGCAAATATGTGATCAAGGATACACATTAAAGTTTCATAAAGAAGGTTGTGAGATTAGAAGAAAATATTCAAATGAGTTGATTGCAAATGCTCAAAGGACAAGGAACAATGTATATGTATTGTCAGATATCTTTTCAAAGGCATGATCAAAAGATACATTCAAAGATCGATGAGAGGAGTTGGGAGTAATTTCTATTACTTCCTGCCATTGATGTTTACCATTAGTTAAGGGGGCGCTAAGTGTTAGCTCTAGGTAGGCCTTTTGCCATTGATGTTAAAGAGAGAGAATAATAGGCATAGGTATAGGTGCAAAAAATAGGTACAGGGAATAGGTATAGGTTGGTACAATAAGGGGGAGTTACTGTATGTTTTTAGATGATAGTATGTGTAGGTGACAAGATGTGGTAGTTTTAAGATTGAGGTTGCCATCAATGACAAAGGGGGAGATTTTTGGAAATATTGTCATTGATGTCAAAGGTTTAGCATTATTGGTGATAAAGGCCCCATTACATTTAATGTTGTTTGTAATAAATATATCTTGGCTAATATGAGTTAATATTTATTTAATATTAACGAATATATTTTTGGTTACATATGAGACAAAAGAAGGGCCCATGGAGAAGTCAAAGAGCCATGGGGTAAAGAAAAAAGAAGGATGGGACACATTTTCCCATGAAGAGTCATCTTGGGGAATACCAAGAGTCACCAAGTGAAGACAAAAGAGTAAGGGCACAATTTCTCATGAAGGGACACTTTGAGGAATATGAAAAGTCACCAAAGATAAGGACAAAAATGGGAAGGACATTTTTGGTCATGAAGGGTCACCACATGACTTTTCAAAGGCTTGAATATGAAGGGTCATACAATTTTGGTGCCATTTTCCATGAAGATTGAAGGGTCACAAAGAGTGAAGGCCAAAGGTCATTTGGAAAGCTATAAATAAAGGCTTGAGAAGCCATTTGTAAAATGGAAGATAGAGGTTAATATGATATTATAATATCTAGCTTAGAAGAACAATTATGAGAGATGAATATGATTTGTATTTGTTATATCTAGCTTAGAGGAGCAAAGGTGAGAGAGAGGAAAGAGATGTTGTATTGATCTATCATTTTTTGAGATAGCAACATTGAGAGATATGTGTGTGGTATACACAAAGGGGTTAGTGCTCTTATGGGTTGGTGCTCAACAAAGGGGTTGGTGCCCCTATGGGTTGGTGCTCACAAATTGTTGTTGGGTTGGTGCTCCGCAAAGGGGTTGGTGCTCCTATGGGTTGGTGCTCAACAAAGGGGTATGGTGCTCTTGCAAGGTTGGCTTGTGAATATTGTTTGGGTTGGTGTTCATTCATATACTTGAGATTGTTCTCTATGGTTTTTCCCACATTGGGTTTCCATGTTATATCTGGTGTCTCTCTCTATCTTGTGTGGTGTTTATTGTTTGAGTTTTATTTCATATCTTGAACATTTTCTTAAGTGGAATTTGGTTAAGGAAAATATTTATAAGATATATGATATAATGATTCACCCCCCCTCTCAGTATATCCCATGCTTAACAATTTGGACACATAGCTTGATATTATAGAAGTGTGTTCAAGTCAATCAAGAAGGACCAGAGTTTCAAGGCTCCATTCATCAAGAAGAAATTTTAGATAGGGTCATGGCAAAAAAAACAACCTAAAAAAATTATGTTGGTACAGACAATTTTGCATGCAAGAAATGAAGAAAATCCATGGTTCATTGATAGTGTATTTTTGAGGCACATGACAAGAGGTAAGAACAAGTTCATAACCTTGAATAAGATAAATGATGGCATAGTGGAATTCATAGATAATACTACTACCAAAATTGCTGGAAAAGGTACACTAAGTTTGGATAATGGTAGAACTAAAACTAAAAATGTTTTGTATGTAAAAGGTCTTAAGCATAATTTTTTAAGTGTAATTTAAATGTGTGATTAGGGGCACACACTAAAGTTTTATGCAGAAGGTTGTGAAATTAGAAGAAAAGATTCATATGTATTGGTTGCAGATGCTCAAAAAATAGGCAATAATTTGTATATGCTATCAGACATCAAAGGTCAAAGATGTTGTTTAGGTTAGATTAAATAAATTCGGCTATGACATAAGAGAATGGGGCACATAAGTTTTTAAAATCTTGTCAACATCAATGAGAAGCAAGCAATCAAAAATCTTACAAAGATTACAAAGCCATCCAACATGTTTTGTGAACCTTGTCAGCATGGGAAGCAGGCTAGAAGGTGGTTCAAAACAAAAGAGTACTCAAATACTCAAATGCTAGAGCTTGTTCACATTGATCTATGTGGACCTATGAGAACTCAAATTACTCAAGGTGAGAAATATTTCATGTTGCTTATTGATAATTTTTTACATATGACTTGGATAATATTTTTAAAGAAAAAACCAGAAGCTTTCAGACATTTCAAAGCATTAGTTGAGAATGAAATCAATTTGAAGATTAAGTGTCTAAGATCATATTGAGGAGGAAAATTCATGTCAGATCAATTTATTGATTTTTGTGAAGACCATGGAATTAATAGATATTATTCAACAACCAGAACTCCATAACAAAATAATCTTATAAATCAAACAAATATTTATAAAGTATCTTCCCGATCTTCATTTCAGATAGCTAGTTAAATAATTAGTTAGTTATACACTTTCATTTTTGCTTGTTGCTTACTTCTTTATTTGGTATTGTATACCATGTCAACCAACATCAAAACAATTTTATATGGTGTGATTTAACTAGATAAACCATCATCAACTTAATTGAATGTTTTTGAACATGACTTGGACAAAATTGGATTAATAAGATAGATGAGTGGACTTTATGATACAATATCAGTTCTAGGAAGTGGTATGCTTCATTAGAGGGATGCCAGTCCACTATTTTATGCAATCAAATAGATAATATAATGAGATAAATTACCAAATAACATGTGATAATATTATGAAATTGAAATAAAATCAATCAATCTACTATATAGATATTATGAAAGCATTCATTACAATATGTTATGGATAAGTCTTCTTATTCTTGAATTACTTTTAGTTACTTAGTGATGGATTCTAGAGTTTGAGCAAAGATGATCGTGCAAAGATTCATATTTTTGGGGAAATTTACATACAAAAGGATTCCATTCAATCTAATCAATGTAGGTGCCACCTTTTAATGTTTCATGGATATCATGTTAAAGGATCTCATTAGTAAACAATTCCTTAGTAGAAATGAGACACAATCAAATGTGCCCATGTTAAGAACCATTATAAAAATAAAGACTTAAGATACTCTAACTAATAAATTCAAATATTGGGCACTACTATTAAAGTAGATAGATCATCTCATGAAGTTGTATATGAAATAGAATAAAAATGGTTTTACCTTCTCATGACATGTTACCCATTCCTTAGGACACCTTTTCCTAGTCTAATAACCTACCATAATTCAATGGCCATCAGATTTTTTATGATGCCAAATATGGTATCCAAAACATAGTTCCATATTTGTCCATATGAAGCCTCCCAGCAGCCATGCAAACAACATGATTTGTAATGAATTGGACCACATTTTGTGGTCCCACCTCAATCACAATCTCATAATATAAATGAAAGAATGTCTTGCCCAATTTTATAATCTCAAATTCATCAACACTCTTAATAAAAATTGTGCCAATTTCACATGACGCAAGGAAGTTAACGAGTGTGTGGTTTCATCTGTCCATTCATCTGACATTATAATGCATCATGATTTTTTCCATTCCTTATGTAGACTTATATAACTTGAAAAAATCCTCAGAGAAAGGTAGTTACACACTAACATCACTAGATGAAGTTATATATATAATGAATGGCTCTCAAAGTTATAAAGATAGATAAATAATATCAACTAATAGTCATCTTCTATCTTTATGTAAAAAATACTATCTGCAACTCCTCTTTTGAATCTTTGCTCTAATAGATACCTATATAATATGACATACCAAGCTCTAGCAACTTGATTTAGACCTTAAAGAGACTTTTTAAATATGCAAAAATAGTCCTTATTACCTGATAGTGATAAACGCTCATGTTTCTCTATGTATACCTCCTCTTCCAAGTTTCCATTTAGAAAAGTAGATTTGACATCCCATGTTCAAAAACATTAAATTAAGTTGATGATGGTTTATCTAGTTAAATCACACCATATAAAATTGTTTTGATGTTGGTTGACATGGTATACAATACCAAATAAAGAAGTAAGCAGCAAGCAAAAATTAAAGTGTATAACTAACTAATTATTTAACTAGCTATCTGAAATGAAGATCGGGAAGATACTTTATAAATATTTGTTTGATTTATATTTGGCACATGAAAATAAAATGGTATAAAAATAAGGTATGTTTCAATTTCATTTTTTTCAAATTAGTCGCTAAAATATTATAGTTATTTTCCTTAAATAGAAATATGTGATGTGGTCACAAATGACAATTATGAACAAAAGAAAATTTAATAGAATGAATATTTAATCTTATACTCACATTTATAAAGAAGAGATGGCAAGGACAATGCTAAATGAATCCAAGATAACAGATAAATATTTGAGAGAGGTAGTTGTTAAAATAGTGAATATTCATAATAGATCATTATTGAGATTCAATAATGATAAGACTCCTTATGAGCTATGGAAAGACAAACCAGCAATAGTTGATTATTTCAGAGTTTTTGGCAGCAAATGCTTCATAAAGAGAACTGATGAAAAACTTGGTAAGTTTGAATCCAAAGTAGATGAAGGTATATTTCTTGGTTATTCTTGGAAAATGAAATCTTATAAATGTTATAAAAAAAGAACCAAGAAATTTTTTCAAAGTACAAGTGTCAGGATAGAAGAAGATGGAACGCAAAGAATCAATGATCTAGTAGACATTCCTGAAATCATTGAAGAGGAAGGTTTTGAAGAATCCGATGAAGATGAGAAGGAGAAAAATGGCACCAAAACTCCATCTAAATATGTTCAGAGAAATCATAATGAAAGTGACATCATCAAGGACATAAATGAAGGAATTCACACTAGAAGAATGATGGTAAGTGAATCTGAGAAAGTTAATTTCTCTTTATTATCCAAAATTTAGCCTAAAACTTTTTTAGAAGATAGATATGATAAGCATTGGGTTAAGGCTATGGATGAAGAATTAAATAAGATAGAAAAGAATGATACTTGGGAATTATTTCCTAGACTAAAAGATCACAATGTGATAAGAACAAAAAGGGTTTATAGAAATAAGTTGAATGAAAATAGAGAAGTGACCAGAAATAAAGCAAGATTAATATGTAAAGGATATGCTCAGATTGAGGGAATAGCATTTGAAGAAACTTTTGCACCAGTGGAAAGGTTAGAGGCTATTAGAATGTTTCTTGCATATGCAATGTTTAAAATTTTCAAAGTGTTTAAGATGGATGTTAAATCTGCCTTCCTGAATGGGAATCTAGAAGAAGAGGTCTACATTGAGTAGTCTAAGGGATTTATTATCTCAAATATTAGTAGCCATGTATGTAGATTGAAGAAAGCATTTTATGGATTGAAACAAGCTCCCAGAGCTTGGTCTGCAAGACTTGATAAGTACCTGTAGGATTAAGGTTTCAAGAGAGGATTTTTTGACAATAATCTCTATATCAAAATAGGTGAGCATCAATTGATTATTGTGGTATATGTTGATGATATCATTTTTGGAGGAAATATTGAAAAGATGACAAAAGAATTTTTTGATAATATGAAAAAATAATTTGAGATGTCTATGCTTGGAGAATTGTCATTTTTCTTAGGATTGCAAATATTTCAGTCAGATAAAGGAATTTTCATATCTTAAAGTAAATATGCCAAGGAAATGTTGAAGAAAATTGGTTTTGAGGATTATGCACTAGTTGGCACACCAATGTGTATAGGAAATAACGTGAGCAAGGATGAAGATTCACCTATTATAGATCAATCTTTATATAGATCTATGATTGGTAGTCTTTTATATTTGATATCATCAAGGCCAAATATCATACATGTAGTAGGTATGGTTTCAAGATATCAGTCATCTCTAAAATATAGTCATGTTCAATTAGTGAAGAGAATATTCAGATATATCAAGGGGACATTGGATTATGGATTATGGTATCCCATAGGTAGAGATTTCACTTTGGTTACTTATAAAGATTAAAATTGGACAGGGTGATTGGATGATAGAAATAGTACAAGTGGAGGAGCTTTCTTCCTTGGTGATAGCTTATTATCATGGCTAAGCAAGAAGCAAAATTCAGTATCACTTTCTACAACTGAAGCAGACTAAATTACAGTAGTATTGTGTTATACTCAAGTGCTTTAGATGAAGCAAACTTTAGAAGATATCAAGGTAAAGTATGATGAACCTATTTCTATTTTTTGTGATAACACAAGTGTTATTAATATTTTGAAGAGTCTAGTGATGCATTCAAGAACAAAACATATTCCCATTAGATATCACTTTTTGAGAGAGAAGATTATAGATCAATAGGTTAAGATGGAGTATATTAGTACCATAGAGTAGATTGTAGATATTTTCACAAAGGCACTACCAAAATACATATTTGAGTATCTATGAGAGATATTAGAAGTAATTTATTTTAATTCCTGCTATTGAGGTTTAGCATTAGTTGAGGGGGAGCTAAGTGTTAGCTCTGGGTAGGCCCTTTTCCATTGATGTCAAAGGGGGAGAATAAAAGTTACATGTATAGGTATAAAAATAGGTACAAAGAATAGGTACATGTTGCTATAATAAGGGGGAGTTACTGTATGTTTTTTAGATGGTATTATGTGTAGGTTGTATTTGTTTTTGAAGAGAGAAAAGTAGGAGATATTGTAGAGTTATATCATTTATTGAGTAAGCAACATTGAGAGACAGTTTTGTTTTATATATAAAAGGGGTTGGTGCTCACAAATCTTTATAAGGGGTTGGTGTTCTCGTGGGTTGGTGCTCACAAATAGTTATTGTGTTGGTGCTCAGCAAAGGGGTTGATGCTCCTACAGGTTGGTGTTTGAAAACTTTGTGTTTTGAGTTGGTACTCATTCATATACTTGAGATTATTCTTCATGGTTTTTCACACTTTGGGTTTCCACATAGAAATTTGGTCTCTCTCTCTCTCTCTCTCTCTCTCTCTCTCTCTCTCTCTCTCTCTCTCTCTCTCTCTCTCTCTCTCTCTCTCTCTCTCTCTCTCTCTCTCTCTCTCTCTCTCTCTCTCTCTCTCTCTCTCTCTCTCTCGTTTGGTGCAAATTATTATTTTATTTTTATTGCATATCTTGAATGTATGATTAATTGGTTAAATAAAAGAAATTAGATTAAGTAAAAAGATATATAATATACTGATTCACCCCCTCATCTTAGAATATTTCATTCTTAACAAGTGAGTCCTAAGCCAAATATGAAGAGGGAAAAATTAAAAACATTCCAAAAATAAAATTTAGGCTTATTTATCATGAGAAAATAAGTTCTTGCATGAAATGACCTTTCGTGGCCATCCCCTATCCATACACAGGGTACATAGGGTAGTGAGAGCAAGTTTTGAGAGGTTAGTACAAAAAGATAAAAGATTTCCTAAAAAAGAACTAGAGCCTAGTTGTTAGATAAGGAGAAATATATGTAATCCATACAAAGGATAAAACATCACAAACATGTTTTAAATTTCTCCAAAACAACCTATAATCTTGAGAACACATCCACCCACAGTCATGGTATGGAGATTGGTAACAGTCAAGGTGAGGTGGTATTTAGAGTGCATATAAGCATCCAAGTGAGTCATTTGATTGTGTATGTTGGTAAGGAGATATCCAAATACATTATACACACTTTTTTGGGGTTATCATCCATCTTGACAACCTAAAACTATGGAAAAATAGGCACCTATAGCCTAGAATTTGAGTTTAGTCCCAGACAAGGGAAAAAAGTGGTATGTTAAGATCAAACCATGAATATAAGCATATGAAATGATGATAATGGTTTAATTTAGGATTTAAAATAGTTGAATTTCATATAATGGAGGGATAAAAATCTATCAAAATTCAACCTATACACCTGGGAACATATACATACATAGTCATAGTTTGGAGAGTGATCACAGTTTGGGGTAGGATGTTTTGAACCCAAGTGAAGTGGAGGTGGGTAGAGTGATGAAATTTTGGAGGTTAAAATACTAAATGAAATAAAAAAAAGATAAATACATTCCTAACATACCCCAAGTGACCTTCATCCAACCTACAGACTTGAATATGCACCTACAACCTAGTGAATGGAGGTTAGGCTCATTTGGAGGTAAAGGAAGATCTTGTGAAGCAAATTGAGGCATGTAATGTGATGAATTTATAGGAGGGATAAAAAAATGTGTTCATACACACTGTATTAGGCTTTAACATCCACCTTGAACCTACATATCATGCTATAATATTATAATAATGTCTCAGTCTGTACACAGTCAAGTTGAAGCATGAGCATGAAGATGGTGCTAAGGAAGAGATGACAAGGTATTTGAAGGTAAAATGAGATAGATATGGTTTAAATGGATTTTTATAGACACAAATGATCCATACAAACATAAATCAAACTTAAACAACTCTTGAAACCTCCAAGTACAATCCAAACCCTGTCTACCCTCACAATCCTACACCTTCAAAAAGTCTGCCTTGCAAATGTGATGAGTTGGAGGATCAAATGGAAGATTTAGGAGATAAAATTTGGTATATAGTACCCTTATTACGTTTATATATATATATATATATATATATATATATATATATATATATATATATATATATATATATATATATATATATATATATATATATATATAATAATTTTTTTCCCAAGTTAAATAGGTAAAACATCCATTAGTTTGTCTCAAAATAGGGTCACTTTTAGTGTGTATGAAGGTGCTAGTTATGGAAAAAATGATGAAATATTGGACCAAAAGGTTAAAAGGGAAATTTAATGATTTTATAAGATTTATGGGACATAAATTAACCTATAAAACTTTAATTAAGGGTATATAAGCATACAAGTTGTTCTAACCAAGGATGTTTGTAGTCAGGGGTGAAGGGAATCCCTAGGCCTAAAAGCCAAATTTGGGGTCATTCTCATTTTTGGAATTTTGAATTACTTAAAGTTTATTTTAAAATGTTTTGAGGGTCACATGATATTTTTTTATCCATCATAGGTCAAAGTAATCCATGAGAGTGTCAAGTTAGGTCTCAAAAGGCAAGCATGCCTGTTGACATGGCATAATCCTTGTTCCAAAATAGGGGTGAATTTCATTTTTGGGGTCTTTCTGAGATCTAAAATGGTTTGAAAATGTTTTTAAGTCATAATAATATTTTTATGAACTTTTGGTTTGTAGATCAACTCATCAAGAAGCCATTTTTAGCTGGAAATGGACCAAACCCCTCACAGAATGCAGGAAATGGCTCAAATGGCCAAGATGAAATATTCATATATTTCATGAATTGATGCATGGGACATAGAGTAATTTAGGAGAGTTATATAGGTTTATTTAGGATCATTTAGTGTAATTTATAGGGAGACCCAATGTGAAATGGCTATGAACAAAGGTTAAGAGTCCATGTCACTCAAAACCCTTGTAAAACCCTCACAAGGACCCGACTGTAGAGAGATAGAATTTTGAGTATATAAATTCTTGAAAATACATGTAAGTTTTATAGGACTATCATAGGATATCACACATGTACTTTTTTTGTATAGAATTATACAAAATAGGGGAAAACCAGGCTTGTTTTGGCTATTTTGAGTGGTGTGCAAGCTCCAAGTGGAGTTAAAGGATGAAATAAGTTTTGGAAGGAATATATACACTTGAGATAACTCTAAAAAATCATCTCATATTCTGAGTCAGAATCTAAGTGTCCTAACTAGACTCACACTTTTAGCCAATTCAGTGAGCCATAATAGTGAACACTTGGGAAAGTGGTGAAAAGCATTTACGGAGACCTTTAAAGGTTTTTTATTGAAACTGATGGTATGGAAGACTTTTAAAAGTTTAATTCCAACTTTTCATGGATTAGTTATGAAAATTTAGGTGTTTTGAATTCCAAGTGGAGAAGGTACATAGAAAAGAGCCTTTTGGAAACTGCTAGTGATGATTTTGCATGTCCACAAGAATAGGGATTATCAGGGACCAATCCAATGAATGTGGGGGATTTTTTGTAACCCCTATTTATCAAATAAACCATTATACCTGACCATATGTATGGATAGGGGTATTTTTGGAAGGCAACTTAGGTGGGCAGTTTCTTATGCCAAAATGGCAGTTTTATGGCACTTTTCACTATCTTTATGACTTGTTTTGGACAAGTATACACTATGACCTATAATATATCGACCCATATAACTTTCACATGAAATTTTAACTTAAATTATCATCTTGACACATTTCTAAGTGACCCTTGGACTTTTTTGTCTCTCTCCCTCTCTCTCTCTCTATAAATTCTTGCCATTTTGGCATTGTATGCATCTCTTTGCCTAGTTATGGTGAAGCCCTACAAAAATTTTACCTTGAATAAATAAATACAAATGTTTTACCTCATTCAAATATTTCATTAAGTGTACATGTTTGGTATTAGTCTTGTGCAAGTGTAATTTCCATTACCTTCACATGTTGATTCCATTTGTACCTAGTGTATTATGTTTTCCTTCATGTAGGTCAACAAGAAATGTATAAAGATAATGCAAGTTTAAGTGAGTAGGATACTCAATAGAGTTTCTTATAATTCCTATTGTTTAGTTCCTCCTACCTTATGTCATCTACAAGACCCCATGTTGAAACACTGATGTGAGAGGGGAGATTGGTGTTGAATGAAGTGTATGAGCCATTTGTCATTAGTTTCAAGTATATGTCAAAGGTAAGAGTATAAAAAAATATTTTGGTGCATCACCGATAATATAATAGGTTTATTTCCAATTTTATAACCCTTTTCATCCCCTTAAGTTATTAGTAGTAGGAACATGAGCCTAAACAGTGCATCAAGGGGAGCTAACCCCTAATCTAGATATCCACCCCTCAATAGGGATACCCACATCCCTGGGGTAGTTCTATTTTTCCACTTTAATGAGGATAAGATATCCCATCTCCTCATTTGGTGCATTTAAGTGAAAAAAATAATATCACACACACACGCACACGTGCATGCACGCACGCACGCATGCGCGCGCGCGCACACACACACACACACATACACACATGTATATATGTATATATTGGTAAGATGGGTTATGTAAATCAAAATAGTGTAAACTGACAGTTAAACCTAGTTACTCCAAACTCATGACAATATCAAAATAAGTTCATCTAAAACAATTGTAGGTGTAAACCTATCAGGATATGAATCACCATGAAATGCTTTAGTCTATAATAGTTTGTATTCCTCATGTAAATATATATCCTCCTAGCATAATCTCTTCATCAAAATAACAACTCCCTTAGTTTTGATCAGGGGGCATCTGTATTCACTAGATAAGGATCTTAACTTTGGTTGATTAGGGTATGTCTTGGTGATTTCAATGGAAAAATTAGAAGCAACCAAGAGTAATTTTGGGTCTAGAGATTGGATATAAATTTGAAGTGGACATATATGTTGCAAAGACACCATCTATTCCATGTATGCGTACTATGCCTAGTGATGATGTATTTTCAAGTATATTGCCACCACTTATTTCTCCTAATGATACTATTAATGTTACATCTCAAAAATTTGTGGATGAAACTCCACTTATTATTAAAGATCCTATTATTTATAAATCATTACCATTAGTTCCAAACTTCCATGATGATAATTTTAATTCAATTTCTCTATTTGAACTTATGTAATTTTGCATCTATTAGAAAAATGCCTATGACCATGTTGAAAATCAAAATATACATTTTCATCATATACCCATGGAAGAGGTTTACTCACATCAACCTCTATAGGTATAGGTAATATATATTAAATATCATAATATAATATTATATATTGTATATTATATATTTAAATATATTATAAATAAATATATAATATTAATTATATATTAACATATATAGTTCATCTAAAGTAATTGTGGGTGCAAATCTATCAGGATTTAAATCACCATGTAATGATTTAGTCTAATATGGCTTGTATTTTTTGTGTAAATAGATAGTCTCTTAACATAATTTCTATGTCAAAACTGCAACTCCCTTGGTTTTCATCAAGGGCCATTTATATTTAATGGATAAGAATCTTAGTTTTGGCTAATTAGGATTTGTCTTGGTGATTACAATGGAGAATTTACTTTTGTTACAATGGTGATAGAAAATTATAAGCAAAAAAGAGTAATTTTGGATTTATAAATTGGATATAAATTTGAAGTGGACATATGTTTTTTTAAAAACCATCTATTCTATGTATGCCTACTATGCATAGTGATGATGGATTCTCAAGTATACCACCATCACTTATTTCTCCTAAAAATACTAATAATGTTACGTCTCCAAAATATGTGGATGAAACTCCACTTATTATGCAAAAACATATTATTTATAAGTCATTACCATCAGCTTCAAAGTTCCATGATGATCATTTTACTTTTATTTATATATTTAGACTTCTATAATTTTACATCTGTTAGTGGAATGACAATGGCCATATTGCAAATCACAATATGCATTCTCATCATATCTTGTGGAAGAGGTTTACTCATATCAACCTCTATAAGTGTAGGTAATATATATTAAATAATGTAATATAATATTATAATATTATATATCATATAGTATAAATTTAAATATATTATACTGAAATATATAATATATAATATTGACTTATAAACTATTTGATTTTAAATATATATTATATAATTAATGTTTAATATATAAAAATATTACGATATATATTATCCAATATTTATATAATAACTAATAGTATAGACACACACACACACACGTACGTGTGTGTGTGTGTGTGTGTGTGTGTGTGTGTGTGTGTGTGTGTGTGTGTGTGTGTGTGTGTGTGTGTGTGTGTGTGTGTGTGTGATGTATGTATATATGGATATATTGGTAAGACATGTTATGTAAAGCAAAATAATTTAAATCAATAGTTAAATCTAGTTACTCCAAACCCCATGACAAAGTCAAAATAAGTTCATCTAAAGTAATTATGGGTGAAAACCTATAGCAATATGGATCACCATGCAATGCTTTAGTCTATGATGACTTCAATTCTTTGTGTAAGAGATATCCTCTTATCATAATCTCTACATCAAAATTATAACTCCCTTGGTTTTAATTATGGGGCATCTATATTCACTAGATAAGTAGCTCAACTATGGTTGATCAAGGTTTGTCTTGGTGATTTCAATGGAGAAATTGATTTTACTACAATGTCTCTAAAAAAGTTAAAAGCTACCAAGAGGAATTTTCGGTTTAAAAATTAGATAGAAATTTTAAGTGGACATATATGTTACAAAGACACCATCTATTCCATATATGCCTACTATACCTAATGATGTTACATTGTAAAGTATACTAGTACCACTTTTTTCTCCTAATAATACTATTAATGTTATATCTCCACAATATATGAATGAAACTCCATTTATTATGCAAGAACATATTATTTATAAATCATTACCATCATTTTCAAAGTTCCATGATGATAATTTTACTTCTATTTCTATATTTGAACTTTTATAATTTTACATGTGTTAGTGGAATGCATATGACCATGTTGAAAATCACAATATGCATTTTCATCATATCTTTGTGGAAGAGGTTTCATCATATCAACCTCTATAGGTGTAGGTAATATATATTAAATAATGTAATATAATATTATAATATTATATATTATAAATGTAAAGTTATTATACTAGAATATATAATATATAATATTGATTTATAAACTATATTAACATATATAGTTCATCTAAAGTAATTGTGAGAACAAATCTATTGGGATTTAAATTAACATGCAATGATTTAGTCTATTATAGATTGCATTCTTCATGTAAAGAGATAGTCTCTTATCATAATATATATGTCAAAACTACAACTCCCTTGGTTTTGATCAAGAAGCATCTATATTTTCTAGATAAGGAGCTCAACTATGGCTAATTAGGGTTTTCCTTGGTGATTCCATTGGAGAAATTACTTCTGTTAAAATGGTTTAGAAAAAAATAGAAAAAACCAAAAGTATTTTTGGGTTTATAAATTGGATATAAATTTAAAGTGGACATATATATTGCAAAGACACCATCTATTCTATGTATGCCTAGTGATGATGCATTATCAAGTATACCGCCACCACCACATGTTTCTCCTACAGATAATTTTAATGTTACATCTCTAAAATATGTGGATGAAACTCCACTTATTATACAAGATCCTATTATTTTTGAATAATTACCATCGATTCCAAATTATACAATGATAATTTTATTTTATTTCTATATTTGAACTTCTATAATTTTGCATCTATTAGTGGAATACCTATGGCCATATTGTGAATCATAATATGCATTCTCATCATATCCTCATGATATATTTTTACTCATATCAACCTCTATCAATGTAACAAATATATATTAAATAATGTAATATAATATTATATATTATAAATTTAAATATATTGTACTAAAATAAGTAATATATAATATTGATTTCTAAACTATATAATTTAACATATATATTTAATGTTTAATATAGAAAATATTATGATATATATTACATAATATTTATTTAATAACTAATATCACGCATACACACACACACACATGTATGTATGTACGTATATATTGGTAAGAGGGGTTTTGTAAAGCAAAAGAGTGTAAATTAACAATTAAACCTAGTTACTCCAAACTCATGACATTGTCAAAATATGTTCATCTAAAATAATTGTAGGTGCAAACCTATCAAGATATGAATCACCATGAAATTTTTTAGTCTATGATTTTTTGTATTCTTTGTGCAAAGAGATATACTCTTAGAACAATCTCTACATCAAAAAAATAACTCCCTTATTTTTAATAAAGGGGCATATGTATTCATTAGATAAGGAGCTCAACTATGGTTGATCAGAGTATGTCTTGGTGATTGAAATGGAGAAATTAATTTTGTTACAATGTAAATAATAAAATTAAAAGTGATGAAGAGAAATTTTTTGTTTAAAAATTGGATATAAATTTGAAGTGGACATATATGTTGCAATGATACCATTTATTACATGTATGCCTACTATGCCTAGTGATGATGAATTTTAAGTATACCACCACTTGTTTCTCCTAATGATACTATTAATGTTACATCTCCAAAATATGTGGATGAAACTACACTTATTATGCAGGATCCTTTTATTTAAAATTCATTACCCTCGGTTCCAAATTTTGATAATGATAATTTTACTTCAATTTCTATATTTTAACTTATGTAATTTTGCATCTGTTAGTGGAATGCCTATGCCCATGTTGAAAATCATAATATATATTTTCATCATATCCCCATGGAAGAGGTTTACTCACATCAACCTCTATAGGTGTAGGGAATAAATATTAAATAATGTAATATAATATTATATATTATATATTATATACTATAAATTTAAATATACTATACTTAAAAATATAAAATATAAAATTAATTTACAAACTATATTAACATATATAGTTCATATAAAATAATTGTGGGTGCAAATCTATCAAGATTTGAATCACCATGTAATGATTTAGTCTAAGATGACTTACATTCTTCATGTAAATAGATAGTCTCTTATCACAATCTCTATGTCAAAACTATAACTCCCTTGGTTTCGATTAGGGGGCATTTATATTTTATAAACAAAGATTTCAATTGTGGATAATCAAGTTTTGTCTTGGTGATTACAATAGAGAAATTGAGTTTTTTACAATGGTGCTAAAAAAATTATAAGTGATGAAGAATAATTTTAAATTTATAAATTGGATATAAATTTGAAGTGGACATATATTTTAAAGAAACACCATATATTCCATGTGTGAATATGGCCATGTTACAAATCATAATATCCATTCTCATCATATCCTATGGAAGACGTTTACTCATATCAACCTCCATAGGTGTATGGAATATATATTAAATAATGTAATATAATATTATATATTATATAATTTAAATTTAAATATATTACACTAAAACATATAATTTATAATATTGACTTATAAACTATATAATTTGAGATATATTATATAATTAATGTTTAATATATAAAAATATTATGATTTATATATATATATATATATATATATATATATAATACAATATTTATATAATAACTAATATTATAGACACACACAGACATGTATGTATGTATGTGTCATGTATATATGTATGGATATATTGGTAAGATAGGTTATGTAATTTGATATTTAAAACTAGTTACTTCAAACCCATGACAATGTCAAAATAAGTTCATTTAAAGTATTTATAGGTGCAAACCTATAGAAATATGAATCACCATGCAATGTTTTAATCTATGATGATATGCATTCTTTGTGTAAAGAGATAGTCTCTTAGCACAATATCTACGTCAAAAATATAACTCCCTTGGTTTCAATTAGGAGGCATGTATACTCGCTAGATAAGGAGCTCAATTGTGGCCGATCAAGGTTTTCCTTAGAGATTGCAATGCATAAATTATTTTTATTACAATGGCTCTAAAAAAAATTAGAAGAGACCAAGAGGAATTTCAGATTTAGTAGTTGGATAAAAAATTGAAGTGGACATATATGTCACAAAGACACCATCTATTCCATGTATGCCTACTATGCTTAGTGATGATACATTCTAAAGTATACCACCACCACTTGTTTCTCCTAATGATACTATTAATTTTATATCTCTAAAATATGTGGATGAAACTCCACTTATTATGCAAGAGCCAATTATTTATAAATCATTACCATTGGTTACAAAGTTTCATGATGATAATTTTACTTCTATTTATATATTTAAACTTCTTTAATTTTTCATGTATTAGTGGAATGCCTATGACCATGTTAAAAATCAAAATATGCATTCCCATCATATCTCTATGGAAGATGTTTACTCATATCAACCTCTATAGGTGTAGGTAATATATATTAAATAATATAATATTATATATTATAAATTTAAGGATATTATATTAAAATATATAACAGATAATATTAATTTATAAAATATATTAACATATATAGTTTATCTAAAGTAATTATGGGCACAAACCTATCAATATTTGAATTAGCATGAAATTCTTTAGTCTATTATGGCTTGCATTCTTCATGTAAATAGATAGTCTCTTATCACAATATCTAAATTAAAACTATAACTCCCTTGGTCTTGATCAGAAGGCATCTATATTCACTGGACAAGGATCTCAACTATGGCTGATCAGGGTTAGTCTTGGTGATTTCAATGGAAAAAATACTTCTATTACAATGACACTAAAAATATTAGAATCAACCAAAAGGAATTTTGGGTTCATAAATTGGATATAAATTTAAAGTGGGCATATATGTTGTAAAGACACCATTGATTCCATGTAGGCCTACTATGCCTAGTGATGATGTATTATCAAGTATATCACCACCACATGTTTTTACTAAAGATACTATTAATGTTACATCTCTAAAATATGTGGATGAAACTCCACTTATTATACAAGAGCCTATTATTTATAAATCATTACCATTAGCTCCAAATATCCACACTGATAATTTTATTTTATTTCTATATTTGAACTTCTATAATTTTTCATATATTAGTGGAATATCTATGGTCATATTGAAAATCACAATACATTCTCATCATATCCTCATGGAAGAGTTTTACTCATATCAACCTATATCGATGTAGGGAATATATATTAAATAAGGTAATATAATATTATATATTATATATTATATATTATAAATTTAAATATACTATAATAAAATATATAATATATAATATTGATTTTAAACTATGTAATTTAACATATATATTATATATTTAATGTTTAAGATATAAAAAATTATGATATGTATTACATAATATTTATATAATAATTAATATCACACACACATGTATGTATATATGTATGTATTAGTAAGAGGGGTTATGTAAATAAAAAGAGTGTAAATTGGCATTTAAACTTAGTTACTCGAAACTTATGACAATGTCAAAATAAGTTCATCTAAAATAATTATATGTGCAAAATTATCAAGATCTGAATCGCCGTGCAATGCTTTAGTCTATGATAGTTTGCATTCCTCGTGTAAAAATATATCCTCTTAGCACAATATCTACATCAAAATAATAACTCCCTTAGTTTTGATTATGGGGCATTTGTATTTTATATATAAGGAGCTCAACTTTGGTTGATCAAGGTATGTATTGGTGATTGTAATGGAGAAATTACTTTTGTTACAATGGCACTAGAAAAATTAGTAGCGACCAAGAGAAATTTTGGGTTTAGAAATTGGATATAATTTTGAAGTGGACATATATATTGCAAAGATAACATCTATTCCATGTATGCCTACTATACCTAGTGATGATGCATTTTCAAGTATACTACCGCCACTTGTTTCTCCTAACAATATTATTAATATTACATCTCCAAAATATGTGGATGAAACTCCACTTATTATGCAAGATCCTATTATTTATAAATCATTACCATTATTTCCACAATGATAATTTTTCTTCAATTTCTACATTTGACTTTATGTAATTTTGCATCTGTTGGTGGAATGCCTATGGCCATATTGAAAATCACAATATATATTTTCATCATATCCCCATGGAAGAGGTTTACACACATAAACCTCTATAGGTGTAGGTAACATATATTAAATAACATAATATAATATTCTATATTATAAATTTAAATATATTATACCTAAATATATAATATATAATATTAATTTACAAACTATATTAACATATATAGTTTATCTAAAGTAATTATGGGTGTAAACATATCAAGATTTGAATCACCATGTAATGATTTAGTCTAAGATGGATTGCATTATTCATGTAAATAGATAGCCTCTTATCACAATATCTACGTCAAAACTATAATTCCCTTGGTTTAAATTACAGGGCATTTATATTTTCTGGAAAAGAAGCTCAATTGTGGCTAATTAGGATTTGTCTTCAAGATTACAATGGATAAATTACTTTTATTACAATAGTGTTAAAATTTTATAAGAGACAAAGAGTAATTTTGGATTTAAATCTAAATTGGGCATGTATTTAAAAAAACACCATCTATTCCATGTATGCCTATTATGATTAGTGATGATGCATTTTTAAGTATACCACCACCACTTATGTCTCCTAAAAATACTATTAATGTTACATCTCCAAAATATGTGGATGAAACTCCACTTATTATGCAAAACCCTATTATTTATAAATCATTACCATCAGTCCCAAAGTTCCATGTTGATCATTTTACTTTTATTTTTATATTTGAACTTCTGTAATTTTACATCTATTAGTGGAATGCCTATGACCATGTTGCAAATCACAATATGTATTCTCATCATATCTTGTGGAAGAGGTTTACTCATATCAATCTCCATAGGTGTAGGGAATATATATTAAATAATGTAATATAATATTATAATATTATATAATATAAATTTAAATATATTATATTGAAATATATAATATATAATATTGACTTATAGACTATAGAATAATTTGTAAAAGTATTATGATATATATCATCTAATATTTACATAATAACTAATATTACACACACACACGCACACGCACACGCACACGCACACGCACACACACACACACACACACACACACACACACACACACACACACACACACACACACACACACACACACACACACACACACACACACACACACACACACACACACACACACACGTATGTATGTATATATGTATGTATCATGTATGAATGTATGGATATATTAGTAGGATAGGTTATGTAAATCAAAAAAGTGTAAATCTATAGTTAAACTAGTTACTCCAAACCCATGACAATGTTAAAATAAGTTCATCTAAAGTAATTATGGATATAAACCTATAGGGATATGAGTCATCATGTAATTATTTAGTCTATGATGATATGAATTCTTTGTGTAAAGAGATATCATCTTAGCATAATCTCTACATCAAAACTATAACTCCCTTGGTTTCAATTATGGTGAATCAAGGTTTATTTTGGTGATTGCAATGGAGAAATTGATTTTGTTACAATGGCTCTAAAAAATTTAGAAGCAACCATGAGGAATTTTGGGTTTAGAAATTGGATAGAAATTTGAATTGGACATATATATTACAAAGACCTCATCTATTTCATGTATGCCTACTATGCCTAGTGATGATACATTTTAAAGTATACCACCACCACTTGTTTCTCCTAATGATACTATTAATTTTATATCTCTAAAATATGTGGATGAAACTCTATTTATTATGCAAGAGCCTATTATTCATAAATCATTACCATCGGTTTAAAATTTCCATAATGATAATTTTATTTCTATTTCTATATTTGAACTTCTATAATTTTACATGTGTTAGTGGAATGCCTATAGCTATGTTGTAAATCACAATATGCATTCTCATTGTATCTCTGTGGAAGATGTTTACTCATATCAACCTCTATAGGTTTATTTAATATATATTAAATAATATAATATAATATTATAATATTATATATTATAAACTTA
Source organism: Torreya grandis (assembly GCA_037957365.1). NCBI lineage: Eukaryota > Viridiplantae > Streptophyta > Pinopsida > Cupressales > Taxaceae > Torreya > Torreya grandis. Next base: position 1,108,749 of record JARHVA010005041.1, on the reverse strand, counting down.
AAGATATTATACTAAAATATATAATATATAATATTGATTTATAAACTATATTAACATATATTTTTTATCTAAAGCAATTATGGGCACAAACTTAATGGGATTTGAATTAACCTGAAATGATTTAGTTTATGATGGTTTGCATTCTTCGTGTAAAAAGATAGACTCTTATCAAAATATCTACATCAAATATTTAACCCCTTAGGTTTGATCAGGGGGCATCTATATTCATTAGATAAAGAGCTCAATTGTGGTTGATCATGGTTTGTCTTGGTGATTGCAATGGAAAAATTACTTATATTACAATGGTGCTAAAAAAATTAGAAGCAACCCAAAGGAATTTTGGGTTTAGAAATTGGATATAAATTTAAATTGGACATATATGTTGCAAAGACACCATTAATTCCATGTATGCCTATATGTCTAGTGATGATGCATTATCAAGTTACCACCACCACATATTTCTCCTAAAGATATTATTCATGTTATATCTTCAAAATACGTGGATGAAACTCCAATTATTATACAAGAGCATATTATTTATAAATCATTACCATCAGTTATAAATTTGTACGATGATAATTTTATTTTATTTCTATATTTGAACTTCTATAGTTTTGAATCTATTAGTGGAATGCATATGGCCATATTATAAATCACAATATGCATTCTCATCATATCTTCATGGAAGAGGTTTACTCATATCAACCTCTATCGGTGCAAGGAATATATATTAAATAATGTAATATAATATTATATATTATAAATTTAAATATAATAAACTAAAATATATAATATTGATTTATAAACTATGTAATTTAGCATATATATTATATATTTAATGTTTAATATATAAAACATTATAATATGTATTACATAATATTTATATAATAACTAATATCACATACACACACACACATGTATGCATGTATGTATTAGTAAGAGGGGTTATGTAAATCAAAAGAGTGTAAATCAATAGTTAAACCTAGTTACTCCAAACTCATGACAATATCAAAATAAGTTTATTTAAAATAATTGTAGGTGCAAACCTATCAGGATCTTAATCACCATGCAATGATTTAGTCTACGATGGTTTACATTCCTATTGTAAAGAGATATCCTCTTAGCAAAATCTCTATGTCAAAATAGCAACTCCCTTAGTTTTGATCAGGGGACATCTGTATTCACTAGATAAGGAGCTCAATTATGGTTGATCAGGGTATGGTTTGGTGATTGCAATAGAGAAATTACTTTTGTTACAATGGAACTTAAAAAATTATAAGTGATTAAGATAAATTTTGGGTTTATAAATTGGATATAAATTTGAATTGGGCATATATGTTGCAAAGACACCATCTATTACATGTGTGCCTACTATGCCTAGTGATGATGCATTTTCAATTATACCACCACCACTTATTTCTCTTAATGATATTACTAATGTTACATCTCCAAAATATGTGGATGAACTCCACTTATTATGAAAGATACTATTATTTATAAATCATTACCATTAGTTCCAAAGTTCCATGATAATTTTACTTCAATTTTTATATTGATACTTGTGTAATTTTGCATCTGCTAGTGGAATGCCTATGGCCATGTTGAAAATCACAATATATATTTTCATCAAATCCCCATGGAAGAGGTTTACTCACATTAACCTCTATAAGTGTAGGGAATATATTTTAAATAATGTAATACAATATTATATATTATAAATTTAAATATATTATACTTAAATATATAATATATAATATTAATTTACAAATTATATTAACATATATAGTTCATCTAAAGTGATTGTGGGTGTAAACCTATCAGGATTTGAATCACCATGCAATGATTTAGTCTAAGATGGCTTGCATTCTTAATGTAAATAAATAGCCTCTTAGCACAATCTCTACATCAAAATGACAAATCCCTTGGTTTTGATCAGGGGTAATTTATATTTGCTGGACAAGGACCTCAATTATGGCTAATCAGGATTTGTCTTGGTGATTACAATGGATAAATTACTTTTGTTACAATGGTGTTAAAAAAATTATAAGCAATGAAGAGTAATTTTGGATTTAGAAATTAGATATAAATTTAAAGTAGAAATATATTTTTAAAAAACACCATCTATTCCATGTATGCCTACCATGCCTAGTGATGATGCATTCTCAAGTATACCACCACCACTTATTTCTCCTAAAAATACTTTTAATGTTACATCTCCAAAATATATGGATGAAAATCCACTTATTATGAAAAATCCTATTATTTATAAATCATTACCATCATTCCCAAAGTTCCATGATGATCATTTTAATTTTATTTCTATATTTGAACTTTTATAATTTTACATTTGTTAGTGGAATGCCGATGGCCATGTTATAAATCAAAATATGCATTCTCATCATATCCTATGGAAGAGTTTTACTCATATCAACCTCCATATGTGTAGGGAATATATATTAAATAATGTAATATAATATTATAATATTATATATTAAATATATTATACTAAAATATATAATATATAATATTGATTTATAAACTACATTAACATATATAGTTCATCTAAATTAATTATGGGTGCAAACCTATCAGGATCCGAATCATGATGCAATGATTTAGTCTATGATGACTTGTATTCTTCATGTAAAGAGATATATTCTTAGCATAATCTCTACTTCAAAACTACAACTCCCTTGGTTTCTATTATGGGGCATCTATATTCATTAGATAAGGAGCTCAATTGTAGTTTATCGATATTTATCTTAGTGATTGAAATGGAGAATTGTTTTTTTTATGATAGAGACTAAAAAAAGAAGCAACCAAGAATAATTTTGGGTTTAAAAATTAGATATAAATTTTAAGCAGACATATATGTTGAAAATACATGATATATTCCATGTACGCCTACTATGCCTAGTGATGATGGATTCTCAAGTATACCACCACCACTTGTTTATCCTAAATTTCTATTAATGTTACCTCTCCAAAATATGTGGATTAAACTCCACTTATTATGTAAGAGCATATTATTTTCAAATCATTACCATCAGTTCTAAAGTTACACGATGATAATTTTAATTCTATTTATATATTTGAACTTTTGTAATTTTGCATCTGTTAGTGGAATGCCTATAGCCATGTTACAAATAATAATATGTTTTTTCATTGTATCCCCATGGAAGAGGTTTACTCATATCAACCTCTATAGGTGTAGGGAATTATATTAAATAATGTAATATAATATTATAATATTATGTATTATAAATTTAAACATATTATACTGAAATATATAATGTATAATATTGATTTATAAACTATATTAACATATATATATATATATATTATATAATCAATGTTTAATATATAAAAATATTATGTATATATTACATAATATTTATATAATAACTAATATTATATATATACACATACATACATACATGATACACATATATAATATATGTGTATGTGTATATGTATCATGTATGTATGTATGTATGTATATATTGGTAAAAGGGGTTATGTAAAGCGAATGTATCATATCTCCATGGAAGAGTTCACTCATATCAACCTTTATAGGTGTAGGGAATATATATTAAATAATGTAATATAATATTATAATATTATATATTATATAATATAAATTTAAATATGTTATACTTAAAAAATCCCACATGTTTCTAAATTAGGGTTAAGTTTAAATATTTTATATTACCATTATTTTCTCTTGTAGTTATTTTCTCTCCCATTAGAAGGTCGAGAAATAGTATTTTATGGATTGTCACATGTATTGTGACGTTAGTGGTGAAAACATTGACCCTATTTTATGATATCACTTATATAGATCCTTATTATCAGATAGCTAATCTATTTAATGCATTTTTTTACTATATATGAAATGTGTGATTTATTGATCTTTACATTGCCCTTTTTTCATTCTTTACCACTTTATGTTATAAAATCACTGAGATTCAGATAGACCTATATTATTGGTATGAAATGGTTGAGATAATAAAATGTTAGAGATTATGGTTCTTTAACTCTTAATGCTATTGATTATTATTTATTTTCTTGTATGAGAAAAACCAATAGGGACTCAAATGGTGAATGTTAGGGTAAACCTGGCATTTTTTAATAATTATAATCAAATAATACTAGTAACCAATATATTTGATAGTTTTAAATCTAAAAATTATAGATAATCACCCAGATCAACCAAAAAGACTACTTTATAACATCAAAAAGACCCATTGATGTCTAAATTCTCTTTCCACTTAGAATATGGTGAGATTAAAGACCAGATAATTCAAACAGAGTAATTATAACATTGATTCATAATTAAACATATATGTTTAATGTATGATATTAAATTAGATATGGTGAGACTTGCTTGACATCATTTATGTGTTCATAAAAATTAACACTTTAGTATAATTAATATAGTTTATGTTTCTACCAGATCTCAAAATCCTATTCAAATAACCTCACCAACTAGTTCTTATGAGTGAATTCTTAAATTTTTTTAGATAATTATTAGGGTTAAATAGGTCCCCTACCCATAGATTATATCTAGAAAGTATGCAAAAACAAATAGTCAACTTGGAGATTTACGAAATACTTATCTAACATCTTGACTAGAACAAAGGTAAAGCCAACAAAATAGTGAGCCACCAAATAATTTTCTACATAAAACATAGATACCAAAAGGGCCAATAAGGCCATGAGTTGTAATTCTCATAAAAATAGATAAACCAAAAAAATAATCACTGGATACTAGAACCCAAAAAACTATAGGATTAAAATATTACCTTCCCTATCATCCTCTATTTTCATTGTAACAAGGGACCCACTAGCCTTTGAAGATTCCTCACCACATAGACCCCTATTTGCCACCAACAAAGCCTAAGTTTTATGCCACCAACAAAGGCTGCAACTTGATTGTTATATAGCCTCCCCTACATCACAAATTTCACCAACCATTAGGGAGCCCTAACTAACCGAGGAGGTGTTGTATCATTGGATTGAACCACCATCTTAGTTAAGAACTTAAAAGCCTCTACCCACTCCATGTTGTGCCTAATACCCTGTGAAAACTCCAACTCATGAATTGGGATATTGACCAAAGCCATGGGAGTGAAAGATATAAAATGCTCTTTTAAAGACATAGAATGACAAACCTTATTATGAATTTATTCCATAAACATTGTGTGAGAAACAAATATTGATTTAAGAGCTCTAAATACTAATAAAAACACCAACCAAATCCATCTAAACTATAAAATGGAAAATTGGGAAAGGGACCCGAGTCCACTATGTTTATATCTTCCAACAATCCTTGATGATGGTCTGGAGCCATGAAGAACTCAACCATTTTAACTAATACTTCCTTATATAAAAAAATAACTAGAAATTTATTAGAAAACATTGTTTCCGCCACCAATTTTACCTTACTGAATTGGATCTTAAGTAGATAATCTTCCCCCAAAATACCTAGAATATCTTGTAATATATTTATATCAAGTCCCAAAATATATTATTTATCCTTGTCTTGTAAATACACCCTTCAAAGGCCATATCATTAACTAAACTACCACCTACAACCATCAAAACCCCTAACAATAGAGTAGCATTGAGATCCATCCTGATTAATCACTATCTAGGATTTAGAAAACACTCACACTAGACTATCCAAGAGTAGAATGTGTGTTTGAAGCCATATCAAAATAACACCAAGAACTACCTTATTAAATAAGGCTAGAAACTAAATCAATACACATGAGCAAGGCCATGATTTTAAAATGCCCCTTCCCACATGCCAATGGGATATTTTTAAAACCAATTAATGCCATAAGTGTAATCATATTGGGAATAATGATATATATCAATGACAAAATTTATGGGTGAGATCCTATCAAAATATTCCTACCATAAATGTTTATTATCCATTCAAATTTCCTCCCTTTGATCTATACCATGATTTTTTAAGAAGTATATAACTGAATTATCTTCCCTAAATTAATGTTTACAATCCCAAAACAAAAGGCTATCGAGGCTTCCCTAGAATTTAACCAAAATGTTCTCCAATTTCCAAGAGGTTACTGACTTTTTTTAGAGCAAAAATTAGGATTTAATAAACTCCTTCAATCATAAGCTTCTCAATTTTGCACTACATCACCAATTCAAGCCCTATTATAATAGCATGTGCTTCATCTTCATTATTCATGCCATACAAGAGCTTCATAGAGATAACTTTGATGAGAGAGCCACTATAATCCCTTATTATATAACCTACTCTAGAAGAATTTATATTACCTCTCGAAGCTCTATCAAAATTAATTTTAAACCACCCTAGAGGAGGGGGGGCCAAGAAGATTTATCCTTTCTTGTAATTTTACCTAAATTTACTATTGACCCATTAATGGGTGGCTAGATAATGATCCTTCATTTAGCACACATCCTCATATCCTATGCCAAAAGATAAACATTTATACATTTAATATGATAATAAATGACCTCTGAGTTAATAACCTCTAGCTCTTTCAAAATTGAAGAAAGAGATATCTCCTTAGCTTCAAAAACACATTGATTTCTTTCCTTCTAAATTGTCTACACAAAAATAGCTAAAATGACTATCCAAAGTTTGAAAAGTGAATTTTTATAATTCCTTACTGGCTAAGATGAAAATGCATTAAGTAATGAGGGCCAAGACCAAGACCATTAAAACTTAGAACATAGCCACACCTAACACTAAGTAGTAAAGGGGTAAGAATAAAGCAGGTAATCGACAGTTTCTTCCTAAGATTTGAAAAGACTACAGTGGGAAGGGCCTATAAAACCAATTATAGCCAATAGATCCTAAGTGATGTTATGATTCTAAACTACTAACCAAGTGAAATAACTTAATTTTTGAATACCTATCTTATCCCAAGACAATAATCTCACCTAGCTCAATGCATAATCTATTACCTTATCCATCTAATAACTAAGGCTTACTTTAATAACTATAATATGGAAATTTATGTATACATTTGATCTATGATTTCAATGAAATGAAATGATTTTTTAATAAATAGATGTTGTAGGTTGGTAAAGTATTATATAGTAAACTAGAGCCATAATGTTTTTATATTTAATTTTATTAAGTTCAGAGTTGTCTAAAGTTATTTTTTTATTTTTTAGCATGTCCATAATCCAACTAACTAGTGGATTTGAAGGCATGCTCACCATGTTTACCAGGCTATATAAATTTATCATCACATTATGCTAATTGAATCAATATTTCCCTTCATATATTAATGAGGTTGAGTGCATAAAGTCCCTTGATTAGACATATTTATTGAAATAGTAATTACATTAGTTGATGTGGCTCAATCAGTCCCTTTCATCCATTTCAAATAGGAAATGCCTTTTGATGCCAAACCTTACATCTTATTGATAGTGTTTCAAATTTTATCAAAGTCCAATATATGAATAGATTTATCTTCTTAAAATATCCATATCTCCTTTCATTTTATCTCTATCTCGTTACTATTTCTTGTCATCAATAACTTAGTTTCAATATCAAATAAAATGATATGGTATTATAGTTAAAGCTTTGTGTAATTTTTGAAGGATGTCAATAATTAATATGATGATAATCTAAAAAAATAAATTAAAGGGGTGAGATTATGCAACATGCTTCTATAAAAATCATAATATCAAGAGCTACCACTCTAAATTATCACACAATACAATAATGTTGATGCTAATTATATAAATCTCAGGGTTAATCCTCAATTTATAAGAAATATTTAATCCTACCTAATTTTTATCAACATAGTAATAAGGTGGTAATGAATGTTTTAAATTATTATAACAATAATACTAAGGATTTTCCATAAGGTTACATCCCTGATCTTTCTCAAAGTTTGACTATAACTCAATTATACCATCACCTACATGCTTAAGTCATAAACACTCAAATTCATCATCAGTACAATTATTCCAATCAATGAAGCATAGAGTATAAATGATAATACCACTCTAGATATCAATTAATATATACCTTTAAGTTACCCTTGAAGGTATTATAAGTCATTTCAAGGTATCACCCATTAGTACCTTCAAGGTGAATTAAAATTCCACTTATGTGCATGCTGAAGATATCTCCTAGGAGATACCTTCAATTTCACCTTGAATATATGACAATTTCCTTCAAGTTATCTAATATGATATGCCTTAGGGGGCCTTGTAATACATTTGAGGGTAACTTAAAGTTATCTCCAACATGATACCTTGAAGTAGAAATTTACTTTGGTGCATGTTTGAAAGGTATCTCCTAGGAGGTACCTTGAAGGTATCTCCTAGGAGATACCTTGAAGGTATTACAAGGCCTTTCAAGTTATCACCTAGCAATGATTTTAAGGTGAAGGAAACTTTCACTCATGTGCATGTTGGAAGATATCTTCAACATCTCACAGAATTTATAATAATGCCTTTTGATTTATCTCTTAGTAGATGCCTTCAAGGGCCTTGTAATATATTTGTGTGTAAATTGAAGGTATCTCTTAGGAGATACCATGAAATAGAAATCCACTCTAGTGCATGTTTTAAAGTTATCTCTTAAGAGATACCTTGAATATATTGTAATGACCTTCAATTTATCACCCATTATTGCCTTAAAGGTGAAGGAAAACTCCACTCATGTACATGTTTATAAAGTATCTCCTAAGAGATACCTTAAACATCCCCTCAAATGTATGATAATGCCTTTATATTTGTCTCATATAAGATAATCTTGTCTCTCAAATCATACACCCAAAACAACAAATTTTATTTGAAGGCATAATGGGATTAGCTATAAAGTGTGGGACCTAGGGTTATTTGAGATAAACCTCTAGAGATGGACCAACTTCCCTTAGAAACTTAGTGCAATAGGCATAAGAATTCTATGTATACTAAAGGTTATAAATATGGATTTTGTTGATGTGTTTTTTACGCACACCCCCATAGCTTTTTATGAGGTATCATCCAACATTTTAGGATAACTAAAGTAAATCACTAAAATGCATGAATTGTAGGGTATTCAGTTTTATAGCAACCTATTGGTGTAATATTGAGTAATACAGGTTATTTATGATGAATGGATTGGTTATAAATTGGATTGGGTGGAAAGATGATGATTCTAACTAACATGGGTATTATTTCAAAAAAATAAAAAAAGGAGGGAAGATTATGGTAGGAAAAAAGGCCTATGGATAACCCAGGATAAAACCCTTCAAAACCAAGACTTGAACTTAGGTAAGATTATGAGACTTGAATGAAGTGTAATTTGAAAAATTAAAAAAAAACAAAGACCATTTGTTGATACACCAATGATAAACAACAAAATTTGATGATGCATAAATGGACAATGCCCAATTTTAACTACCAAAATTCATAATGTGAATGTGGAAAATCCAAAGTGTTAAAACTGTTATAGCACACCAACATCAAATACAATATACTTAAACATGCAAATTCAAAGGTTTCCCAATTATTATAACATTATTACACATCTTAAATAAGGATTATGGTTAACATTAAAAATATATTAAAATTAGATATAGATTAAAATGAATGATTGTATTTAAAATGGATAAATTATACAAAAATCTAAGCACTAAGTTACCAAAATAATAGATTATTTCAATTAATTCACATAATTAGAGAAGAATAAATATTTTCACATTAAGACAAAGTCAAGCAAAAATCTTTTGAATTTCCTATTAGTCTAAACAACTAATATTATCCTTTCTTTGGGATTGGGAAGCTATATTTATTTATAAGCTTGGGATGGGAAGGCCTTATCTCTTCAAGCTTTGCCTAAAATTACAAGTCCAAGAATAAATCCACAGGCTCAAGATCATGTAAAATATGCATGCACAATGGAATCATCCAAACTTAGACTCTCTGAAAAAAATACAATATGTATGTATAATAAATAGATTAAAAATTACATGTCCACCTTAAATATACATGCACATATAATCATTTTAAATCTTGGTACTGATGTGGAACTACTAGTTGGAGGATATGAAGAAGAAACTAGAGTTATCATGAGAGTAACTACAAGTGAAATGAACACTATACCTATGGGATTTTGCATTATTGTAAACCCAGAATACTAAGAGTCTTGAGCTATTATAGTAACACTTTTAGTTCATTGAATAACTAAAATTGAAGATGAATCTTTCACTTTTTCATTAATTTACTTTAATAATGTGTCCTTGCCTCAAATTATTTATTTAAAATATCAAAACTAAGAAAGGATTAAGAATTTTATGCATTTCAACCATTAACCTAACTTGATCTACCTATATGCTCTTAAATCCATATACTGAGGCTTCAACTTGAGTTACTCTGCTCTTAACAAAATTGACCAAGTGTATAACCTCCTTATTAGAACTATCTATTACTACATGGAGGCTCCCAAAATTAAGCATGTTGACAAAATTTATATTAGGAGTAATAAACTGAGTGACCCTCATATCTACTAAAATTTCCAAGGCCTTGCTCTCATATCTGGTAAAAATTCCCAACAATGCCTTCAACTGATTAAGCCAATCGAGAGAGGCATATCTTTTCACAATGACATAATTCAAGCATGACACCACATCCAGACTAGAGTTTAAATTCAAATGGTTGATATAATTAATATTTGAACACAAAATTAATAAATTTAGCCTCTTTTCTAATTCTTTCATCGAGTGCCATATCTGTGATGTTTACTCGGTTAGGATGGGCAGTTGTTCTAGAGGCCTAAATATTATACAAAATATCATACAACTTATTGGTTTCACTATGCACATAAGTAATAATTTATTGAGGGGCCTAGGTGATTTGAATTTTTTTCCACCTTATTAATGCCTCTTCATTACTATGATGCATTTTCTTTGAGGCTACCCCTTCAAAATCAAAAAAATCATTGAAGTTATCAATATATTTTTTATGTTCCCATTGGTTCTTCAATTTCTTTGTAATATGACAAATAATTTATCTGATCAAACTCCATCTCCTCACCTGTACCAAGGTGTACCATCTTCCTCTTCCTCACCCTCTTAATTATCCCACTCTTTTTATCAATCCTAGTGGAGACTATGGGCAATTTAGTTACAAATAGATTTTATTTTTCATCCCTAGCATCCTACATCTCTTTTACCCATTGGGGAATTATGAGAACCCCTATTTCTTCAATTGGAGTGAAGCCTTGAGATGAATAAGTTGGATGAGTCATAGGAGGAGGTGTAATTAATGGAGGAACTATGGAAGTATTAATCTAATAATGAAATAGGAGAGGTTGGTGGATAATTCTCTCCCTTAGAGACAACTCTCTTCTTGGTAAGACCTAAACTATATACCTAACCAAACCAAGGGCTCTCTCCACTATCATTATGGCTGAGGATAATGGTGAGGCCTATGGAATGGTCACTCCTATTTTTTCCAACTTTATTTTTGAAATGAGTGGGATATGAGGATTAAAAATAGACATAATTACATAGTCTTCAAAATGAACCCTCTTTTTTGGGATCTTTATTGATTGAGGGGAAAGAAGTGATGAATCATTAGAAGGAATAAATATAAAATCTTGAGATATAACAAAATGTAGACCTATAAATGGGATTTAAGCATTGATATATGAATAAATAGTAGAAGAGGTTACTTCAACAATCTTTTGGATAGGATTTTTTTGAGGACTTGTTCCTCTCCCAGACTCTAGGATTTAGCTTTCTCAAACTCTACCTCTTCATCATCTAGGTGAGTCTCTTCAATATTTTGTTGCTCTGATTCTTTTATTTTTTTAGAAGCATCTTCATCATCTAAATAGTTAACCAATGATACTAGTTTTATTTTTTCTTCCACAAGTAAACCCTCTTGAGTTTTTCCTTCATGTTATTTCTTAGCTTCCTCTTATTTTTCCCTCTCAAGAGACTCTTCAATAGTATATAGACTAATAAATGGTATTTATTCTAATGAATTTCTCTCAATAATAGTAGGAGAATATTTAGGCTTCTTATAGTAGGTGATGATGGAATATTGGAAGGTGGCATGGAAGGTGACATAACTAAAAATATAGTAGTGGTGGGAGGCATCATAGGAGATGGTGGTGAAGGCATGGTAATAGTTACTATGGAGGTGGGTTGAAAGGTTTTTAGAGGTGAAATGGTATAGGTACCTTGAGTAAAGGTATACTCACCAATGGATGTAAGTGATTAAGGGCTAGCTATAGTATATGTGGGAGAATTAGGAACAATTAGAATGGAAGATAAAGAATCTTGCAAGAAAATTGTAAGACTCACCTAGGTCTCATTTGTTAAGGGGGGAGAAAGAGTCATCACAAAACTACTCTTCCTTTCTTTACCTAGATAAGATGACAACCTATCTCTTGTAGTTATTGTGCCAAAAAATTATGTGTCAAGACTAACTTTTAAGGAAGGGACTGGACTTGAAAGACCCTTCAGAATATCCCTTATGAGCTAAGGATTAGATTATCTTTGGATACTAGAGTTAGTTGGCTACTCATCTATAGGCTCTTGTAGAGGAGGAGGATGATCTTATTAATGAGACATATGAGGATAGTATGGTGGCCATTGGTGATTTAATTACCTCTCAAATTCTTCCTTAATAGCCTAAGGATTATACTCTAATGCTTGAGGCTAGACCATGGACTTCGACTTATCCTTCATATTCATCCATAGATTGAATCATCAGGCACATTTTGGAAGATGGTATCCTAGTCATAATCCTCATTCCCATAAGAAACATACACCTTATTTTTCTCCTAAAGTTATTGAAGGTATCCTTTAACCCTTCTCTTCATATCGTATTCTTTGAATTGTGTCAATTTTAGATTGTAATTTTCCTTGATTTTGATATCTTGGTTGAAATGTGATCTAACCACATATTGCATTTGGTTAATGCTCACGGGAGCCTTAAAATAATCATCAAGATGCCTATGACCTATTTACTCATCAATTTTATTATAAACATAAAACACTATTTATTATTCAACAATATTATCTATAATGTGGTGTGGTACCAATAAGGGATAATTTCATGTCCCTTCAATCTAAATGATAGTAACATATAAATAAAACTAGTAGTCTCCCCATTTATGGAGTGTCCTCAAAATGTTAACAGATAACCTAGGCATAGATTTCTCATGGATTTCATGATATATCTAAGGGTAAATTTCATTGAATATTTTTTCAATTTCATACATATATCTGTGAATGAACATAAATGAATGATCTTCACCAATTCTATTAGTCAAATTTGGCCAATATATCAAACTTTTCTAGGTCTAAGATTGAAGCTAAGTAGGGTCCCCTTAAAGAGTGATCCCATGGAAGGAGTAGATAGACTTAAAATGAAGAGAATAATTTGTTTACAAATATTTTGAAACACTTTAATTAGGCTTAAAGTGTGAATTTGGTGATCTTAAAGAATCAGAATGTCATCACACATCACAGAGAAATGAATAGATGAGTTTGCTTGTGTATTTTATAAGTATGTTCAAGAAGTATCTCAAGCCTAAAGGATCACTTTAAATTAATTTATTTAGTGCCAAGGTCATCCTATATAAATTTCATGCCTTGATGAGCTTATTATCTCAAGATATTAGCTTTTAAAGCTAGATTTAGAGAGTGAAATGAGCACACAGACATCAAGTTCAAGCCTCATAAAATAGCCATTTTAATTTAAATATCCCAAAATAAATAGTTATAATTTGATCATGAATTTATATATAATATAATGTGCTAACTAATAAGATCAGTGGGTCAAAGTAGATCAATGATGTGCATTCACTCATACAAAGAAGATTTAATGATGAGTAATGGGTCAAAAGGTAAGTAGATCCTAAGAGTAAATGCATTAGTGATAAGTATCTTAAGCATGTTAAACTAGAAAAATATCAAAAATTCATGTGTAATCCATGTAAAATATATTGATGGTGTTTGATTTATTAATTATAATAAAGATCAATGTCATGCATTCGTCGAGTAGATCAAGATCAAGGAAAAATATCAAAAGTCAAAGCCAGATATTATCAAAGTTGAAATAGATAAAATATGTCAAGAAGATACCATGAAGGTAGATACATCATTTTCAAAGGGTTTGTCACTAAACATAGTAACATGGATAAGCCATTGACAAGGTGGTCTTGAAGCTGATTATGGCCCTTTTCACATGCTAAAATAAACTAGTAGGGAGTAATCCATGTCAGAACAAGATCACAATAGATTGATCTAGTTATTGCAACTACTTCAATGCCAAAATTAAGATTTAAAATGACTTGATCCCATCATTATAACTATAATTATCATCAATATAGACAAGAAATAGATTGAAAGAGACTAATATGATTTTTATGGCCATTTTCTAGTAGTCTTAAACATTATGATTTTTTTTTACTACATTAACATCATAATGATTGGAAATTTTGGTCATTATGTTCCCTTCTTGATCCTTATAGGCATGATCCCTATCTCTCTCATCCCATTATTATATAAATAAAGGTTTATAATCCTTGAAAATGATCCCTCTCTTTGGCATTACTAGACTCTACAAAGATTTGTACTGTAATACCTATCTAATGTAATAAAAGACTAAATTCCTCCATTTGCAAGCTGAGTTGAAGTGTGTCTTATGAATTCATTGATGTTATTAAGTGAATGTATGTTTTCCTTGCCCATTTATAAGTTTTATTACCTTTATGTAGTGTTTCAGTAGGTCTCACAAGTTATTCAAAGTGCATATATAGTCTATTGGTAAGTGTGGAAGTGGATAACTACCCTCTCATGCTAGGTTGATAGTTTGCCAATGCCTTATTGTGAAATACTTATGTGATAGCTGATCAAAAAGTGAGTGAAGTGATCTTTTATAGTCTTGAATGTATCTTATAGTGTGTCTTGTGCAAGTATAAGGATCCAAAAAAATTGTACATCACCTCCTTTTTATATGCTTTTATGAATTAATGTTAATCTTTCTCCCATTTTCCCATCAAGAAACTAGTTTAGGCTTAGTATAGGTGATAGCCCCAAAAGGAATATGACCTTATCTAGAGGTTTGACCCAGGTTTAGGTGACTCACAGCCTAGGGTCAATCCCATGTTAGACTAGGTTTGAGCAAGAGGACCTAAAAAATCCCCTTCTCATCTATGGTACAACCTAGGATACCAATAGTTTTGGCATGCTTGGTAGGACCCATTCTTCTTTTCATAGCTAAATTTTGAGTTGAGAAGAAGTATTTATAGTAGAGGAAGACATCCATCATCATCAAAAGCTGAAGATTCTTTAAGTTATAGAGTTCATAGTATCATCCAACCAGCATTCTCATGCCAAAGGTTATTACAAGGTCAGCTAGTAAAGGTATTTCCCTTGAAATCATTGAGCTACCTATTGTTTCATATAATAAATCAATATTTAATAGGACAAGACCTTATCCCAAAAATTAATATTCATATCTTAGTCATTCTATTATCTTTAATAGTGTAATCCCCACTACCTAAATGGTTATTAGGAGTTAGGTGTTCATCTCATTTAATAGAGGTAATCCATTCAATTTATCTCACTTTGATGACATTATAGTATCTTCCCTTAATATTATTCCATTCTTCTTAGGATAAGATCAAATAACTGATATTAATCATATCCAAGATGTTTCTAACCTTTGTTTAGTTTATAATGGTCTCCAAGATAATGTCGCTATCAAATTGCTTGCTACTTCCTTCAAAGGAAAATCCCTATAATGGTATATAAATCTCCCAATAAATTCCATAGATACATGGGATGAGTTAGGTGTAGCCTTAGTCAGGTAGTTTGAAGATAAATCTGACCACCTATCTTTAGTTGAACAACTGAGTAACATGAAGATAGCTCCTCATGAGTTCATATCTAATTTCAACCTCAAATTCTAAAAGACATGGACTAGGATTCATATAGTGATTAGACCATCCCCATAATATGCCTTATTGTATTATTTAAGAGCCTTTAATTCTAATATTAGTGTGATGATACAATCTATGGGTGGTAATACCTTGCCAGATGTTTATGAGGTTATAATAAGAGTATAAAATAGTTTGATACAAGATGATAAGCTTTCTCTAAAGCCTCCAATGCCTATATTCCTAGAGTTTTAATCTATTCCACCCCCTCAAGTTCCTTAGTTTTCATCATTATCCCCTATTCCACCTCCTCAAGCTCAAGTTGTAGCCCCTTCTAGTCAATCCAATGAGCTTGATAAGCTGAAAGGTTTGCTTCAATATTTTGGAAATGAAATAGTTTAAATCAAGAGAAAATAATACCAGGGTAGGCCCTATCAAAAATAAAATAAAATTACCTATCAACCCTTTAAAAATAAAAGGCCTCCTTATCAAGGATTTAGAGAAAATAGACCACCCTACCAATCATAAGGAGCCATAGTTCTAGATAAACCATATGCATTTCTTGGTCCTAATGAAACCTTCACATCAAAATTTATTATTTCCACACCATCTCAAAATAATTTGATGTATGACTCAAATTGGCATCCCTCCCACCTCAATGATGCTCAAGATCAAGCCTTGGTATCACAAAACATTACTATGCCACAAATGACATAAGAATAATTTTATCTTCAAGGTGGTCAATATCAAGAGACAAGTTTGGTACCCTAAGGAGATGCTGAAAAAGCTCAGGGGCATCCTGATGCCATTAATGTAAATTTTCAAATGGATGATTATGTTTTTTTCAATCATGGTGGTGAGAGTAGCAGTTCAAGTGGTCAAGTTGCAGTTGTAACTAGGTCTAAAAAAGATCCATTGATGAGGCTCAAGATGTGTCTAATGATTCAAGTACTCCTAATTTTTTTCCAAGAGTACCAAATATCAACTTGTTTCCTATACAACATAAAAAAAATAGAATGTAGAGGTTGGGAACGTCTCTCAAATACCTCTGGTCCATAAACAACAAGTGGTTTAAAAAGTGTAGCCAAAGGTTAGTGGAACTTAATTTAACATAGTGGATTAGATGAATAAATCTAATTTAAGAATTATTATTTGGGATTCCCTTTCTATTCTAGGATAAAAATATATTATCATCCAAGATATTTCAGCTCTTAAGGTCTCTCTAGAACCAGTCGAGAAACAAGTTGTCATAACTAATTTAGACTAGACAATGAAGCATCGAGTACATTAGGTACACAAAGTGGAAAAATGGGATAAAGCTGAGGTAAAGTCAAGTAAAACTACTCCATTCTACCTCTCTTTAATAATTGGTGATTATCTAATTTATAACTATATGGTGGATAGTGGAGCCAGTAGCACTATCATGCTTAAGCAATTTATAGATAAGCTTGGTTTTGTCTATGAACCAAATACTAAAGGAGTATTACAAATATATGGATCAATAACAAATATAGTGAGTATAATTAAAGATCTAAATTTGACACTACATTCTTGTCCCAATGATACCATTCAGTAGGATGTAGTTGTGGTGGACTTGCCCCCTATTTTTCCATGTGCTTGTCAAGGGACTTCACCTCAAATATTGGAGAATACTTATCATCTTATTAGAAATATCTTATTTTTAGAACTAGGTATGAAACTAAGGAAACCATACATTATAAACCCATTGCATGGTTCCATGTGGAGCCATTTATGCCAAGTGTTGTGAACACTAATTGCCTCATCTCAGATGAGGTGATAGAAGATAGTGTAGAGGAAACTGAATCACCTTTAGATGAGATTCCAGATTTTTTACTTGATGAGTGGGCCTCTATATCACATGAATATGATACTTATAAGCTAAATTAAGAATAAGGAATTGGTGTTTATTGATTACATGAGAAATATGCACTAATTCTAGCTTTAATAAAGGATGATGAGTCTGTTGATGGTTTTTAAAAATTATACTTTGATGGATCAAGGAATAATCATGGTACTAAGGTTGGAATGATGTTGATTTATCTATAAAAGTAAAGGTATTTCTCATGTATTAAGTTTCAATTTTTATATTCAAATAATGCTACCAAATATAAGGCACTTGTTCATGGTTTGTAATGGGCTAGGAAGATGAAAGTCAATGCCCTACAAGTCTTTGGTGATAGTGAACTTGTAGTTCACTAAATGAGAAGTCTTAATGTATGTAAAAACCTATTGCTTAAATATTATAATAATAGTGTATAAGACTTGAATAGTTTAAAGCCTTCAATGTTCAGGTAATACCAAGAGATGAGAACAAACATATAAAAAGGCTAGCTACCATTGAGGCACAATTTAATATCCCAGTTGATGTGAAAAATGAAAAGTTTTAGTTACACATTAAGGTGATTGTAAGGCCTTCTATCCTAGATAATAATGATAATTGGAATGTGTTTGAAGATGATAATTAGATTATCAGATTCTTTCAAGAAGAGGGTAATTTTTCCTCAAAAAATCAGTCAAAGAAACAAATAAGTTGCCCAAAGGAATGGTCACACTTGAAAACATATTTAGTAGTGATGATAAGCTAAGGAAATAAATCCATCTTTGTCAACAAAGGAAGAACACTATGCCAATGTGGAAGTTGCACCTTGTAAGAACCTAAAGTTGGGTAAGGTATGCACTTAATCAAAAAAGGAAGCTTTCATTGAGTTATGTACAAGTTTTATTGATGTATTTACATGGAAATATAGTGATCTCAAGGTATTTTACCCAAGTCTATCTCAACACACCATTGAGCTAGAAGATGAAACTAAGCTAGTAAGACAAATATAAAGGCCTATTAATCCTAATCTTGAGCCTTTGATGAGAGCTTAGCTTCATAAGCTCATTGAGTCAGCTATTATATTTCTAATCAAGCAATCAAATTAGGTGGCAAACCTTATTCTAATGAAAAAATATAATGATGAAATTAGACTATGTATTGACTTCTATGACCTGAATAAGTCTTCCCTTAAAGACCACTATCCATTTTCATCTATGGAAAAAATTTTATAGTTGGTTTCAAGTTCAAAAAGGTTCTCCTTGTTGGATGGCTATAGTGGTTACAACCAAATTTTGGTTAAGGAAGAAGACCAATTCAAGATAGCCTTCACCATAAAGTGGGGGACATTTGAATATAGAAAGATGCCCTTTGGTCTATCCAATGCTAGAGTAAATTTTCAAAGAGACATATATATGGCATTCTAGGGCCTTCTTAATGAGATTGCACTAGTCTATTTGGATGATATAATAAAATTTTCAAAGAATACAAGTGAGCACATGTTTCACCTCAACAAAGTGTTTGAAAGTTGTAGGAAATTTGGGGTATCCCTGAATCCCATAAAGTGTGTCTTCTTAGTTCACAAAGGTAAGCTCCTTAGACATATAGTTTTAAATCATGGTTTAACCATAGATCTTGAAAGAATAGCTTTTATTCTTTCACTTACCTTTCCCAATCATAAAAGAGATTTACAAAGTTTCTTAGGTGAGATTAATTTTATTAGAAGATAGATCTCAAATTTTTCCACTTTAGTTAAGCCACTTACAACCATGCTAAAGAATAATTAGAACTTTAGCTGGTGTAAGGAAGGACTAAGGAGTTTTGAGGAAATAAATAAATCCATGGCTAGTGCTCCTAAGCTCATGAACCTATTTTTATCAAAGGACTTCATTATGTACACTTATGCTAAAATTGACACCATTTTAGGCACTCTTATGTAGTAGAAACATGAGGCCTTAGAGCAGCCAATAGCCTTCTTTATTCAAGGCTTGGAAGAATATGAAATAGGGTACTCTTTTTTTGACAAGCATGTACTTTTAGTCATAACGTATCTCAATAAATTTAGACAGTTATTGTCTAATAATAAGATACACCTAATGGTTGCACATCTTAGTGTCAAGGATTTTCTATTGAACAAGGAAAAAATGAGAAAAGAGTTGGTTAGATAACAAAGGTAATGGATTATGATGTGGAGACCAAGGTCACAAAGCTGATTATAGTTAAAGGAATTTGTGAGCATCTATCCCAAGACTTTCAAGAGGAAAATGAGGTGGTTATGGTGTTAAATGATAAAGAGGTTGTAGACAGTGGTAATATATCTCCAAGATTGTCTTTATCACTCTCACCTAACTCCTTCAAAAAGAAGATATTTTAGATTGCAATTCATTCTATTTATTCTTATTGATGGTGTTTTGTTTAATAAAGATATCAATGACATGTTATTAAGATGCATTAAACAACATCAAAAGGAAGGGATATTTGAAAATTTCCATGATGGACATGATGGAGGGAATTATTAAGCAAGGACCATAACCTAAAATATCATGAGAGGTGGGTATTATTGGCCAAGCTTATTTGGTGATTATCATGTATGGGTTAGGAAATATAGATAATGTGTTATGTTTTTAGGAAAGGTGAAACTTATAGCTTTACCTCTCCAACCAATTGTAGTGGATCATCCATTTATCTAATGGGGATTAAACTTTATTAGTCTCATTAACCCCTCTTTGATCTCAATTCATAAATGGATACTAAATGCTATAGACTACTTCACTAGATGGACAAAAGCAGTGGCCTTGAAAGAAGTAAACAAGTCCAATGTTCTCTATTTCTATGAAGTTTTGCTTACTAGGTTTGGAATCCCTTCAACTATTATTTATGAAAATGATATGGCATTTTTGGGGTCTAAAATTATCTTATGGGTAGTTCAACATAGTGTCTTTCTTAGTAATTCATCAAATTACTATCCAAAAGGCAATGGCCTTATTGAGTCCACTAATAATAACCTATTGAAGATCATAAGAATAGTAATTGAAGATAATCAAAGGTCATGGCATCTAAAATTGAATTAAACTTTATGGGCTGATAGGATCACCTATAAAAGGTCAATATCCAATTCTCCCTACAAGTTGGTATATGGTAAGGAAGCAAGAATGCCTATTTCTTTTGAATTTTCTACCCTAGAACTGATTTATCAACTTGAGTTGTTGGAGAATGAACCTATAGAGATTAGATATGCTAAGCTTATTGAGTTGGAAGAGACAAGAAATCAATCCATGCTAGCCATGGAAATCCATCAAGTAAAAGTGAAGATAACCTTTGACAAAGGAGCTTCTTCATGAAGTTTCAAAGAAAGAGATTTGGTCCTCAAGTAAGATGAGGACAAAGCTAAACTAGGAAGGCATACAAAGTTTGACGATCTTTGGTGTGGTCTATACACAATCTCCAACTACAAACCTCACAATGCTTTCTAATTTGAAACGATGGATGGTGAGGAGATCCCTATCCCAGTTAATAGGATACACCTAAAATATTATTATTAATAAAGTTAGGGCCCTATACATAGCTAGTTTGTTTGCTTTCCTCCAAGTGTTACCCTAACACATTAGTTTGTTCTATTTTGCTTTGTTTAATTAACTTTCCTAATTTCTTTGTTTTCTTCCTTATTTTGGTGGAATCTATTATATTTGCAATTTAGAGGGTTGTTTATAGCCATGAATCAGATTTATCATTATTAATGAGTCCAAGAGTCATGTAAATGGTTTGAGTTCTTAAGCATATCAGGCATGCTTCCTAGTTGATTCACTAAAGATGTTGGCCAAATTTGGCCTACATACCAACCTTATTTAGGTCTAGGATTGAAGCTAAGTAAGGTCCCCTTCAAGATTGATCCCATGGAATAAGGAGTAAATAGACTTAAAATTAAGAACACAAGTTGTTTACAAAGTTTTTAAAACACTTTAAGTAGGCTTAAAGTGTGAATTTGGTGATTTTAAAGAGCCAAACCATCATTACACATCATAGATAAACAAACATACTATTTTGCTTATGCATTTTATAAGTATGCTCAAGAAGTATCTAAAACCCAAAAGATCATATAGGATCAATGTATTTAGTGCTAAATTTATCCTCTACAAATTTCATGTCTTGATGAGCTTGTTATCTCTATATATAATCCTTTAAAGTTAGACTTACAGAATGAAACATGCACATAGATGTTGAGTTCAAGCCTTGTAAAATAGTTCTTTGAATTCAAATGTCCCAATATCAATGGTTAGTATATGTATATGTATATATATATATATATATATATATATATATATATATATATATATATATTAATGGCACGATGACTAACAAGGTCAATGGGTCCATTCAAATTGATAGTGCATGTTTACTCATATAAAATAGATCTAACGATGAGTGACGGGTTAAAAGGTCAATGGATCTTAAGAGTAAATACATGGGTGACAAGTGTCTTAAGAAATTTAAATTATAAGGATATTAATGATGCATATGTAAGCCATGAAAAATATATTGATGGTGTGTGTTTGATTAATCAAACTAAAGATCAACAACACACATTCACTGAGTAGATCAAAATCAAGGGCCAATATCAAAATTCAAAGCCAGATATTGTCAAAGTTGAACTAGAGAAAATATGTCAATATGATGTCATGGGGGTAGACATGTCAGTTTCAAAGGATTTATCACCAAAACTAGTACCATGGATAATCCATCAATAAGGTGGTATTAAAGCTTATTGTGACCCTTTTCACATGCCAAAATAAACTAGTAGGGAGTAATCCACATCAAAACAAGATCACACCAGATTGATCTGGCTATTGTAACTGCTTTGACACTAAAATTTAGATTTCAAACAACTTGATCCCACCATTATAAACATAAGGAGCATCAATAAAGACTATAAATATATTGAAAGAGAATGATATGGTTGTTATGGTTATTTTCTAGAAGTAGTATTAGACATTATGATCTTTTCTAACTACATCAATGCTAGAATGATTGGAAATATTGGTCATTATGCTCCCTTATCTATCCTTATAAGCATGATCCCCATCTCTTTCATCCTATTTTACTATAAATATAGGCTTATAAGCCTTGAAAATGATCCCTCTCTTTGGCATGAATAAACTCTACCAAGATTTATATTGTAACACCTATTTGATGCAATAAAAGATTAAATTCCTCTATTTACAAGCTGAGTTAAAGTTTATCTTATGAATTCATTGATGTGGGTAAGTGAATGTATGTTTTAATTACCCTTGTCTAAGTTTTATTACATTCATGTAATGTTTTATTAGTTATCATAGGTCATTCTAAGTGCATATATAGTCTGTTGGTCAGTGTGGAAGTGGACAACTACCCTCTCATGCCAGGTTGATAGCTTGTTAATGCCTTATTATGAAATACTTATATGAGAGTTGATAAAAGAGTGAGTGAAGTGATCATATATAGTCTTAAATGTATCTTATAGTGTGCCTTGTGTAAGTATAAGGATCAAAACATTTGGTGCATCATTTCATTTTTATATGCTTTTATGAATTATTATCAATCTCTCTCCCATTTTCCTAGTAAGAAGCTAGTTTAAGCTTAGTATAGGTGATATCCCAAAAAGTAAGATGAGATTATCTAGAGGTCTGACCTAGGTTTAGTCCACCCATAGCCTAGGGTTATTCCTATGTTGGACTAGGTTTGAGTAAAAGGACCTAAACAATCCCCTTCTCAGCTATGGTGCAACCTAGGACACCAACAACTTTATCTTATAAAATCAATAGGGTGTTCTTTATCCTTTTTATCCATTTGGGTTAGAACAATAGCTATGTTATACTCCCCTCTAAATTTATATAAAATAAACTCCTTATCAAAATTAGGATTGTCCAAGATAGGAGATTTGAAAATATATATTTTTAATTAGATCAAAGGCATTTTTTCATTATTTATTTAATCTAAAATCCTAGTTCTTTTTTAAGAATAAGGGTTATAGGCTTAACCAACTCAATAAAGTTAGTAATGAATATACTCATAAAGTTTATATTTATTAGGAAAGATTGAAGATAAAATAATTTTGAGGGAGGTATAAATTTAAATAATTTATAACTCTCTTCAATTTCTAGGCGATTCTTTGAGACAATGTGTCTAAATAGTTTACCTTTATGAACTTCTTAATATTCAAAGACATGCCAAACTCCCTAGATATTTAAAAAACTCTCTCTAAATGCATGAATTGATATTCCTACCTTTTTAACAAAGTCATAATGTTAGCCAAGTAGACCAATATCATTTCATTTATTAGGATCTTAAAAATCTACATATATTGCTCATTCATAGGCATCCCCTACATTAGAAAAACTAAAATACAATTCTTTGATAAGAATAGGATCCTAATTTCATGGTAAATATATATATATATATATATATATATATATATATATATATATATATATATATATATATATATATATATATATATATATATATATATATATATATATATATCATTATCCTACACCCATACTTGGTTGTAACCACATAAACCATCAAATATTGAACACTTTTCTACTCTACTTAAAGTCTATAATCTTTTATCAATGGAAGGGAGAGGATTAGGGTCTTTCATGAAATCCATATTTAAATATTTAAATTCAACATAAAGGTGCATGTCTCCATTATTTGTCTATATTGTAACCATATTAGCTACTTGTATGGAATGTTTAATGTAGCACATTTTTTGAGTTTCAATGATATTGGTGAGATGTTTTCTCATTAATTGCTTAATCTTAGGGTTGACAAATATTTGTTTCTTTTTTATAGGAATTACATCAGGAATAAGCTTAATCATATGTTCAGTTACATTCATATCATATCCCTTAAATATAAATAGTCACATGTTGTTATATCATTAAATTCTCCACATAACTTGATTAATGCATGCTCTTATCTAAAAGTGCATGTTTTAATGAGATTCAAAGTTTTTATTAGGTGATACCTTCACCTCTTTATACTATTATAGTTTCATAGTCATGTTCCTCTTTCATTATCTGAATTGATAATCTAGGTTGAATATACTTTCTAGAGTAACAAACCCCTTTGGATTTTATTTTTATTTTTATTTTTATTTTTATTTTTATTTTTATTTTTATTTTTACTTTTACTTTTACTTTTACTTTTACTTTTACTTTTATTTTTATTTTTATTTTTATTTTTATTTTTATTTTTATTTTTATTTTTATTTTTATTTTTATTTTTTTTAGCTAAATGATTTAATTGTCATAAGCCCCATACTACTTAGGCTTTAATACATTATAAAACTATGCTTCTTTTTAAATTAAGTTAATGACCTATTGATCACTCTCACATATTTATAATGAACTAAATTATTTTATATAACATGCATAAAAATGAGTTTAACGTGCCCTTCATTTTTTATCAAGTCTATAGGAAAAATAAATTAGGATCTTGTTGACATTAAATTTTTTAATAGTAAACTAATCGACCCTTTCACCTATCATTAAGGTTAAATTTTAATTAGACCAGTTTAGTCATAAGGATTTACTGACTTGAAATATATTACTTAAAACTTTATAAGGATAATTTAGATTTTAAGTTTTTAAGGGTTATGCTATCTTTAATTAAACTTTACAAGATCTGGGAATATAAATCAATTTAACAACTTCAATGAATTTCAATCAATTTTTTTTTATTAAGATAACACAATAATCTTTAAATTTTCTTTGTCAAGTAAAGTTTAATATTTGCAATTGAAATTATTAATATTATCTTCATTATCAAAATTTATTATTTATATTTTCATGTTTAAATTTTTATTGACTCAATGACAAAGTGGTACTTATAGAAGAGGTATCTTTGTAAAGAGTCAAACAAGAACACTTATTCTTCACTCTCACTTCTAATCAAGTGCCTCATTTTTAAATCACAAACACACTATAAAAATTTACTACTAAGAAACCCTAAATTAAAATAAGGAAATACCATTAATAAATAAAGAGTTTATATTATTATGAAAACTTAAATAGGTATTATGAAAGAGAAATTAACATCATACATGAAAAATAATCAAACATGTTGAATAAAAATGAAAGAAAAGAAGAGAAATAGTGAAATATTAACCTACAAAAAACTAAAATATAAAGGTTAAAATAAAGTGTTTGCAGTCCTACAAAACAGGAAATAGATGAAAAGATAAATATACTAAAATAAAAATTAAAGTACAAAGAGATTTTTTCTTGAGTCATGCTTAAATAAAATTAGAAATTTTATTTTTATGTTAAAATATTTGATTCATTACTATTTATAGATTATGTACTAGGAGAGATAAATATTTGTAGATAATTTGTCAGTATGTATATATATAGTTTATAAATAATTGATAAAACTATATATACATGATTTTACCAAGAGAATACTTCACAGTTAGATAAATTTTTATTCGGTCTTCCTTCAATCATACACCTAATTGCATATAATTTTCACATAAGAGATGAAATATGAAACTAATAATATCTCTTTTACATGTATGAATTCCTCCATGAATAATGTACATTCAATTATTTTAAATACCTTCATGAAGCGTTGGTTATAACTTTTAAGTTATAAATGAATTTTATTAATTAATGATTAACTTAAATAAAGTTAGTTTCAACTTTATAGTAGTTATTTGATTTTTGAGATTATATTAAGTCATTAATTAAATAATAATAATAATATGTCACTTTTAAAAAAAATGGAACTAAAGAAAAGACTTGAGTACAGATTATTTATAATTAGACCAATAATAAAAAATGATAAATGAAGAGATGAGGAAGCAAATAGAGGCAGAAAGAATTAGAATAGAGATTAAGAAGGAATTACAAAGAAAAGAAAGAGAATAAATAATTATGTAGAAAATTAAGACCATAGAAATTACATGGAATCCTCTGCCAATGATTATCCCCATATTGAAAAACTAGACACTAATATAGCTAAAATGAATCAATTAACATTGGTAACACTATAAGGTGCATACAAAATTACAAAAAAAATAGATATTATATTTTACACCCAAAAATTTTATGGAAGAGATGTAGAAGGGACTATTCAATTTATCCACACTTGTGGTATGCCATAATTAATCAAAATATTAGGAGTAGAAGCCTAGTTAGTGGAAATGAATACAAATGAAAGTAGATGAGTCACAAGGAATAGTATGGAAATAGATAGAGAAATTATAAAAATTGAGAAAATAAGAGAACAATTATAAGGATATTTAGATACAATAGAAGGAAATAAAGATAGTGTTGAACATTACATAAAATAAATGGGAAGATTATAGAATGAATAAATTAATTATGATAAAGAATGATTAATTAACTAAATTAGTTAAAAAGAAGAGTATGTAGAGGTAGGAGACAAAGAGGAAAATATATGAAGTGATACTCCACTTAAAAACTCCAATCGAAAGAGACCATAAGAGGAAATGAACCCTTTGGACAAAATTCCATCCCCTATACCGCTTCACATCTAAATAGAACACCCATTTATTAAACATCAAGATATATATTAGATACAAGTTAGAAAGTAGTTATAATAAATTTAACAAAAAATTCAAGAACCTAAGAGAGATTTTATCAAACCAGATAGAGATATTTTTAGGAATAATTAAAGAGAAAAATATACAAAAGTATAACCTTAGTAATACAATAAATGGATAACCAAAATATGGGTTTGATTAGTAATTCATGACTTATTACATCTAGTAATTGGAGCAACAACATTTCATGTATGTATTCAAATTCTCAAAAAATGATGAAAAAAATAAATAAATTCACCCCTTTTGGAAAAAACACAAAGGAGATAGAGGAACACTTAATTTTATTAGACTCTCATTGTAAAACTCACAATATTAAAAATGAGAAAGTGACATTTTTCAATTTTGTGTGAATAATAAGTGATGATGCACTAACATGGTATATGAAGATGAATTCAAGACATAATAATTTTTGGGAAGATGTAAAAAATGTTTTTAATAAATATTTTTATCACCCCAATATCCATATATAAAGTGTTATTAAAATTAGGGAACTACTATAAAAGGATAAGGAAATGGTAAAAGACTGTGATCAACGATTTAGAGTAATAGTGCAGAAATTAGAAGAACCCCTAAATGAAAAAAAAAATGAATTGAATAATTTATTTATAGATTAATACCTTACTTAAGATCCAAAAGTAATGGGAACATTTTTAATACATTTCATAAAACCATATAAATTGTTTCAATACTAGAAGCACAATCATGGATAAGACAAACAAACACTTTAATTAAATAAAGTATGTAAATATTATAGAAAGATCAAGCATAATTAAGGTTAAAAAATGAAATACATATGAAAGGAGATGAAAATATTACACCATTATAAATAATTAATCATTACCACAAATATTGTGCACTACTTTATACACAAAATGACCCTCTAGGATAAAGTGCTTGCATCAGAAGATGGAGAAAAGGGAAGTAATGATTATATCATCACAAACATTGTTAGTATGTCACCCCCAGTTCAAAAAAATATATATGTAGATAGATTATATTATGGGATATTTCATATGTATGATAAACATCTAAAATAATTATTCCCTATGATGGTAGTAACACTACCTAATAATCAACTAATGTATTAGACTAAGTGTGGATCATTTAATCATTAGAACCATACATGTCAAGGCCATGATAAGATAGTATACATAAATGATATAAATATAAGATGAGATATATAATTTAAATAGATGAAACCACCTTTGAAATAATGGTCAATCCAAGTAACCAAAACCTAAACCATTATTATAGAACCTTCCAACAATTTAAAATTTTATATCCTAGAATCAACAACAACTAAAGTGGTTATAGGGGAGGGGGTTAAAATGAATAATAGATCCATATATTTTAGAGATATTCAATGAGTAATAACATATAATAAATTGTACAACCAAGGATATATCTAGGAGAGACCTGATCTAATATGCTACAAATGTATAAAATAAGGACATATGGTGAGAAATTATGATGAAAACTCACAAGTGGAATGAGGATTCTATTAGAAGAAAAAAGAACACTTGACTCATTTTCATTTCATAAGGAAGCAAAATACTAAAAAAATGAGGGCATAAAAACTAAATAATTATCTAATTCACCACCATAAAAAGGTGTTAAAAATGTTAATAAACTTCTAAATACATTCAAAATAAAATGGCAGTGTAATGAAGTAAGACGTAGTGAGGAGGACATCAAAATTGATGATGGGTGAGAGCTTTCACATAAAATGGTATCTCTAACTGAAAAATTAAATAATTTTAAATAGTTATGAATGAATAAAAATATAACCCTAATAAAAATCAACAAGGAATAATGATTAATGATCTAAAACAAAGAGTGGCAGTGAGAACTCGTACATGGGCTACCACTAGAAAATGGAAACATTAATTATTATAATTAGAAGAAGAGTTAAAATATGAAATTGATGATGATTTCCCAAATACTTATAAATGTGATATGATAATACAAAAAATAAAAAAAATCATTCAAGAACTTTTAGCAAATCAAACTGAGAAAGTAGAAATTATAACAATAATTCTTGATATCAAATATAAGTTTCCAAATTTTAAAATTTCAAAAACCATGACCAAAGTCAAACTTAAAATTAAATATTAAAAAATTAACATCCCCAAATTAAAATTATTTGAAAAAAACTAAAATTAGCATGCATCAACATAATTAATTTTCTTCCCCTTCATCAGAAGATATCAAGTTCATTAATGGATACCTATGTGTATATTGTACTTGGTATACTCTATTAGAGTCATGAGCATCTCAATCCTATCCAACCCTCCTAATTCACCATCAACTTCCAACTTAATTTTCTTCATCACATGTGTCACTACATGTAGTATTGAATAACTAATTGCATGTTTACATCTTGAAGAGGTAGAATTATATGGCACAACAATGGAATTTGAGGCTTACAACTAAAGTATTGCATCATTTTTATGTAATGGGTTTGGAAATTTAGTAATTTCATTATCAACAAGATGAATTTGGATATAAATTACTATTATAAAACTACTCATAAAATGTTAACGTCTCCAATTGTTGTTTTAAAGAGCTCATCAAGTAGGCATATCATATGGTGTGAAAGAATTATGGGTTTTATTGTTAAAAATATCCCAAAGATATGTCTCATTATCATCAAAGTGAAAGAATACCCTGGTACCACATTTAAATACTTACATAAACCCATCAAGGGACCTTTAAGTCCTTAAGATTATACTTTGGTATGTGCCACATAAAAATGGTGCATTTTCTTCTTGTTAATTATTCCTACCCCATGCATTATTTCTCCTAAAACTATGTGATCATTGGCTCCATATTGACATCTTTCCTTAAGTTTAAAATTAAAAAAACTTATAAGGTTCCCATTAATTGAAATAGATAAAATGCCAAATCATAATAATTTTAAATGTCTTCAATCAATGATTGTAGACCTTAAAAAACCCCATTACATCATACATTCCCTACAAATACTTTTGTACTTTTTTTTTCAAATCAAATGAATCATAATTAAGATATAGCTATTAAGATTCAAAAACATTATTTTATGAAGTGTACTCAAATCAAGTTTACTTAGATTTTAAACAAATCTAAAAAATGCTTTTGTCTTAAATATCCATTTGTATTATTAAGAAGTTTAAAGTCATAACCAAAATATTAAAAAATTCACGTGTTTCAACATGCATTAATAATATCATACCCTTAGTGAGTAAAATACAACATCTACAAGACTAAATTTGAATTATATTATACTTCACGAAGATATAAAATCAAAATTCAATGTTGTGCATTTTGATTTTAAGAAAAAATCTCACTAATATCAATTTAATTCTACAATCAAAGAGACAATTTTGAAATAAATATGAACTGGACCTTCTATCTTTCCATACCCTTTTAAATAAAAATAAACATATCAGACTTGGACATATTTAAATTACACTTTATGTATGCATAATATAACTATGACCAAGATTTTTTTTTATCAAATTTGCCTACATTTCAAACTTGACCTATTTCTTATAATATTGACTAACATAGTTATAGTGTTTTTTCTCTTATTTCATTATCAATGACTTCAAACCACATGATCTCAATATTTTCATTAAAAATAAATCCCTTTTAACTAAACTCATTTCACCAAAATATCAATTTGATTATTTCATGAGTTAGAATGATTTTTTTACCAACTATACAAGGAAAAAGGTTTAGTAAACACAATACCCAAAAAATTGTTCAAAAATTTGCATGTCATAGTCTACAAAGAAAAATCGCAAACTAAACAAGTGAAGATTTGATCTTACATACATAACTCCCTATAAAAATTACCAACAAGAAAATTTTCACAATAAAAATACTAACATGTATGCAAATGGAAATTTAAATTTGCCTAAAACTTCCTTTATGAAATCCCAAACCAAAATGAATACATGTATATTTATCATAGTTAGGGCATCTTGTCAAGTACTTCTCTCAAAAATAGTAGTATTATAAATTATTATCATTATTTAAGAAAATCAAACTCTATCAAAATATTCATATTATATTTTTAAAATAAAAACATAAAATTTTAGCTAAATATTTCATTAACAACTAAAACAATGTATTATATCCATTTATCTTGAAGAATTATTATAAAATTTTAAAAAAATACCACAAACTGAAAATATTCATTAAAAAAAACATTGTTTTTTCACACTAAAATATTTTCACTTTTTATAGATAAAATGTAATGTTTTCACACAGATATCTCCATAGGTATGAGATTTAACCATTTCCTTCCCATTCTTTCAAAAGTTATAGATTGATTTAACAAATCAATAATCCATATCACCTTATCACTTAGGAACCCCTCTCTATATGTATGTATGTATGTATGTATATATTTATGTATGTATGTATGCATGCATGCATGCATGAATGCATGTATGTATGTATAATATTTGGTAGTTGAATAACTATGACAAAAATATTGTATTTAATAAGATAACCCAAAAATTAATTTGAAGAAAGAAATATTTGAATACCCAAAATCACTCACTATTTTAAATAATAAATAAAAATATTTTTCAAACCCATAAATTAAACTTCATTAGTTCAATGACCCTTAAAAAAATAAAAATGGAGGCCTTTTATGAAACTAAGAAGTAGGACATTAAGGCTACAAAATTGATAAGTTACTTATAATGAAATTAAAAAGAACACATGATATTTTATTTTTAATTCAAGAAAATGATCAATACCACAAATTTTAAGAGGCATTAAATAAAATATAAGCTATTATGCCATGTTTCAAGCAACCAACCTAGTTAAAATATTATACAACTCTTTTAAAACTCATACCCAAAATCTTCCATTATATTTATCAATAAATAACACCATTTCTCATTTTATCAAAAATCCTCATGAGACTATAATTTAAAAAGAGTTTTCAAAATAATATGAATGCCTTTCAACAATACCCATAACAAAAACATTAGGGTTCAAAAAAATTAAGTTTCTTATTTCAAAATATAATAAAAACTGAACCTATAATATCTATTAATCCATTCATGGCTTCAAATAAACTTTCATTTGTCTAAAAATAAACCATATTTATTTTTCATTATAACAAACTTAACTTAGTAATTTTCCATTCTTGCATCTTTATCAACCATGAAAAGCCCAAAAATCCCTTAGCTTGTCAATGTAAAACATTTTTGTTAGGATACCAAAAGTTTAGAAATATTTTATTAAATTGAAAAGATGAATAAATCCCATATCTAAACTTAATGGCTTAAAAAAACAACCTTTACACATCCATAAAAAAATTGGTAGAGATTTTCTACACTCTCGAGTTCACTTGCAGCACAAAGTGAAAAATGAACTAACAAAAACCAAAAATCAAGAAACTTTGACATCCAACTAAATCACAAGACTTTTGCATTAAATGAAAAATGGTGTGTATGGTAGAGGTGAATTCCATTAATACCAATTACATTCCTTTATTTTTTTCTCATTAATGCATATTAAGCACCAAAATAAAAACATAAAAACTTTTACATACATTAAAGTTTAAAAATATGAATGATCCACCAAAACTAAATGCCATCGACCATATTTCAATGTTGTAGATGATATTTATGGATTATGTAGCACTCTAGTATTGTACACTTAGAAAACTTAGACCTTAACTATTTCTCTAAGTTTGGGACCCTTTCCCACTTTTGCAAGTCTTTTATCTGCTCTATATTATGTTGTTTGGCCTATATCTCTTAGTTAGATGAGTCTTATGTTGATGAACTAGGCCTTCTATCTGACCCATTATGTTTATAAAAATATATTTATCTTCCATCTCTGCAAGTTATAAACATGTACCTACTTTCTTACTCCCTAGACACTAGCATCGATGTTAGTGTCCACCTGATGTAAGTGTTTAGTGCCTTAAAATCATCTATTTTTCAAATGAAATGTATCCTAATGGTTAGCCTAAGTGATTTAATGTGTGTTACTTCTCTAAAGGGATTGATATAAATATAATATCAACCCTCATTCATTCCTCACCTATAAAATACCAAAGTGACCAAGGCAACTTATCAAAATCACTTTATCAAGCATTCAATTTAACAAAGATTCCATATTTCCACACCAATCATAGGTACAATACATCTATAGGTTTAAAGTACTAAAGAAGTAACCCAAGATCCTAATTTTCCAAATTATAATCTAGGTCACAATTACAATTGCTTTGCACATATTTGTATGATTCACACATAAGCCAGGACATAAGGGATGATTATATGAGTCTAAGGACCTATTCTATAGTATTGTCTATGTAGGTAGCACCCACTAAAAATAGGGTATTTGGGGTCAGGTCGACACCATGTGCCCACTAACCCATTTTTTCAAAGGTCACAATAAAGATGAAGAACTAGGGTTTTGACAAATTCATGAGTGATAGTCCATGACCTAGATATGAATGCACCAAAGTGAAGGTGAAGACAAACTCAAAAACATCCAGGTGGTTATATCCTTCTCTAATACATATTACATATAAGACACTTGCATCAAACCCAGATAGTAGCATTGATGCAACCATCCCAAACTAACATTAATATCTAGAGCTATAGAAGCGTCAGATCAAGAATTTGATGACTATTCTAGAATCTCCTTCTATATTAATTTCTACCTATTCTAGATCTATCACTATGTTAGCATTATAACTAGATAAGTATATCACTTCTATATCATTTCTATATCTATCATAGTTATAATTTTATATATTTATCCTATATATAGCATATTAAATTAAGTGTATGTTTGTATATGAGTTTAGCATTTAATTGGTCTATTGTAGATCTGATTATCACCCTGTGCATTATAATTTATATATTCTTATCCCTATTATTATACCACCAAGGTACGGTATCCCCCATATCTAATTTAGGGTTAAACATTTGGTGAACCTGATTCATTTGATTGCAATTTTTTATGATTCCAAGGGTTTTAAACCAACTAGGGTTTTATATTATTTAAATATTTCATTTCTTACTACTGCTATTTTTCATGAAACTTAGGTGTAGCCATAGATTGGGAGGTGTGCCAATTGAACACATTGAGTTTCCCCTCTCACATCTAATTTTTATCAAACCAATGAGGGATCTCATACTTTGGATCATGATGACACCCATATTGATAATGAAAAAAATATTGATAATGTCATCATATAAGAAGATTTTGATAATGAAAATGAACAAATAGATCATGATCAAGTGTAATTAATTGCATTATTTCATGATCATATTCAATAAAACATTGAAGATATCGATGAGATCCTAAAAACTATACTCAAAGTAAAAAAATTTATAAAAATATATCTAAACCATCCCTCTCTTTAAACACACTAAAACATGATACATTTAGTAGGGGCATGTGTTATGTGTTTAAACCTTTGTTTCCTAAAACTACTATTGTTACATCTATCATGGGTTTAATAATTATTTCTACACAAACACTAGATTTCAAATCCTATTACCCCTCAAAACATGTTTACATCCCTTTTGGTGACTACTCAAATTGCTAATCTAAATCCCACTAGGCCTATAGTTTAATCACTACTTTAAGTTATATGTACCTTGGAGGACAAGGTTACAAACATTGAATATAGTTATTTAAAATCCCCTAATGATATAGATTCACAAGATGTGTTGCATAACCCTCTTTCACTTGAGATATCTTTACACCTTTTGCCAACTAGATTTGTTGCACCTAAGTTCACATTTTATGATAGAAAGGGTGATCTTAAATAACATATTCTAACCTTTTATGTGGCATGCCTTGATTATGATTCTAATGATTAAATTTTGACCAAATTATTTTCAAAAATCCTCAAGGACTATTCTTTAATATTGTTCTATGATTTAACTCTCTAATATATGAAAGCATTCAAACCTCTTTTACACCATTTTTAACACACTTTTCCATTAATATTTCTCAAAAGGTTTCCTATGCTCAAATTTCCAAAATCAAACAAGGAACCAATGAACCTATAAATGAATATATCTTTAGGTATAAGACAATTCTAGAAAAAATGACCAATCTTAAGGTAGATAAGGAGTTGAAAGACATATTCTATCAAATTTTGCTTGCTTTCTTACATGAGTCCTTATTTTTAAAAATTTAAAATATTTATATGACTTATGCCATGTTGTATGGGATGATGAAATGAAGCTTATTTCATTGAATAAGCTCTAGTATATAGGAAACACAACATCTGCATCTACATATAGTACCAAATTTACAATCAAACCAAGTTATAAGGTAAACCCTTCTAAGCCTAAAAAAGAAAAAACCACCATGGTTAACATAATTTTATAATAGCCTAATCAACTTGTCTTATCCAATTCACTAAGAAGATAATTTACATGTTGTCTTGCATCCCTAGCTTTATACTACTATGGTTACTAGAGTGTTAGCTAATATCTCTCCCTCATCCTATAGAGGTTGATATGAGTCAACCTATACCAAAGTATATGACGCAAATGCTTATTTTGATTATCATAAAGGACCAAGGAATTATATAGGAAAATTATCTACCTTGAATCATGAGATCAAAGATCTTATGAATGACTAAAAGCTTACATTTGAGGATCCTCTAAAGGAATTAGAATCACAATCTAGTGATCACCAAAAATAGAAAATATTTAACAATACTTTGTAAGACCACTCTTAAAAATAACCAGAAGTGAAAATGGCATATAATGGACACCCTCCCCCACCACATTATTTTCATCCACTAGATGGTATTATTGGTACTTAAACACAACATACACCTCCTATGGTTCAGATACACTTTATTACTTTTAATGATAGTGAGATTAATAATGATAACTTTGATCTTCATTACTTTTTCATTTGATCATACTTTGATAAACCCTATACACAATGTTATGATTGATAATGGTACAAGAGAAAATGTTTATACTATGACATTACTTACACACTTGGGTTATTCTCATAATGATTTAAATCCTTCTAATATATCATTTAGATAATTTGATGGGACCTCTCAGAAGGTTCTTGGAGAGATTGACCTACCTTTACAGGTTGGTGCCACACATGTGATTACCACTTTTTCAATCATACCTTCCATGGGAATATTTGATATGTTATTGGCAGGACCTTGGGTCCATACATTTCAGTAGTACCTTATACAATACATGGATGTGTTAAATTGATGTAGATCCAAACTTGTACTCTACTCATCCAATGGCTCTGAATCTTGCAATTAGAATTACATGCAATCAAACTTGTCTATTTACTCTATACTGTCATTTCCTTACCAAGTTTATTATCATTCATTCATGTTTTTTGACCATGAATTAAGCATCTTTATGTTTATTTGTTTAATATACTTGGACTCATTTAAACACGTCCCACTCATACATTCATTACATTCACCATCTCATACTTTTGCATTCTTTTATTTTCTTTAATTTTCACTTGTCTTTCTTAAGCACTCTTGCACCTTGGTCTTACTCTAAGCTTCAGTTTTCCTTGGTCATTTATACTCCATTGAAATCATTATCCTAGTTATTATACTTTAAAAAAAATCTTTGTACCATTAAAAAAACTTTAGTATATGTCTCACCTTACTTACAACTTCTACTATTTTGTTCAAGGTCTCTAGTAGCCCTTTTTCTTGAGTTTTTCTCCTTGTACAGAATCGTACCATAGAGTTCTAAAAAACAAATCACTTTTTTTAATATCCTTTATCACCTTATATCTATCCGTAAAGTTTTGTGTTCTAATTTATAGGTTTCTCCACTATTTTAGACCCCTTTAGGCCTCTAAATAAGTCCTTTAGGCCTCTAGGGCTCTGTTTACACTCAGATGCATTATAGACATACCAACACGTACGAAACAATCCAAATACCTCCAAAATCTCTTTTAACACATGAAAACCTTTCTATATAAAAAATTTAAGGAATTTATTATGGTTACAACTCATTGACACTCAATTTTTGTTAAAAACCTTAGGAATAAGATTTTTCAAAGTTTGTATGAAATTGAGAGCTATCTTTTTGAGTTTTTAATCCCCTAAACTGGTTTCAAAGGACTTTATTTGTTGATTTATATTGTCTTGTCTTAATACACCTCCACCATTCACTGGAACTTTACAAATAGGATTTTTTCCTTCCTTTTCCCCATGCTCTTACTCTCTCAATATATTAACACATCTCATCATTTCAAATCCTCTATTCATGTTTCATTCACATATGCATTATTATTGCTTGTACAGGATTCATGCATTGTCTACAATTTTCTTAAAAAAAAAGAGCTTGTGTATTTAAATTATTGGGTATTTTATTAATTACACCTTATAATCCATCCCCATTATTCTTTCTTTCTTGAGTGACTTTTCTCACATGACACACTCTATTTACAAAGATTGAAAATACCATAATTACCTATGTACATTACAACTACCTATATTTAAGCCCTTTAAATAGGATGACTCATAATGTGATTCATTTAGGTCATGAAACTTATTTGAATCCTTTATGAGTCCCTAAAAATCAAACAACAACATTGAGACCCCTTGGAAATAAGATGAAGATCTCAAACCTTCTCATTGAAATTTGAAAATTTAAACCAAGGTTTTGGCAAATAAATGCCAAAGCAAGACAAAATTGAATTTGATCAAATCTAATAAACTAGTATGGACTATTATAGACTAAATATGACTAGGAAAACTTGAAAAAATACTATAGACATAAAAAATACATCCTATATATAATTTAGGTAGTGTTGCTCCTGCATCATACTACCAAGAAGCAAGAAAACTTTCCCATGAAAGTTATAAGTGATGTTAAATTTGAAATACTTTGTAGCATTCTTCTCCAAGTGCACATCCATCTAGGTTCCAAGGAATATTTATGATACCTAAGCCTCTATAATGATTTCTTATGATGGATCCTCTGTGCTTCACTCCTCTCTTGATCTTCCTCTTGCTTTGCACCTTCCCAATATTTGGTAGATATTATTCATTCTCTTTCCTAAAATTACCTACACATGAAACAAACATGTCAACTAAAACCATTTCTTGTTTTCTCCCTTTTAGTTCTCGTTCATTGATTGCCAACTCTTCTCCTTCTTGACTCAATATTTTCTACAATGCCAACTCAGCTGCCATGATGTTCTTCTTGTCTCCTATGAGACTTGCATCATTAGATTCTCCAATTATTTGATTATATAGCTTCTCTTCTTATGTTTTTTACTCATCCTTATCACATTTATCTTCCATTTGTGTCAAACAAGACACCTCAATCTTCTACCATGAAAAATCTTCAAGCACTTCAACTTGTGCTTCCTTATCCTTCTCTACTACTTCCACATTATATGTTTCCAAAACTTATTTGTATGTTGTTGTACCTTATTTTATTTCCATAAACACATTCATTAGTTTCATTTTGATCTCATATAAATCATCTTCAACAATATTCAAATCAGAATACTCATTAAACACAACATGAAAACTATTACCTTGTGATTTTTAGCTCTCTTCTATGCTTACTTGACTAAAATTTTCTTCATCTTGACTCACCATGAGGCATGGTGATATTGTAACCTCTTTCTCTTCTTCATCATCCTCCAATGGATCACCTTCTTTAGGATAACAAATGATTGAATCACCAAACTCAGCTATCCTATCATCTTGTTCATTATTAACATGTTGTTGCTCATGCTTTAATTTTTCACCTATATAAAAGCATTAAATGAAACCATTATTTATAATATTATGAGGCTTTTTTGCTTCTATGTATCTATTTATAGGTTTCCTTGCTAACTTCTTCATCCTTTGTCTTCTTCTTCTCTCCATCAATTTTTTGATTGGCCAATTCAGTGGATTCTTTCTCATGACCCATCCAAGATGTGGGTTCATAATATATTTCAACTACTCTATCTTGGTCAGAATCTCATCCATTTTTTGCCTCATCTTTACCATCTCTTTCCCCATCTCAATCTTCTTCTTGGTGTCTTTGTGCACCATCTTCTCTTTGTGGTGGCTCTTCTCAACCTTGCCCTTTCTCCTCTTCTCTCTCTCCTCATCTCAATCAATATGCCTATCAATTATTTGGCCTCATTTGAACCTATTATTATTTTTGACAAGCCTTATTTTACTTACCACATCATGACCTCACTTGGATCTCTAATCTTATTTCATTTGTCCTACCTATAAAACTCTCTCAAGCTCACCTATGAGCTTCTCACTTAAACTTATCAATAGCTCTTCTCTTTTTCTTTAAGCCTTATTAGCTAATGGCTATGCCACATATATTTTATTTCACTTTATCAACTATTTATACCTCTCATATACCTACAACCTCTTCATTAGCATACCTACAATATCCATTAGCTTCTCACAACATCTTCTCAACACAACATTCAATATGTACACAACAAAATCCTTATGCATATGAAATCAACACAATGTAGAAACTCAAATATACCTATTGATGCTTAAAAATGCACTATTTCTAACACCAATAATGGGATGTTTTAGGAATGTGGGACTTGCGACCTAAAATGACCTCTAGATTTTAAAGAATTTGGTTCTTCTTTATCTCAGATATATTGTGAGAAAAGGGATAGAAATTAAACAGAATCACCAATGCAATGAAATAAAATTTAACTATGGCAATGCGCCTGAGTTTAATTCGATCCTTAATACTAAGCATAGTCAATCTATCTTTAGGATTCAATTACATTAAAGAGCAAACAATGCATGATCAATGTAAAATATGAAAACAAATAGAATCAAAGGCTCACAAATTAGATGATTTTTGTAGTAACACAAAAAAATCAGCAAAGGCATAGAACCCAGTCTTCTTATTAATTTTCCAATCACATAAAAGGCCCAGATAGATGCATAGTTATACAAACTTTCTAAATCAAGAAAATAGAACAAAGGAAAATGATATTAATGGCCATAGTAATAAAGTCTAAGAAAACTTCTTGATAACAATCTCTTGCAAAAAAATTTCTCTCTCTTCTGGTGATGATTTTCCCTCTTCCCTACACCCATATTTATAACATAGGACTAGCTCTAGATTGCCTGCAAGATCCAATCCCAATGGTCTAACTAAACTCTAACTTAACTGGAAGTCTCTAACAAAAGATATTTTTTGGATCTAAAATGTTTAGTCTCCCTGTAAGTTCATTGGCTAAATTAGATACACGTGATGCTTCCCACTATGAAATAGGTGAGGACACTTGGTGACTTCCACTTGCCTCACTTGAAAACCATCTCATTATTTAGGAGGCACCAGAAAATGACACTTGGTAGCTTCCATGACACTTATAGAAGACACACGACACTTTCCATGTAACTTATACTCTTTACTGTGTCTTTGTATCGAGAGTACTCCATCTTTGACATCTGTCACAATCCACTACTTTGAAACTTTATCAACTTACAAACAATGGGACCCACAACAATTCTTACCCAAGAAACTTCAAAAGATGAATGGGGACAGGTGTCACTTTTCACTGATCTTTAACAAGTGACACGCGGTGGCTTCTACTTGTCTATAGAAGCTTTAGACACTTTTTGAGAGTCCTATGGAAGATGACACACGGTAGTCTCCGCTGAGCTTTAGATATACTATAGAAAAATTCAAGACTCATTTTAGATTCACATTGATGATGACACTTGGTGGCTTCCACTTACTTTATAAACAAATCCTAGGGCCCACCACATTCCTTACTCAATAACAAAACAAAAAGAAGAAACTACAGATGTTGACACTTGGCGGTCTCCACTGAGCTTTAGCTAGGGACATGTGGAACTTTTCACTATATTTAGATAAACACATAAAAACCTTTCATAGTTTCCACTTGGCACCCTCCACATGCATTGAGAAAATCTTATTGAAAGAAGCTTTTGAAACTCATAAAAAACTCGAAATGTAGATGTCGACACTTGTCATGCTCCACTGAGTTATAACGAGACACGTGGCATGTTCTACTACTTTTAGAAACAAATTATAATGTGTCCCGATAGATGAAACTTGGCAGCTTCCGCTCAACTTTGAGACTTAGACAAAACTTTAGGCAAAATGAAAAACCCGCACCCTGTGTCATAACCCTCATTTCCTCGAAACTGAAACATGCAGGGACAAAACTTGGAGTGCACAATTGAAACTCAAAATAAAATGTAAAGTATTTTACTCTAAATTTCTTGGTGACCCTAAGGAATTTTGAGCCTAATCAAAAAATAATCCATAGAATATATAAAAATGTAGCAAAAATCACAACTTTCATAAGGCCATCTAATAAATAGACCATTCAGCATTAGATAGTCCCTATTTATCTTACAATTCTTGGAAGGCTAAATCAAGGTTGATGATGTCCTTGTGTGAAAAACTCTAAAAAACATGAATTGCAACCTTCAATTGGAAATCAAGCTGGGCCATGGGGATCAAGACAACTTCCACTTCTTGCACTGATGAATCATCTATTAAACCCTAAAAAACTGACTGATCATTTTGTCTGGCTAACAATAAAGGTTTAATCTCATCAACCATTAACACAATGTTGCTATCAATAAAATGGGAGGGAAGACCCAATTGCACTAGATCTTCAATATGCTGCTTCATGTCTTTTATTCCCTCTTTTATCACATCTAGGATCTCTTTGTAATTAATTGTTGTGGAGTTGCAATTGAGAACTTTGTTCACCCTTTTTGTAGCAAACATTTTGTCACTAATCCCTATTGCTGATAATGTTCCATTAGTTATGTCATATAGATTTTGTAGTAGCATTTGAGAATCAAACACTCTCAAAGAGACAGTGGACAAAGTGGCTTGAACTGAAGTCTCCACTTTTTCACACAATTTTTGTGCATTTATCAAAAAAGTTAGAGAGGGTCTGAGCTGAGTAATCTCCTCAGAGATTCTTTTCCATACTGATACATATAGCTCCTTAACCAAGTTCAAAACTCCTACATTTTTTGGCCTATTATCCAACTCAAGTGTCAATTGTTTTGTTATTTGTTGCTCAGCTTGAAGTTGGGCATGTATGGTGGTGGTATTATTTTTCTCATTCAATAGCTTATGTTGGAACTGAGTGACCTGTTGTAGGTTTTCCTCACATTTTTTCTATAGTGTTGCCTTTTCCTATCTTAGGGCTATCATTATAGCTTTCTCTTGTGTTAGCTCTTCTTTTAAAGAAGCATTTAGGGCTTGAATAGCCTAGTTAATCTCACAAGAAATAGTATCTTTCAACTATTTGTTGAGACTCTCTATTTCATCATTCTTTAATTTGATTTCTATAGCTAAATTGCTATCATTTGCTTTCTCTTGAGCTAGATCAGCCTCCATCTTCTACAACTTCTTTGATACTTTTAAATTATCAGTAGCTATAGAAGAAGTGGTTTCATTTAGTAGCTCAACCCTGTCATGTGGTCTGAAAAGTGACATATCCATAGCCACTACATTCATTGTATAATCTTGAGGCTACATTTGTTCGTTATGCCTAACTACATTAGGTGACAAATGAGTCACAGTTAGTTGCTATTGGATTGGGTCAAATAGTGACCTCATGTGTGGTGCAGCTAGAGATTTATTATCTTTCTTCCTCTTTTTATCCATTCAGGCTTCCCTAGCCTTCTTAGCAGTGTCTGCTTGAGTTTGGAAGGTAGAGGGAGAGGCAATATACCCATCAGTAAAAGGATAACCCTGTGACAAGCCATAGGGAATATCCAAATGTTGGCTAGGGGAAATCTGGGAAGATATTATATTTAGGATAGAGGGGGAAAAGGGAGGCAATGATGTGACTTGTGATGACATGGCCTAAGTAGCTATAGTTGGGGCAGATTGGGAAATTGGCACAACAAAGGTGGCAGGGGATAATATTTGGCCAGTTGGAATTGCCACCCCTATAGAAGAAGAAAAAGACTGAGAAGAAGAAGGAGAAATAACATGTACCTAAGGAGAAAAAAATGTACTCAGTGGTTGATGATGTGAGGGTTCTACCTCCTCCTCTAAATCACTTTGAAGTTTTAGCTTCTTATGTTTCCTTGGCCTTTCTTTTTCTTGCTATGTTTCTTTCTCTTCAATGTTTACCACTGCTGCTAGTGGTGATTACATAAAATTGGGAACCCCAAAGGCTAACACTGATGAAGAAGCTCTGGGTGGTGAGGATACCACACTCTTTTGTTTTTCAATGGCACTAAGAGATTGAGGCCGAACAGTTATAGATGTAGATGAGGTTTGTCTTGGGGCCTGCACTGTATGAGTGGATTCTGCTTCCCCCTCTAACTCTCCACCCTGTGTTTATAGTTTGCTTGTATCAAGGCTAGAGACAAGAGATGGATGACATTCATCCTAGATTTCCTCCCATTTCTCATCTGAGTTTACATTACCAAAAGGGTGAGTTATCTCAAAAATCTCCTGCCTATATTTCCAATACGCTTCTATTTTCTCAGGTTTCCATTCTTTGTTCTTGAATGCCCTTCTTAAACCAGAAGTAATTTTGATTTTAGCATCAAAAACCTTTTGTTTAACATAAAAGGTCTCCCATGGCTAGCCTCCTCAAAGGGAAAATCTGTCAATTCTACATACAAATCAGGAATATCTTCCTTAGGGTTTCTTCTATCTTCCCAAAAGGGACGGCCCTCATGCATAATTTTAGCAGTGACCTTGTTATTCTTAACCCATGAGGTTATGAAAATACTTAGGTCATATTTCCATTTATCTTCAATAAAAAAGAAACTCAAGATAGCTATCTTCCTCAGCAACAAGTACTCAACATCTCTGACCTCTAGGGCCATGTTTTTCTCTACCCATGGAATATCATAGATATTCTTTTTCTTCTTCCCAGTGCCATAGTCATTATCAACCACAGACACTTGCTAGGTGACCTCTAAGAATGCTAACTTAGGGGTCAAAATATTAGGTATCAACACTGGTTCTCTATTAAAACCATGGACCCTAATGATAGTATGATGGGATCTAAAAAAGTAGTCACAGGGAATAGTGCAATTTGTCATGAGGCCTCTGACACTTGGAGTTAATCTATTTTCAATAGGCTCTGGGCTTAGGTGATAAAAGGTAGGGGCAACAAAAACTCCCCAAAATTCATATGGGTTAGATGTTTTGGACAAGATATGTGTCCATGCGGACACAGTAATGGTCCTATTATGATCGAAACTTATGTTATACATATTTAGATGCATATATTGTGAAAAGATGCCAGAGTTTTGATACAACATGAGGTGAAACAAATAAGAATAATACCTAACAACCTCTTTAGATTTGAAATGGGTGAGTTGTTTAACCATTGAATAGAAAATATACTCAGATAAATCTATCTGATACTCCTGAGACTTGTCTACAGTTTTTAATCTAAAGAGAATGGCCATTTGCCAATCATA
The DNA here is from genome assembly GCA_037957365.1 of Torreya grandis. Lineage (NCBI taxonomy): Eukaryota > Viridiplantae > Streptophyta > Pinopsida > Cupressales > Taxaceae > Torreya > Torreya grandis. The sequence continues at coordinate 1,063,976 of JARHVA010005041.1, read as the reverse complement.
GATAGTTATGTCCTCTTTCATTCCAAAAATGAATGCCATCATGGATAGTGCCTCTTGACTGGCCTATGAAAATTGTGACCTTCTTATTGGTAGTAATGTCATAGTGGTATCATCATCCCCTAATTGAAATTCTAATCTGAGAAACCTCATTTGACTATTAACATTTGCCCACATTTTCTGCATTTTGGCAATGGTGGGAAATGTGGCTATCTTGTCATGATATAGGGCCAACATGTCCCTGATGGCTTTTGGTGTAATTTTCACTATGAATTGACCCTATTATATGGTGTTTGAGGGTGCATGAAACAATTTGGTGCATATTTAAACTAAGTCAGGGCATGGATGTACATCTGGGACAATGAATTATGCCAATTGAGAAGTCCATATCCTCATCCCAAATATTTCAAATTATCTAGCCTTGGCCCTCTACATACATCTTTGGTGAGCCCTTTCTCATAGATCTTTGATAAAATTTTAAAGGTTTGGGTTCATGATTTCATTTGCAAAATCCTTCACCTTTGTTGGGTCGATCACATAACCAACTTCGGGGACTCTAGTCCTTGGATAGATCCTTAAGAGTTGTGCAGGGGCTGAAGCATATGATTTGCTGGTGAGAAGCTTATCAATGGATTCATAAATCCCAGACCCATATTATGAATATTGTGCCTCCTCCATATCTATGTCTATACTAGGAATTAGTGAGCTTATGTAACAAGTATGGAGCTTTGCAATAAGGAAGGCACTTTTACTAAGCAGGTTTTGCTAGGAATTGAAAGTGCAGGTAACATGGATTTTCTAGTAGAAGTAAGAATGTTTGAGATACTATTAAGCCTTAACTCTTGTTATTGGGGTATTTAATGACCCATCAAGTCTCAAAAATGGGATTAAAATTAGATAACCATTAATAAATCTTATTAATTTTGCATGGGACAACGAGTCAGACATGTCATGAAAGTGGCTATGTAAGGGTACCTTGGGGAATGTTGGGGATTTAAGAGAGATTTAATGAATTCTATAGTTTCAATTTTTTTTAAAAGACTCTAAGCCATGGCCACATTTTCAAAGAACAATTATTAAAAGAAAGAGTAAGAAAGAAAAATGGGAAAACACAACAACAAGGAAAGGGAAACTATCTAACTATAATACATAAGAGATAATGCTTAAATGAAATGTTTCAGGTAGATCCCATTCACAAGAATCTCTTCAAGTTTTCCCTCCATCATCTAAAGTGAAAATTAATTTTTTTGTTTACATGTATGAATCTTATAAGGGCCAGTCCACAATGCTTCAAATTTAGTGTGTTGACCCGGCTTGGTAGCTCTCACATCCCATTTCAAAACAACTGAGCCTACTTCAAAATGGGGGTTTGAAGTCTTCTTATCGAAGCAGTCTTTGATTATTTTATAATGTTTCATTAATGATTCATGTGTTGTACCCCTCTTTTCTTAAACTTCTAGGAGCTCAGCAAGTCTGCCCTGCATGGGGCCATTTTCCTCAATTTCAATCTATTTTAATAACTGCAGAGCAAGAATCTCTAAGCTCAGGGGCATTACAGTAAGCTTACCATAAACTAATTCATGTGGGGACATTTTTTTTGCTTGTTTAGGCATAATTCTATTAGCCCATTGTGCTATATTAAGCACTTTATGCCACTCTTTGTGATGATCAACCCATATTCTCTTAATAAGTCTAATCAGGTTCTTGTTGGTTGATTCTACCAAACCATTACCCTGAGAGTAATAATTTGAGGATTTTTTCAGATAGATTCCATAATTTAGTGCAAAGTCAGATATTTTTGCCCCTAAAAATGCCTTAGCATTATCTAAAATTATGGTACAAGGAGGCCCAAAGTGAGTAGTGATAATCCCTAGAAAGTCTAGGATCACATTTTCTGTTACTTATTTGAGTGGCACTACCTCACTCCATCTAGTAAAATAATCTGTGGTAGTTAGAATCTATTTGTCTCCCATACTCAACACTGGATTGATCATTCTAATGAAGTCAAGACCCCATTGAGTAAAGGGTTCATCAACAATTATAGGAATAAGAGGCATTGTTTCATTCCTTCTCATCCCCACATAATACTGACAAGATTGGTACTTTTTAACCAGTTGATAATAGTCTATAAATAAAGTGGGCCAAAAATAACCTACCTAACTTATCTTTATAGCTGTGGTTCTTGAAAAAAAATATCCACTTGAGACTCCATGGTGCATTTCATGTAGTATTTTTTGAGCCTCATCTTTCTCTATGCATCTTAAAAGTATGCCATCAGTATTTATTCTAAAAAGAACTTGGTCAATTAAAAAAAAATGGACCACTTGCTACCTATAGTATCTCCTCTTGTCCTAAGAGAGCTCTTTTGGGAAAATCCCATGTTTCATAAAATGGATTATGTTTGTGACCCCAGAGTTTTGATCAATTTCTTATATCCTTAATACATTTTCCTTTTCTGTTTCTTCAATTATCATCTTTTCCATATCTTGAGCCATATATTGGCACAACCCCCTACCTCTGACCAGTTTAGTGGGTCTGACCTCTACATCATACTCAAAGATCTTTGTTATTTAGTTTTCTCTTTTTTTAGTAATTTCACCTTCCATAATGTATTCTCTAACACTAGGATGAGCCACAAGTATCAAAATCTTATTTCCTAATACCATATGCCTAAATTTCTTGAGGGATTTTACCATAGCATATGCCTATTTATCCACAAACTTGTATCTAGCTTCATACTCCCTAAGAGTCCTTGAGAAAAAGGTTATTGGGTGTTCCCCCTCTTGTTGATCATCTTTCTGTGTTAGGACAACAAAAAAACTGAACTCTCCTCCATATACACACATTATAAAAGACTTAAATAAGTCTAGGTTACTAAGTACTGGGGCTATTGAAATTGATTTCTTAACCTCCTCAAAAGCTTGTCTTCCTTCTGTAGTCCACTCGAACACCAGGTATTTCTTTAACAAGAGTGTCACTAGTCTTGTTAGGCCTACAAAGTCTGATATGAACCGACTGACAAAATTAATCTTTCCCATAAAGGACTGAACTGCCTTCTTATTTACTGGCAGAGGCAAGTTCAATATGGTAGTGACTCTCTCTAGATCTATAGAAACTCCTTTAGATACTATATGTCCCAGTAGTTTGCCTTGAGGTACTACAAAGATACACTTCTTGGGATTCAGGGATATTCCAAACTCTTGACACTTATTAAAAATAGATTCTAGATGATCAAAATGATCAACAACATTCTTGGAAAAAATATTGAGATCATCAAGATAAATCAGAATGATTTTATTTATGAGTTCTCCAAATGCTACATCCATTGCTCTTTGAAAAGTAGATCCAGCATTTAACAGGCCAAATGACATCTTAGTATATGCAAACATTCCCCATTTGGTAGTAAATGCAGTCTTGTTTTGGTCTTCATCAGCTAACCAAATCTGATTGTATTTAGAGAAACCATCTAGCAAGGAAAATCTCTCTGATCCAGCTAGTCTATAAAATTTGTTCAATAGAGGGTAGGGGATAGTGATCTTTTAGAGATGCTCTATTTAGGTCTCTAAATTCCACACAGAGCCTTATGTCACCATTCTTTTTTATAAATGGTACTAGATTGGATACCCAGGCTGAGTGTTTGATTGGAAAAATTGTTTTAGATTCTAAGAGTTTTTGCAACTCATCCACCATTAGAGGTTCAATCTTTGGATTTACTGACCTCTACTTCTATCTGACTGGCTTAGATCCTTTAGTCAGTTTTATGGTGTGCTGAATGATGTCTCTGTTATAGCCATGAAGGTCTTCATATGTCCAGGCTATTACTCTGTCATATCTTTCACACAAGTCAATTAGTTTTTCCCTTTCCTCTTAGGTTGCAGAATTTCCAATCTTCAGTTTTCTCCCTTCACTCACTTGTATCTCAGAATAATCTACTTTATTTGCTTGAAACCTTTTCTTCTCTAGGCTTACATCTTCTTAATCAAATAGGTTTTCTAAAGCAATCAAGCCTTTGGGAAGCTTATTATTCTTGAATTAAATAATTTGGTCTCCATATGCGTCTTCAATTTTGGGTTGTAATTGATCATCAAATTCCCTTGACTATTGTAAAAATGAGAGTACCTAAAAATCATTTTCAAAGACTTGCCAATTTTAATCATTGTTTGGGATAGTTGGCCTTACTATAACTTTGACTGACTCATTGTTGACTAATAGACCAGTTGTTGGGTCAAACTATGAGCCAATCTGTGCCATCCTATATACTTCAAAATTTTGAGTTCTAGGAACTAATTCAATATTGAAATCTTTAAAATCATCTATTAAGTCCCAAATTCTATGTATATAGGATCTCATCCTTACATTTTTGGCTATTGCCTTTCTCTGATTTGTTTCACCACTAGTTATGAATCTCCTTTTACTATCAGATTCTTTACTCTCTTTTTCTTGGCTAGCATAAGCCCATGTACTAAGGATTCATATTCAACATCATTATTAGTACAGGCAAATTGGAAATGGATAGCTCTTAAAATTTTCTCACCATTTGGAGCAACAAGAAAAATTCTTGCTCCAGCACCATTTTTACTTCTAGCCCCATCAAAATTTAAGGTCCAAATTTTTGAGTCTTTTTTAGATTCTTGAGTCTTTGGCATTTCTTCCCTTAAAATATTTGGGATTTCATGGTCTTCATCAAATATGACATAAGTGCCCAGACTAGTAGAGTCATAATTTCCATATGGGTCACTTTTCATCATGGTTAACAACTGGTTATTTTCCTCCTCTTGGTCATGTTCAGTCCAGTCACCTAACTCTTCAACAAAGACCCTTTCTTCTTTATTCAGCATAGCATGAGCTACCTCTAATTTTTGGGTTGGTTCATTGGTGATGTTATCCTTAGATATTGAATCAGATAGTATTTTCATTTTTGTACCATATTTGGTTCTTAGGATGAGGTGAGACCAATCAAGTGACATATAACCTCCTATCTTGGCTGTGAAATCTCTGGATAAACATATGCTAAATACAGGGGGTATATCTATGACTACCACATCTTGATTGACAATTATATTAGGGCAAGTATATAATTGTAATGGGAGTTTTTTAATTTTCCCTATTGTTTGAACCGATTTCCCATCCAGCTGCATAACTCCTCTTGTAAGTGGCTCATACTTTATTTTTAAATAATTTACTATTTGTTTAGGCATTACTATAGTACTAGCCTCTGAGTCTATCATTAAATTATGTAACAATTTCTTTCCAACTATCAAAGTCAAATAGAAGGGCTCTGGTTTGGATTTGCTTACCTCTAGTACATTGTTCAAAAGAGTTGTTGTTTGTAGAGGAACCGTGTCTTTGAGCTTTTCTTTATCAACAGGTCCTTCTTTGGTACTAGTATGTTTAGGCACTGCTTGGTCTTGTATAGCTTCTTTTAATAGTGTCTTTTGCTCAGGAATAGCTAATATGTCCCATATTGACACATTTGTTGGGGTCCTAGTGTTTGGGTTCTTGGACAATAAGGGTGCCTTGCTTTTTCTTAAACTTGTCCAGAAATTACTTGGTTCTACACTAGCTAAGGTATTTCTTGTCTAGTAGCTATGTTCTGATGACCTTGAAATGGAGGAATCACCATAATTTCATTATTTGTGAATTCAGGCTGTTCCATCATCCTCCTCTTGGCTTTGGTGTAGTAATCTGATTATACTGATGGCTTCTTGGAAGTAGAAGCTTCATTTAAGAATAATGAATCTTCATCTTCAAACCATGAAAATAAAACATGCTCAGGGGATATTTCTTCTTCTTGTTGTAAGGACATCCCTTGCATCTGAGCCATCATGACTAAATTTTTCATATTAGGGGATTGGTAGGGTTGAGTGTCAAAAGTATTTTCAAATTGTCCATCCATTCTTCTTTGCTCTAATATCTTTTGCTATAGATTACCCATAGGACAATCTTTGGGCATATGAGCATTATTACAAGGGAAACACCAGGCATTGGTTCCATCTACATAATTATTCTACCCTTGAACAATCTCCCTATTTGAATTAGGGAGAATAGTCTGTGAGGGTGTAGGGACTACAACTTATTGGTTAAATGGCTAAGGATTAGTTTGCCTTTGAGCACCCTGATACTGGTTTGGCTATGGTGGAAATCTATTTCCTTGGTAGCCTTGATATTAGGGTCTAAGATAAGGATTCTACTATCTTTTTAGGTTAATTATCTCATTAGAGAATGTCTTTAAGATGTTTTTGACATCATCTATCTTAGATGACTGGATAGGGACAAGTTAATTAGCAAGTTGTTGAGGAAATGTATACATAGACACGTGTGGGGCTATGGGATTAGGGGCTTCTTGAGGCAAAGGTAAGGTAATCTCTAGAAACATGGGCATGGGAGGCCTTGGGGGAAACTTTCCAGCATCTATTAAGTTATTTTTAGCTATGACTGCATAGTCATAAGCTTCTGGCAGAGTCTGACCTCGAAACGTTGAATCATTACTAATATATCTAAATTTAAGGCTTTAAGATAAAATACTATAGCCATACCTGGTAAAGGTCTTGCTATAGTAGGAATTCTTTCCCAAGTCTTTTGAAATCTTGAATTGAAATCAGTCATTGCTTCTTGTGGTGCCCTTTTGATAGTAATCAATTATTGCAACAAAGAAGATTTATCACCCTTTTCTTCAAATCTTTCAAAGAAGTCATCTCCAAGTTGATCCCATGTAGATATTGTATTTGGGGTCAAAGATTTATACCAATCTAGAGCCTTCCATTAAAAGAAGCTGCTAATAATCTTATAGCCACATTCTACTATGTGATCACATGTATTGCATAGACATCAGACATATCCTGTAGATGTTCTTCAAGTGTTTTGAAATCTTGACCACTGAATTTGGGTAGAGCTTTCAGAGGATTTACTAGAATAAGATCCCAAGTGGCTGGTGGTATTAGAAGAATCAGAGGACTGCCAGTGTTCCAACTTGCATAATTCCTTGGGGCTATAGGTGCTCCCATGTTTGCTCTTGGTGTTGCTGTAAATTGATTGACCCTTCTTCTTGAATTAGTTATCAATGGTGGTAAAATAATATCTAGGTTCACAAAAAATTGAGATTTTGTTATTGGTCCATAGCTCTGACTCCTTGTAGCTCTCTGGTTCATACATTCTTGAAAGAAACTTCAAGAGATTGTCCCATCGGGCATGCCAAAAATTGTTGATGCTTAAAAATGCACTATTTCCAACACCAACAATGGAAAGTTTTAGGAATATGGGACTTGCGACCTAAAATGACCTCTAGATTTTAAAGAAGTTGGCTCTTCTTTATCTCAAATATATTGTGAAAAAAGGGATAGAAATTAAATGGAATCACCAATGCAATGAAAGAAAATTTAACTATGGTGATGCGCCTAAATTTAATTCGATCCTTAATACTAAGCACAGTGAATATATCTTTAGGATTCAATTACATTAAAGAGAAAACAATGCATGATCAATGTAAAAGATGAAAACAAATAGAATCAAAGGCTCACAACTTAGATGATTTTTGTAGTAACATAAACAATATCAACAAAGGCACAAAACTCAATCTTCTTATTAATTTTCTAGTCACATAAAAGGCACAGATACATGCACAGTTATACAAACTTTTTAAATCAATAAAATAGAATAAAGGCAAATGATATTACTAGCCAAATCAAGAAAGTCTAAGAAAACTTCTTGATAACAATCTCTTGCATAAAATTCTCTCTCTCTCCTGATGATGTTTTTCCCTCTTCCCTGCAACCATATTTATAGCATAGGACTGGCTCTAGATTTCCCACAAGATCCAATCCCAACAGTCTAACTAAACTCTAACTTAACTAGAAGTGTCTAATAGAAGATATTTTTTATATTTGAAATGTTTAGTCTCCCTGTAAGTTCATTGGTTGAATTAGATACACGTGATGCTTCCCACTATGAAATAGGTGAGGACACTTGGTGACTTCCACTTGCCTCACTTGAAAAGCATCTCATTATTCAGGAGGCACCAAAAAATGACACTCGATAGCTTCCATGGCACTTACATAAGACACACGACACTTTTTGTGTAACTTATACTCTTTACTGTGTCTTTGTATTAGGAGTGCTTCGTCTTTGACATCTATCACAGTCTACTACTTTGAAACTTATCAACTTACAGAAAATGGACCCATGACACTTCTTTCCTGAGTAGCTTAAAAAGATGAATGGGAATAGGTGTCACTTTCTACTAATCTTTAACAAGTGACACATGGAAACTTCCACTTGTCTATGGAAGCTTTAGACACTTTTTGAGAGTCCTACAGAAGATGACACATGGTGGTCTCTATTGAGCTTTATCTATACTATAGAAACATTCAAGACTCATTTTAGATTCACATGGAAGATGACACTTGGAGGCTTCCACTTACTTTAGAAATAAAACCTGGGGTCCACCACATTCCTTACTCAATAACAAAATAAAAAGAAGAAACTATGGATGTTGACACTTGGCGGTCTCCATCGAGCTTTAGCTAGGGACACACATCACTTTCTACTACATTTAGATAAACACATCAAAACCTTCTATAGTTTCCACTTGGTGCCCTTCATGCACACTGAGAAAAGCTTATTGAAAGAAGCTTTTGAAACTCATAAAAAACTTGAAATACGGATGTTGACACTTATCGCACTCTACTGAGTTATAATGGGACACGTGGCACATTCTGCTACTTTTAGAAACAAATTATAATGCATCCTGACAAATGACACTTGGTAGCTTCTGCTTGACTTTGATACTTAGATAAAACTTTAGGCAAAATGAAAAACCTGTGCAAAATGAAAAACATGTGCCCTATGTCATAACCCTCACTGCCTCAAAACTGAAATGTGCAAGGATAAAACTTGGAGCGCACAACTGAAACTCAAAATAAAATGTAGAGTGTTTTACTCTACAATAACTTTTCCATATAACTCTCCTACTCTAATACCAAAATGATGTAGATCCAAACTTTTACTCTACTCCTCCAATGGTTTTGACTCCTGCAATTAGAATTGCATGCAACCAAACTTATCCATTTACTCTATACTATCATTTCCTTACCAAGTTCATTACCATTCCTTCATGATTTTTGAACATACATTAAGCATATTTATCTTTATTTGTTTACTATCCTTGGACTCATTTAAACATGTTACACTCATATAATCACTAAATTCACCATCTCACTCTTTTACATTCTTTTCTTTTCTTGAATTTGCTCTTGTCTTTCTTAAGCACTTTTGCACCTTGGTCTTACTCTGAGATTCAGGTTTCCTTGGTCATATATACCTCATTGACATCATTATCCTAGTTATTATACTTTAAATAGACTCCTTATGCCATTTAATAACCCCTTAATATATATCTCCCCTTACTTACAACATCTACTATTTTGTTTAGGGTCTCTAATAGCCCTTTTTCTTGAGTTTTTCTCATTCTACAGAACCATACCATAGAGTTATGGAAAATAAATCACTTTTTGTAATAACCTTTATCACCTTATATCTATCCGAAAAAATTTGTGTCCTAATTCATAGGTTTTTTCACTCTTTTATACCCTTGTAGGTCTCTAACTAGGTATTTTAGGCCTCTAGGGCTCTATTTACACTCAGATGCTCTATAAACATACCAACATGTATGGAATAATAAAAATAACTCTAAAATCTCTTTTAACACATATAACCCTATCTATATACAAAAATTCAAGAATTTATGATAGTTACAACTCACTAACACCCAAGTTTTGTTAGAAACCCTAGGCACAAGATTCTATAGGGTTTGTATGTAGCTAAGAGCTATCTTTTTGAGATTTTAATGCCCTAAACTAGTTTCAAAGGACTCTATTTGTTGATTTAGATCTATTTTTGCTTAATACACCTCCACCATTCATTGGCACTTTACAAATAGGTTTTTCCCTTCCTTTTTTCCACATTCTTGGTTTCCTAATATATTAACACATCTCATGAATTCAAATGATTTTTTCATGTTCCATTCACATATTCAATATTATTGCTTGTACAAGATTCTAGAATTATCTACAATTTTCCTATAAAAAAAGATCTTGTGTATTAAATTTCTTAGGTATTTTATTCACTATACCTTCTTATCCATACCCATTATTATTTCTTTCTTGAATGACTTTTCTCACATGCAAATCTCTATTTACAAAGACTCAAAATCCCAACTACCTATGTACATTACAACTACCTATCTTTAAACCCTATCAATATGATGACTCATCATGTGAGTCATGTGGGTCATTAAACATCTTCCAATCCTTAATGAGACCCTAAACATCAAACACTAAGGTTGAAACCCCTTGGAAATAAGATGGAGATCTCAAACCTTCTCATTGAAATTTGAAAATTTAAACTAAGGTTTTGGCAGGAAAATGCCAAACCAAGACAAAATTGAATTTGATCAAATCTAATCAACTAGTATGGATTCCTATAGACTTAAGATGACTAGAACAACTTTCCAAAAGACTCTAAACATACAAAACAGATCATATGTACAATTGAGGTAGTGATTCTCATGCATCATATTACCAAGGAGCAAGAAACCTTCCCATGAATGTTATAAGTGATGTTGACTTTGAAATCCTTTGTAACATCCTTATCCAAATTCACATCCACCTGGGTCCCAAGGCCTATTTTTGATACCTAGGCCTTCATAATGCTTGATTATGATGGCTCATCTCACTTCACTATTCTCTTTCTCTTCTTCTTGCTTTGCACCTTCCCAATATTTGGTAATTGATGTTTATTCTCTTTCCTCAAATGACCTACACATGAAAAAACATGTCAACTAAAACCACTTCTTGCTTACTCCCTTGTAGTTCTTCCTATTCATTTCTTGCCAACTCTTCTCCTTATTGACTCAAGATTCTCTCCAATTCCAACTCAACTACCATGATGTTATATTTATCTCCTATGAGACTTATATCATCATATTCTCCCATTATTTTCTACCATAGGTTCTTTTTTTTTTTTTATACTCATCCTTATCACCTTCATCTTCCATTTGTGTCAAACAAGACACCTCAATATATTTCCATGTAAAATCTTCAATCACTTCAACTTGCACTTCCTTATCCTTCTCTACTAATTCTACCTCATAGTTTTCAACACTTATTTTTATTCTATTGTACCTTATTTTATTTCCATAAACACATTAATTAATTTCATTATGCTCTCATATAAAGCATCTTCAGCAATATTCAAATTAGAATACTCATTAAACATAACATGAAAACTATTACCTTGTGATTTTTGGTTATCCTCTATGCTTACTTGACTAAAGTTTTCTTCATCCTGACTCACCATGAGGCATGGTGATACTGCAACCTCTTTCTCTTCATCATCCTCTAATATATAACCTTCTTTAGGATATAAAATGATTAAATCACCAAACTCAGTTATCCTATCATCTTATTCATCATTATCATGTTGTTGCTCATGCTTCAATTCTTCACCTATATAAAAACATTCAATAAAACCATTAGTTATAATATTATGAGGCTTGTATTCCTCCTTGCATATAATTCTAGGATATCTTAATAAATTATTCACCCTTTGTCTTCTTCTTCTCTCCATCAATTGTTTGATTGGCCACTTGAGTGGATTCTTTCTCATGACCCATCCAAGATGTCAGTTCACAATCTCTTTTAGATACTTTATCTTGGTCAGAAACTCGTCCATTTTATACCTCATCTTTACCATCTCTTTCTCCATCTCAATCTTATTCTTGGTGTCTTCATGCACCATCTTCTCTTTATGGTGGCCCTCTCTCTCTCTCTCTCTCTCTCTCTCTCTCTCTCTCTCTCTCTCTCTCTCTCTCTCTCTCTCTCTCTCTCTCTCTCTCTCTCTCTCTCTCTCTCTCTCTCTCTCTCTCTCTCTCTCTCTCTCTCTCTCTCTCTCTCTCTCTCTCTCTCTCTTTCCATATCTCCTTGGATATATGCACTTTAAATATTTATGTATATTGTCCTAATATTAGTTTCAAAGCATTATAATGATACATATTTTTCAAAAAAAAACATTATAATAAGCAAGGTTATCACATTGACATAGGTTCAATCTTAAACCTTTCTCTCTCAATTTCAATCTATTTCAAGTACTTTCAATCCTAGATTATATGCATTGATTATATACTATAACATACTCTTAGTTTTAGGTCAGTCACTAGTAAATCACTCAATTTGGGATCATATAAAGACAAGGTGTGTTATATAGACCTATGTATGAATTTATTTCCTTTAAATTAGTAATTTCATTACTAGATTAAAGTGGTATCAAATATAGACAATATTTATGGATTATATAGCACCTCAGTCATGTACACTTGGAAAACTTAGACCTTGGATATTCCTCTCAATTCTATACCTTTTCACACTTCTATAAGTGTTGCATCTTCTCTATTTTTTGCCCATTAGCCTATATCTCCTAGTCTAAATAGTCTTATTTTGATGGCCTAGGCCTTGTATCTTTCCTAGAATGCTTAAAACATACTTATCTTCCATCTTTACAAGTTCTAAACATGTACTTACTTTCCTACTCCTTGAACACTAACATCTAGTATAGACACTAACATAGACATTAGTGTCTTGACCTAATAAAAGTTTCTAATGCCCTAAATTCATATATTTTTACAAATGAAAGGTATCCTAATGGTCTACCTAAGTGATTTAATGTGATTTAATTATCAAAATGGATTTATATAAATACAAGATCAATCCTCATTCATCCTCACCTATAAAATTAAAAAGAGACCAAGGAAATTTATCAAAATCACTCTATCAAGAATTAAACTGAATAAAGCTTCCATATTTCCACACCAATCATAGGTACATTACATATACAAGTCTAAAGTACTAAAGGAGAATCCCATGAGCCTAATTTTTTGAGTTAAAACCTAGGTCACTATTATACTTGCTTTACACATATTACATGATTCACACACAAGCCAAAATGTAAGGGATAACTACATGATTTTGAGGCCCTATTTTAGAGTATTGGCTATATAGGTAGTGGCCATTAATCATGGGGTATTTGGGGTTATCTCAATAGCATGTCCCCACTAACCCATTTTTTCCTAAGGTCACAATGAAGATTAATAACTAGTTTTTTGACAAATTTATGAAGAGTGATAATACATGACCTATATTCACTAGAGTGAAGGTAAATACAAATTCAAAATCATCTAGGTGGTTGCATTCTTTTCCAATAGGTATTACATATAGGACACTTGCATCAAACCTAGATAGTAGCATCGATGAAATCATCCCAAGATGACATTAGTGTCTAGAGCTCCAAAATCATTAGACCCAAAATATGATGACTATTCTAGAATCTCATCCCATAATGCTTTATATATGTTATATATCTAACACTATGTTGTCATCAGAACCAACTAAGTATATCACTTCTTTATCATTTCTATATCTGGCATAGTTTTAGTTTATATATCTATCCTATAATCATATAATAAATTCATTAGATTCTTAAATATAAATTTAGAATTTAATTAGCATATAATATATTTTATCACCACCCTTGTCCATTATTGTTTCTATATTATTAACCGTATTATTATACCACCAAAGAAAGATAGCCTCTTATACATTTTAGGGTTAAAAAATGAAAGTGAATGCTAAGGTTTAAAATTATGCCTTATAATGTCCATCACCAACTTAGACTATAGTTAAAACATTTAAAAAGTATTTAAAACATGTCACCCTTTTATTTTATGTTATAGATATCAAAACTTTATTTATACCAATGACAAATGTTTTGTATTTTGTCTTGGTTCAAACCATATGCATATTTCAACTTCAAAAATTGATTCTATCAACACAATTTTAGTTCATAATCATACCTTGGAATCCAAATTCATTTCAAGTTTAAAAGTTTTGGGAATAAGCATTGATTATTATTAGGTATGGTGAAATTCAATCATGAAAATATACTTGAAACATTGTCAATGTTTTTATACAATAATATCATAGAGGTAATAGACTACTCTATTAAATTCTAAAATTTTATATATTCAAATTTAAAAATATATCTAAAATTATAAGGTTACCACATATAATCTCATATTTATTTCTAATTAAAATATATGTCTAATAAATATGCCAAATGTTCACAACCTTAACATTTGAATCAAATTCAACAAAATCAATTGTTGTGTTTTATCCTTGTGTGAATGTGCTAAGTATTAATTTTAAGAGTAGTCAATCAAATGTGAAAGCAGTGGACCAATAAAAATTCACTCAAATAATTAAAATAATAAAGTAAAAAATGAAAATTTACCATACAAAATAATAGTATCAAATCAAAATGTGTAGCAGAGTTTATCATTTTTATTTTTCAATAGTAGATTTTTTGAAATGGGTAAACAAATTACAATAATACTAGTGACCTTGTTGGCCATTTTTAGACATGGAGTTGGGTAATGAAAATTATAAAATATTAAAAATATCATGGATACAATCTAGATCAAATTGTTTCCTAAGTCACTAAATATGAACTCCTTAATATTTTTTGCATAATAGGGATGCATTATTCAATTAACATGGAAAAAACAAAGGCAAATAAATAATGAGGAAGTCTAGGTTAGATAGGTTATGTTGTAGTAGTGTATTACAAAAAAATTGATAATTAATTGTAACTTTAATAGTCTAATATCCATTATCATTATTAATAAAATAAAATATGAAATAAGTCTATGAACTTAACATTGATCAAAATAGAAAATACTTGCAATGTCATGCTTGAATCATTTTTGACATTGTTCATACAAAGAACACTTGTACATCCATTTATAGAGATAATTTAAGAAATGCAACTGAAATAAATATAAACAATATAAAACAAAAAATAAAATGAAATGAAATAAAAAAAATTAAAACCAAATCTAAAAGTGAAAATGTCATTAATCATTGTTTCAAATTATGACCATTGATTATATTATAGAGGTAATTTCCATCTAAACCCTTTAAGTAAAATGCATTTATTCCAAGTGAAAAAACTATTTTATAAGATCTTAATCATAATTAATATAATTTATGATGATTTCTAAGACATTCCAAGTGAAAAAATATATTTTATAAAATCCTAATCATAATGAAGTTAATCTATGATGATTTCCAAGATAGTCATGGATCTTATCCCAAAATAAAATTAAATCTCTAACTCTAAAGACTTTCTTAGAATCATATTTTTCATACAATATCTTAAATTTTTATTTTTATTTTTCAAAAAAATAAGAGTAGTTTTATTTTCTAATGTTAGAATATTATTTAATATTGATTATAATGCATCAATATTTTTATAGGTATATTAGAGAATAATTTTGGTTAAAGATATTTACATTTTTATTGGCATGGTGGCTTCAAAACCATAAGCAATTGTCAGGATGTGGAGCTAAAAGCTTCAACTGGTGCAAACATGGAGGAGGTTTCTGAGTTCCAGGGAGATTGGCGTCGGCGGATTTACAGAAGGAAACCGACATTGTGAGAGGTATATTGGAGAATAATTCTGGTTAAAGATATTTACATTTTTATTGGCACGGTGGCTTCAAAACCATAAGCAATTATGAAAGGTGAATATCTTCTTTGTATTTGTATGATCTTGGTCAGTAGGTGAGCATGGCTTCTTTTGGAGATCTACAATGGTGAGTAAGGTCTAGTGATTTACAGGTAGCAACAGAGAGCAAGAGATTACTTGGAACCTTGGTGTACTGGCAG
Organism: Torreya grandis; assembly: GCA_037957365.1. Classification (NCBI taxonomy): domain Eukaryota; kingdom Viridiplantae; phylum Streptophyta; class Pinopsida; order Cupressales; family Taxaceae; genus Torreya; species Torreya grandis. Next base: position 1,048,206 of record JARHVA010005041.1, on the reverse strand, counting down.
CGTGTTACTGATTGGTTAGAGAGGTGAACATCAATTTTATATTAGAGTTGATTGTTGGGACCGAAAATATTTCAAAGATTTTAATATGATAGTATTTTTATTATGTTGTTTCATATTTTTAGTTACTTATTGATTTTGGTTAAATTTTGTGTTTAGTTGCTAATACAAGAAGTAATCATATGTGCTCTATTGGTGGAGAAAGATCCTGACAAAGTGGTATCAGAGCCTTGGTTGTAGGTTCAAGAGTTGATACCATCAAGTGGTATCAGAGCCTTGGTTATAGGTTCAAGAGCTGATACCATCAAGTGGTATCAGAGCTTTTGGTTGGGTTGACTAACAGGTGGTTTCAGATCTGGTAGTGTTTTTTGATTATAGGTCACTCTCAGGGGTTTCAGATTGAGTGGGATTATAGCGATGGTAGAAGAAAGTAAGCTACGGATGGAGAAACTGAATAGCACGAGTGGTCTGATTGATGGAAAGAAAGAGCAGGTAAAGGGAGATTGTTGGTCGGTAGAAGATTAGCGTATAGAAGCAGATGTTGCAGGGGATGTTGCATAGGTTGCTCTGGATAAAGTAGAATCTTTGTTTACAAATTCTTTTGCCTCTTTCCATGCAGCCTGAAATAGAGCATCTTTTCATGGGTATGTCTTTGGAGACTTTGGAGAGATTTATTAGGGGTTGGAGAGCCTTGTCAGACTATTGACAAAGGGGAAGTGAAGCTGAAATTGCAGACGGATGACACACAGTGGTTGAAGGAAGTCATGTAGGTACCAGTCTTGGAGATGAGTCTAATTTCTTCAAGAAATTTGGGTGATGGGAGATGTACTATAACTCTCACAGTGGATATACTTGAATTAGATGGTGGTAAGAAAGTAGGTATCCTTTATCTATCTACTTATATTACTGATTCACCTTCTATTATAGAGATGTGGCTTTATAGGCTTGGTCACATATGTAGGAGGGGAATGCATGTTCTTAAGTGGAAGATAGATGTTTATGATAAACTTAAGAACTAGAGAGCCTTGGTGTTCATGGAGGAGATGACAGACAGAGATTAGCGGAGTGGACTGAATTATTTTGAGTAGGGTTGTGTTGATTTGAACAGGGTTTTGATCCATGGAGAGCTCACAGGTAAAAAGTTATCACTCACAGGCAAACACAGGTACCGACATCAGTCAGACAGTAACCGATGTCGGCAACAAGAAGACTAATGTTGGTCAGATAAGAACTAACATCGACAGAAGGGATACCAGTGTTGGTCATAAAATTGACGTTGGCAGTCAGGGTCAGTGCAGGGAACTGACATCGGTCAGTTGTAGACTGGGAGATGGCTGAGATCGGTCATTGGTATAGATGTTGGGCAGATAGCAAGCTGTCAACAAGTCTCAAATGCCCATATGGAGGTCAAAAATGGTAAGTGAACCTCATATTCATTGTTCACCTTGTTTATATTGCTTATTGATGGTCAAGAACTAGGAAGATGGAAGAAGTAATGCAAGTAGAATCCAGAAATAGTGGGAGCTTGGCATGGATGAGGAGTGAGTCGTTGGAGAAGAACCAAACAGGTATTTGTTGGTAGAGTTGTCAGCTGGAAGTAAACACTGGATGAGGGATGGATTCTCAATTAGAGAAGAGAGTGGATGGACACGTGAGACAAAAGGCCAAGGCATATGGTCTTGAGGTAGGTGCAGGACAGTGGTACAGGTTTGACAGGTGGATGACTAAGCATGGCTTCAGTCAATGTCAGTGTAACTATTGTGGTTTTATCTTACCAGGTGAATGATGAGTCACGACATTATCTAGTTACTGTATGTGGGTGATTTGCTAGCAGGTTTTGTACATACAGGGATTCGCTGAGCTAAGGGTAAGGTTAGTTCAGAGGTGTGTCATGAAGAATTTGGAGCAATAAAATTCTTGGCATAAGAGACATGGAGATTTTATCTCCAGTGGGAGCTGATGTGAAGATGGTGTTGGTGAGGTTCATGATGTAGGTTGCAGAATCAAAAAGCACACCAAGGGCTGAACAGTTCAAGCAGAGCTTAGAACAGGGTTCAAAATCACATGAGGTCTAGTGTAGAGCTGAGTTTTCCCAAGCAGTGGGAGTTGTCAAAAAGTTTGGAGCCAATTCGAGAAAGAAGTACTGGAGGGTAGTTCAGTGGATTCTTAGAGGGACCAGCATCAGGTGCACATGCTATGCAGGGTCAAGTTCTTTTTTATAGGGGTTCGTAAATGTGGATGTGGTAAGAGATTTGGATGACAGGTAGAGCATCACAAGGTGTGTGGTGGTTAGTCTTCAGGATTAAGCTTGAAGAGAGATACAAGCCAGGGAATAAAATTAGATGGTGTACAGGTATAGGTATAGTTGTAGCTATTTATCTCCAAGTGGGAGATTGTCAGGATGTGGAGCTAAAAGCTTTAACTAGTGCAAACATGGAGGAGGTTGCTGAGTTATAGGGAGACCAGCGTCAGCAGATTGCAGTGTAGAAGGAAACTGACATCGACAGGTGTGAGTTGAAGACAACTGACATCGGCAGGAGGTCGGTTGACGTCGGTTACCTCCAGGCAGACAGGGACCGACGTTGGTCGCCTGTGGCAGTTCCAAAACTGTTCATTGCATGGACAGTTAGTTCATTGAATTGAGTGTTTGCATGTAAAGGCTAATTATAGTCTTGAGTTGTGTGTCTAATTATTGTAATTAGGACAGTCTAATTATTGTAAGCATGAGATCTATATATGGACTCATGGGTTGTATTGTAAACTTGTAGCTAGAGAGTAAGAGAGCAAATAAGCTCCTTCTGAGAGAGGAGAGCAATGGTGTGTTCCTCCTAGTGCCACAGTACCAAGTGTGGGTGCTAGTTTGGAGAATCAGAAGGGTTCTTCATATTTGTATGATCTTGGTCAGCAGGTGAGCATGGCTTCTTTTGGAGATCTACAATGGTGAGTAAGGTCTAGTGATTTGCAGGTAGCAGCAGAGAGCAGGAGATCTACTTGGAGTAAGGTTGTGTGCTTGGTGTACTGGCAGCGTGTTACTGACTAGTTAGAGAGGTGAACATCAATTTTATATTAGAGTTGATTTTTGGGACCGAGAGAGAGAGGGAAGAAGGTCTTGAGGTGTGGTGAATCTTTGAGGTGGAAGAAGAAGTGGCATCTTCTTTATTGTATATTCTTCTGAGTGATTATTAATACAATTGTGTATTGTCTCTCATATTCCTGTGTTGTTTCATATTTCTAGTTACTTATTGATTCTGGTTAAATTCCGTGTTTAGTTGCTAATACAAGAAGTAATCATATGTGCTCTATTGGTGGAGCAAGATCCTGACAAAGTGGTATCAGAGACTTGGTTGTAGGTTCAAGAGCTGATACCATCAGCAATTATGAAAGGTGAATATCTTGTTTTGACTTTAACAATAGTATGATTAACCCAAAATATTTCAAAGATTTTAATATGATAGTATTTTTTATTATCACAGACAAAAAATTTCATAATTAAAATCATATTTTTATTAGTGTATTTGGCTTGTTCATTTTATTGAGGATAATATTTAGGAAAGTGACTAAAAATAATTGAACAACATTTTAAAATTTTCATATTGTAATTATCATAAATTATCTCAAAATGAACACCAAAATCTAGAAAAATATGTTTTTTGAAATACTAAATTACCTCAATGGTGATCAAAATTTAAAGAGCAGTATTTTTTGTCCATTACATAAAGTAATAAATAGCTATTAAAATATAACTTTGTCATCTTGAAGATAAATGAAAAATGTAAAAAATAAAATTAATTCCCCATTTTGTGAAATGGTTTTAGTAATTACTATATTCAAATGCATACCAAGGATTCTATCTCTTCCTGTAAAAATTTGGTATATATTACAAGATCAAACTAAATGAAGAGAATTCTTAAACAAATTTGGCCAATATAACCAAATTTTAAAACATTATATTGTGTAGTTTTTGCATCATATTTCTGACCATAACCACCTTCTTGACAAATTATATGGACTTGTTCCATTTGATTATGTATCAAACACTTTAATAAATATTTATCTATGTATCTAAAAAATATGAAGTTCTCAAGGAAAACAAAATTCAAAGCTTGTAGCCTAAGTGATCTTACTTTAATTTTGATAAATAATCAAGACAAAGTTATTTTTGAAAATAAAAGGACAAATCATGATACCAATCATATTTTGAAAAGAAACAATCCCAAAATTTCCTAACCTATTTTTTAAAAATTACAATTTTAATAACTTTCATGATCTAAAAATAAGTTTTGTCTTGTAATTTATCATCTATAGTAAGTATTAATGTGTTAACATCTACATTTAAATTTATAACAAGGTGTTTAGCTAATTCATATCTTTAATATTTTTATAAGTTTCGAATTGAAGTTCAAATTAATGAATTTTAAATATCTATTTGGTTAATCCACCATCAAGCAGGGGTTATTTGACTAAATGGGAAAAAATGAGTACATTATACCATGCAATCAATTTATTTACTATTAAAATATATTTAAACTTATTCAAGGTTAAACTCAAATAAATAAAAACTTTTTCAACTCGAGGATACCTAGGTTCATTGGCTTTGAGCACTTACCTCATGTCTTCATACCTTTCCACCCAAACAAAATGTCTTCTCCAAGGATTGTGACCTTTCATAAAATGAATTATAATGACTAATTTATTAATTCATAAATAATAAATACTTAATTACTGATGTTTAATTATTATTTTTTAGGTGCTCCATCCATGGGTGATTTGTTTATTTAAATGGCAATGCTCCCCCCATGGATGATTTTATAATTAAATGGTAGTGTTCCTCAACTACATGATGATTGGTCATTTAGTGGAGGGGATATTATAGTCGTATGTGTGCATACTAGAATAATAAAGTGTATCATGTTCATTTGGTAAGTTTGTACTTGCTATATTTGTTGTACATATATTTTCCTTTGTTATTGGTAATCATGGTTTTTTTATTTTATCATTATATTTAGTAAAAAATGGACTAATATGTAGTATAATAGATCATTATTTGGATCCAAATTTAGCATTACAGTAAATGGATCCAACACAAGAATCATATGTAGTAGCTTCATTTATGTGCTCCAAGCCATATCCCAAAGATGTAAATAATTTCTAGTAATATATATTGAATTCATAATTTGGGCCAAGTATGATATTTTTACATTGATTTCCATCTATTCAAGGTTCAATGATTTGATACTTTGAGTAATTATTTATAATTTCTTCATATGAAGGCGCATGTGTAACATTATCCTTTTGATGTATGTATTGATTTTTTTAAAAATGTTCCTTTTGTACCTATTGTTGTTCCAAGTTTTTATTTTCTTATTTTGTTTTTGCATTTTCTTTAGATGTATTCCTATTTTAAAGTTATTTTTATTTTTTAATAATAAAATTAATATGCATCTTTGAATTTTAGTATTGCCAATATATCCCAAAAATTGATGATCAATATGAATAATTGTGGAGATAGGATGAATGATACCTTGTGAATGTTTTTACAATCCTTTACCATGATAACCAAAGTGTTGTAAATATTTTTGTCCAAAACCATATTGTTTTTAAAGTTGGGTATTATTTTTGAGAGGTATATTTGTACCTTTTTCATCTTGATCACTTTGTAACATTGCTTGGTCTAGATTTACCTTTTGAATATTTTCTTGCTCTAATTTGTTCATTTGAAAATTTTTTTGCTATGAATTATCCTTTAGTAACCATATTTTTTATCTTATAACTTGTGTTTTATAAGAATTACTATTAATTAAAGTGGATTCCTTTACTTATGTATCTCTTATAGGATCTCCACTAATAAATATACTTTGTATTTTGTGATTCAAATCCACACAACAATCTATATGATGTCCATGCATTTTTTGATATGACAAATAGTATTTTGATCTCTTTATTGGACCTATAGGAGGTAATTTTATCACTTTTTATGAAGCATTTATCTTAGGATTTCACTTAGAATCTTATTATCATTTTTTTCACTTTTTGAGTCACTAGTTGTATATTAATTATCTTTTAACTTCTTATGTTTATATGAAAGCTTGTTGGGTATGACATGTTAGAGGTACAATCACTAAGAGGCAAGGGGGTGGAGGGGGGTTAAATCAGTGAGCCCAAATAATCCAACTTCACTTTTGATCTTTACAAACATTTAATCAAATACCATAAGCATTCATGAAGCATACACATCATTCATATCAATAAGCAAGAGAGATAAAGCAAGATCAATCACATAACACATGGCATACGTGGGAAACCATCTTGGGGAATAAAACCCATTGGACCCTATAATTTTAATACTTTATTATAATAACAAGAAGTAATTTAGACCAATAAGCTATTGATCAGGGAAATTCCATTCTTGATTTTAGTGAGACTGCAATCCCACAAGGAGCTATTACACCTATCTAGTTGAGCACCCATAACAACTATACTTTTTTAAGTTTCACCTTACAGGGAGGAAAAAAACCCGTTAGATGTTGATCACCCACAACCACACTTATAAACACATCCACCTTTGCACTAATGTCTTCAATGCCTAATGATGGACCTTTTATTATCACTCTTCACCTTTTCTCATACTCAAATAGCAAGAGCCCTATTATTACCAACAAGTCATACAAATAATCCTCAAACTAATATACTCATAAACCCATCCATAATTCACTCTAATCCTCTTTATCTTCCTAATTCACACACACAATCCTCTCTCAAATCTCTCCCAAGTCTCTCTCAAACAGCGTTTTGAGAATATTCACCCATTCTACCTCTTTTAGGCTTATTAGGTCTAATGACCTATGTGATCATCTTTAACACCTTCCTCAGACTAGCATGTCTAATCCTCTTCACTTTTTTTTGGTCCTCATTGACCTTTAACTTCTCTTTCAAAGGGTATCTCCTTCACTTGGCTCCACACTTGTACTCTCTCATTCAAGTCTTACAAGTTTAGAAACCAACACATTTGGTTTCACTCTTTATAGAGAAATCATGATCATCACCATCTTGGATTACCATTAGGCATGAATTAACCCTTAATTCATATATTTCATTGAGACACATTTCAAATAAATCTTCATAGGTCAGCCACAACATCTATGGGTCACCCTTTAGTAGCTACACCTTTTAATAAGGACCTTATAGCTCTTATAGGTCTTATGGAGACCTATTCACCATTTAGCACATCATCAAACAAAAAAAGAACATAGGACCACTTAAAAATACATAGATCCACACTACATTACCCCTTAGTCATCCTTAAATGCTTAAAATAATCATTGACTCTTCTATGTAAGCATAATTTAATCAAACAACATTTTGTGCACAGTCACCATCAACAAACTCATAGTCAAATTATAAAACATTTTTCATACTACATATGAATGATAAAACCTTAATAATGCACAAAGGGAATTCTCATGGAGTTTAGAACACTTCCCAATATCTAATTCACCAAGAAATGTTGAAACAACATCAACAAAAGCTTAAATATCCTTCTTGGGTCACTTGTAGAATAGATATGAAAACATAGTCATTTTTGGAGATCAATATCTTTGTTTTTACACACTTCTAGATCTTAAAATCCATATTTACATATGCACCTTGGATTTCTCTACCACTTTGAGTTTTATTACATGGTCAAGCTCATTATGGATTGAAAGATATAATTTAAAAACCAAACACTAGTTTTCCCTTGTTAAATTCAAATATTTAAATGCAAATGGTCACTTTTAAACTTCAAACACATATCATATCTTGTGTCCTCTTAGATTTATATCAATATTGCATTATCAATCTTCTTTTAACTTTAATACATAGGCACCAATGCTCAAATGTTAAACATCTAATAGTTTACCTCATCTTATGCAATCTTAAAATGTTGACTCAATACACACTATCATTCTATGTGGATCAGCTATGTAGTTATTATGCAATGTGTACCATTCAATCAATCTATACAAACATTTGCTCACTATTGATATTTATCCTTTACCTTTGCTCAATCATTAAATAATGTACACTTCTTACCATTTTATTACTTCTTAACATAATGGAGCAAACATACTCTATCGATCTCTTTAAGACTTTATAAAACTTTACCTTGTGCAAAAATGACTATGGGAACCTTGATTATCTTCCTAAGTAGACATTTTTTAACCTTAATAATTTCTTATGTGCTTAGATGCATGATCTCAAATTTGGACCATATGACTTCCTTACATAGGATAATCCATCCATATAATAAACTACTCCTAAAACCCACACATGTGTGAGATATGCCATCATCAACATGCTCACTCAATATTTTCTTTCATAGAGCAAACTATGATTGGAACTACCTGGAAGGCCAACTTTGTTCATGCATATCTTTTAACATGCTCCATTTCATGATCTAAAAATTAATGAAAATACATTATGCTCAAAAGTAAACAAACCCATATGATCAACTTCTTCTAAAACTTTCACATGTGAAAGATATAAAACCATCAAAATGCCTACTCAAATTTTCTAGTCATATACAAATTTAGAAATGGAAAAACACAGTCAAACTACTTGGGAACTCAACTTTGCATATGCATATGTTTTGATTCACTTTGTCACATGATATGAAAATTATCACAAAGAAACCCATATGATCACCTTCTCTTGAAACATCCACATGTGTGAGATATAACTTCATCAATATGCTTACTTGGCTTTTTCTTAGCTCATGCAAATTTGGCTAAGTATGGGAAAATACTATCAAACTGCCTGGGAGCCCAACTTTGTCCTTGCATATTTGTTAATGCACTTAGGCACATGACCTAATATTTGGTGCATAGTAACTCATCACAAAAATAAAAAACCAATATGATCACCTTATCTTTAAATTTCCACACATGAGATATATGATACCATCAAAATACTTACTCAACTCTTCTTACCACATTGCAAATTTGGCTAAGTATGGGGAAACACTGTCAAAATACCTAGGAACCCAACTTTATAGTTGCATATCTTTGACTACACTTAGGAAAATGACTTGATAATTATCACATATAAACTAGGGACTAATTTGATCACAACCATATGACCAAATCCCCTTGACTCATTCCCACATGGAAATGGTGACACCATCAAACTACCTACTCAAATTTTCTGCCACTAGACTTAAAGTGTCTAGATGAAAACTATGGGTAACTAGATGATTTCCAATCATGCACACAAACACTTAAAGATTATAAAACATCTTATGGACCTTTTTAACATTCTGAATAATTCATACTCATCCCTGAACATCTCTAACCATGCCAAAATAGAATATCAACCAAGCATACTTCTAGCATACTAGGACAAGCACATTACATACTTTGTCATTATCATAAACTATCAAGGCAATTCATCCACTCACCAAGACACCTCCATGACATCACCATGACATCACTAAAAATATCCAACAATCTCTCTATTTGTCATTGATGTCAACACCCATCATATATAATAATATACAACTCACCTTCTCTCTTCAAGCACTCTTACAATAAGAACTTTCTCCCCCTTTGACACAATGAAAAAGTGGGAAAATTATTATATTTAGTACCTAAAAATACCACAAAAAATAGAGGATCACCTTGGAAATATGATATAAACTCCCCCTTACCTTGAGCCTACTTTTTCTTGTCTTGACAACTTCCTCTTGTTCCATGCCAACACTCTCTTCAACCAAGCACTACAAATATTGAAGAAAGAACACAAAAAACCATATAAATCTGATTTAAATCACCAAGACAAATATTATATGGACTCCCCCTAATATTTCTAATCCATTTCACCTTTTAATCATCTTCAAATCTCCACACACCATGAATAACCAACGTGCAGGCTTACTAGCCTTCTCTATCAAACCACCTCAAGGACCAACAAAATAAATTCATGCCACTCACTAAATATTAAATATGAACTAATAAAACATTATAATTATCCATTAAATAAACATACTTTTATATTTTTGAGAAATTGAGAAAAAAACACTCTTTCTTTAAACTAGGCCTATTTAGCCTCCTTGTAGCCCTACTTGGAGCTTGTAGAGCCCACAATTTTTAGTAAACACATCTTTAGGACCTGAATATTCATATCTATGTCACTCTCATATTCCCCCTGAATCACACCAATTTTCATCACCAATCACATCTTCTACAACATACTTCCTTCACAAGCGTACTAACCAATTAGCCCTCCATATTGATAAAAATATGAATAACATGAGAACCAAAAACCTTAAAATATATGTTAATTTTGATTTTAAAACCCATTTATCCCATTAAACATATTAAAATCCTTATACCTCAATTAACAAGGCAAACCACTTTTCAAACAAAACCCAAAACCTTAAAATCTCAAAACAAATGAGATAAACACAACACCTTCCAGTCAATGCAAACTCCTAAAACTTATTGCACACCTAGAGATATCCATTACACAATTTTAGATCAATATTTTATAATCCATACCATTGGGAACATATACTTCCCATATCCCATTTTAGGCTTGCTACCCTTAAGCCAAAAACTAAGAAAATTGAGAGCACTTAAAAATCTTCAATTTGTACAAGCATACCTTCAAACCACAAAACCCCTAGATCACATCATAAAGAAATGTATATAATTTTTTGAGGACCAAAATATTCTTTAAATTACATAAACCTCATTAATTCACTTGTAATGACCCATTTTGACCCTATATTATAGCTCTTTCACAAGCTTCTAGAGCAAACACATGAACTTATTGCTCTCCCTAACTTCATATTTCACCAAGAACATGACATCTTTAACAAGTCTAAACATATTTTCTAATCATATTCAATATTGATATAGAGATATATCATCTTCATAACACTATGAACTTTTATGGCATACATAACTATTAAACAAACCTTTAACAGGTTTAACAAGATCTAGGACAAAAACCTAGAAGAGATGCCTTCAACTTATAGGCTCACCTGGCATCTACCACAAACTGATATGCAAATATATATTTGAAACTCACCTTTATACCAAATCATCCAAACCATAACCAACAAGATAAATCTTTCTCAATATAGGTACAATGAGATTCTTCACAAGCTTCTTTTCTCCACAAAAGATATATATAAAAAGAATGCACAAACAAAATTTGATATCCACCAAGCTTCCTTTGATTGACAAGTATCTCTTTGAAGCCTAGATAAATACACTCCTTTTTCATGGTGAGAATAAAATTTCAAAAAACTTAGGAGACTCCCATATCTCCATATCTTTCTCATCAGACTTGTAGTCCTACTTGACTTTAACTAAATTCTTGATTTCATTATTTTATTCATATTTGTCAATAAATGATGTCAATAGAAACTCTTAACTCTCCTTTATATCATTGATAACATTATTATCATACCTTGAATCATTTGGTTATCTAATAGACCTTATTTCATTTCTCTTGGCCTAATCTAACTTCTTTTGATCTTCTTCAAGATTTCTTATCTTGAGAATAAATTACTTATGCTCATCCATCAATGAACTTAGCTTGGTTTCCAATTTAATTATCTCATCCTCTTTATCTCTTACACTTGAAATTGGAGCCATTAACTGACCTTTGAGAACTTTGATAGTATCCTTATCACTCTTATCTTTGTTATCCATATCATCCTTTATTCTACATGCTTGTTCTATCAAACTTCCCTCATGATAACTGACTTGTGATTCAAGACCTTTGATCATATTTATCATTTTATGATTCATCTTATTTTTCTCCTTTAGTTCACCAAGTACACTCATGAGCTCAGCTTCTAGATCAACTTCTTCTTCTTTGTTGTCATCTTCTCTACTATTATGGTAATCTTCTTTATCAAACAAGATGTCCTTTTCTTTTAAACACAAACTTATCTTGGCATCTAATAACTGAACCTTGAGATCATTGATAGCATTATTATCCTCTTTGGAATATTTATTCAAATTACATATCTATTCTTGAAATGCCTTGATTATATCCTTCTACTATTTATTTTCTTACTTCAACTACTTAGACATCTTTGTACCTTTAAGATATTAGAATTCCTCTAAAGGACTTACTCTAATACCAATTGTTATAGGTAAAAAAACTAAGAGGGGGGATGAATAAGTGAACCCAAATAATCCAACTTCAATTCTAATCTTTATAAGCACTTAATTAGATACCACAAGCATTCATGAAACATACACACCATTCATAACAATGAGTAAGAGAGATAAAGTAAGATCAATCACATAACACATGACGTACATGGGAAACACTATTAGGGAATAAATTCTACTAGAACCTATAATTAGACTACTATCCTATAATAAAAAGAACTAGTTTAGACTAGCAAGCTACTGATCAAGGAACTACCATTCCTAATTTTAGTGATACTATAATCCCACAAGGAGTTATTACACTTGTCTAGCTAAGCACCCACAACAACTAAATTTTTAGAAAGTTTCACCTTGTAGGGAGGAAAAACCCTCCTTATATGTTAATCACACAAAACAATACCTATGAACACATCCACCTTTTCACTTATGTCTTCAACACTTGATGACGAACCTCTAATTATCACTTTTCACCTTCACTCATACTCAAAAAATAAGAACACTATTTTGACAATAGAATTATGACCAACAGGTCATACAAATAGTCCTCAGATTGATTTTCTCCTCAAATAATCCATAGGTAACTCTTCCCCTCCTTCACTTCCCAATTCACACACACAATCATCTCTCAACTCTCTCCCAAGTCTCTCTCAAACAACCTCTTGAGCATACTCACCCATTCTGCCTCTTCTAAGCTTATTAGGTCCAATGACCTATGTGATCATCTTCAAAACCTTTCTTAGAATAGTATGTTTGATCCTATTTACTCTCTTCTAGTCCTCATTGACCCATACCTTCTCTTTTAAAGGTTATCTCCTTTTCTTGGCTCCACACTCATACTCGCTCATTCAAGTCTTACAAGTATAGAAACCAATACATTCAATTTTACTATTTATAGAGAAATCATGATCATCACCATCTTGGTAATACATTAGGCATACCTTAACCCTTAAATCATATATCTCATTGAGACAGCTCAAATCAATCTTCATAGGATGTTCATAGCATCTATGGGTCACCCTTAGGCAGCTACACCTTTTAATAAGGCCCTTGTAGCTATTATAGGTCTCATGGAGACCTATTCACCCATTTAACACATCATCGAATAAAACAAGAACATAAGAACACTTCCAAAAACATAATTACACACTACATGACCCCTTAGTCATCCTCAAATTCTTACAATCATCATTGCATTCTTTTGTGCAAGCATAATTTTCTCAAACAACATTCTATGCACACATTCACCATGAATGAACTCACAGTCGACTTCTAAACCATTGTTCATACTTTATATGAATGTTCAAACCTTTATAATGCACATATAAAATCCTCATGGAGTCTACAACACTCCCAAATATCTAATTCACCAAGAGATAGTGAAATAGAATCAACACAAGATCGAATATCTTTCTCGGGTCACTTGTAGAATATATATGAAAACATAGTCAACTTTGGATCTCAATATCTTTCTTTGTACATAGTTTCATATCTTTAAATATATATTTTTAGATGCACCTTGGATTCCTCTAACACTTTATTTTTTAATACAATGTCAAATTTGTTTTGGATTAAAATATATGACTCAAAAACTAGACACTAGTTTTTCCCTTGTTAAATTCAAATATTTAAATACAAATGGTCGCAATTAAACTTCGAACACAATGCTCACATCTCATATCCTCTCAAATTTAGATCAATCTCTCACAATATATATTTTATGAACTTTAACACATAGGCTCTAATGCGTAAATGTTAAACATCTGACAATAGACCTCATCTCATGTAATCTTGAAATGTTGACTTAATATGCACCATTGATCTCTACATATCAGCTAGGTCTTTATTATGAAATGCACATCATTCAGTCAATCTATATGAACATCTACTCACCATTGATATTTATCATTTACCTTTGCTCAATAATTAAACAACATGCATTTCTTTCTATCATGCTACTTCTTAATATCTTGGCGCAAACGTACTTCATTGATCTCCTTGAGACTTGCTCAAACTTTACCTTGTGCAAAAATGACCAAGTATGGGAACCTTGCTTATCTACCTAAGTATCAATTTTTAAAACTTAATAACTTATTATGTGATTAGATTCATTATCTAAAATTTGGACCATATGATCTCCTTACATAGGAGAATCCATCCATATAACAAACTTCTCTTAGAACCCACACATGTGCGAGATATGCCATCATCAACATGCTCACTCAAAATTTTCTTATATAGAGCCAACTATGCCTAGCACTACCTAGAAGGCCAAATTTTCTCATGCATATATTTTGATGTGATTCATCACATGATCTAAAATTAGAAAAAATAAACTAGGATCAAAACTAAATAAACCCATATGATCAACTTCTCATGAAACCTTCACATGTGTAAGATATAACATCTTAAAAATGCTTACTTAGCTTTTCTAATCATATGAAAATTTGGCTGAGTATGGAAAATCACAGTCAAACTACCTAGGATCCTAACTTTATATATGCATATCTTTTGACACACTTTTTGGCATGATCTAAAAATTAATTCAAAGAAACTAGGCACCAAAATAAACAAACCCATATGATCACCTTCTCTTGAAACATCCACATGTGAAATATATGACTTCATAAATATGATTACTTAGATCTTTCTTGCCTCATGAAAATTTGGCTAAGTATGGTAAAATACTATCAAACTACTTGGGATCCCAACTTTGTCCTTGCATATATTTCGATGTGCTTAGGTGTATGACCTAAGATTTGGCACATAATAATTATGCATAAAAATAAACAAAACCATATGATCATCTTCTCATAAAACATCCACATGTGTGATATATTCTACCATTAAATTGCTTACTCAACTCTTCTTACCACATTGCAAATTTGGCTAAGTATAGGAAAACATTGTAAAAGTGCATAGGAGCCCAAATTTACATTTGTATATATTTGACTACGTTTAGGTGAATGAATTGAGACTTAACATATATAAAATAGGGATTAATGTGATTAAAACCATATGACCAACTCCCCTTAACTCATTCCCACATGGTAATGGTGACATCATCAAACTACCTACTTAGATTTTCTGCCACTAGACTCAAAGTGTCTAGATGAAAACTATGGGCAACCAGATGAATTCCACTCATGCACACAATAATTTAAAGCTCATAAAACATCTGAGGGAACTTTTGAAAATTCTCAATACTCCATAATCATCCCTAGACATCTCTAACCATTCCAAAATAGAAGATCAACCAATCATACTTCAAGCATACTAGGACAAACACAATGCACACTTTGTCATTGTCACATAGATTATCAAGGCACTTCATCTACTCACCAGGACACCTCCATGACATCACCATGACATCACTGAAAACTCTCCAACATAAAATTGATAGATGAGGATGCAATCATATGATTAACACTAGCATATTTTAGATTCTTTAGCTATGCAATCTAATTTTACAATGATGTGATCTTTGGATTGAAATTGTTTTTAAACTCTTCTATTATCTTTTTCATAAGGATATTTTTATATTCAAAGGATTCATAAGAAAAAAATCTAGGTATTTTATATAAAATATGAATACACATACCATATAAGGGACATTTGAGAGGTGGAGGAGTTTTAGGAAGGATATATTGATTACCTTAATTTAAAATGATAGGATGGAACATCTTACCCATTGAAGTAGTGATATCATGGACCTAATTAGAGGGATGTGATCTATCACCCTCCTTAGGGTTATGATGAGGAAGAGGTTACTTTTTATCAATTTTAAATGTTCCAAAACTAATATGAGAAAATTAAATAAGATACAAAAAAATGCTATAAAATATTCCAACATGATAGGAAATATCAAAAATGAATAATTTTTACAATATAAAACCCTAAAAATATGAAAACCCTAGGGTGAGCTAGGTTTTGCATAGGAATTCTCAAATGTTGGGTTCATCAAATGTTTAACCCTTTTTTGTAACTAAGGGTTAGGAGGAATAGAATATTCAAGAGTGAAGTAAAGTATTCCTATAGTAGGCCAATTAAACAATTCAATTTATGATATTTAATTTTAGTGTTGAATTATGAAAATACTAAATATATAAAGTATAGTTCCAAATAATATTTTATTGCATAATCATTAATAAGAAACAATATTTAGCTTATGCAATTATGCATAGATATATATAATATGTACAAGTATGATAACAAGCTATTTGATGTTTAGGAATCAGTCATCAAATTTTGGAAATACTCTTTCTAGCTACTTGGATAATTGCATCAACTTGTTGACACTTGAATCAATGCTACTATTTGAATCATGATGCAATATCCTATACATAATGTATGTTATATCAATATGTGACCATCTAGGTATTTTTGGGTTTTATATCACCTTTATTCTAATCTATCTATATCTTGTATATAGGATATGTACCAATGTTTATATCTCAAATCCTAGCTCTCCACCTTAGGTTAGGTTACCTTGCCAAAAATGGGTTAGTAGGCTCTTGGTGTCGAGCTAACCTCAAATACCTTTCTATCAATGAGCACTGCATACATATCTAATACTTTAAGGAGGGCCTCAAACTTATATAGTTCTCCCCTGTGTGTTTTTATGTGTGTACAAATAGTGTAGAATGTTATATGTGAGTGCATGCAATGGTCTAGCTTGTAACTTGACAAATATTGATCATGGACTGTCTTTTGAGTGCTTCAGACCTATAATATGATTTTTCCTAGTATTGATATGAAAATAAGGATGAATAGGGAAGAATATCTTAGTTATGTGCTTTAAAATTTGGTATGTATAAGCTTGAGAGGTCATTACTTGATGCCCAAATGAATTGGATTTTACTTGTATTATAATATTTATTATGAAATGATCTTCACATAAGGGTTAATTACATTTTTTATCTAACACGTACACATTGAAATATTTAAAAATTTGAGTTTTTGTAGGGTAAGGAAACTTGAATTGGAATAAGGATAGTAGCATGAATGATATTATCTTATCCTGAATGTAACTATTTAATAGGGAGGAAATTTTCTCAAGTTTTATAGGTGACAATGAAGGACATATGTCAAATTTTAATAATTGTGTGGTTATAGGTGATTTAGATAATTAGAGTGATCAATGATTTGAATAAGAGATAAGTAATTAGATGCACTGAGGTGGTGAATGTGAGCCTTTTATCTACTAGTAAGGTTAAACTAAAGGGTAGATCCCTGATATATATTTTTCAAGTGTAAATTTTAACATATAAAGCTAGATTTAAGAATCTACACATAGGTCTACAAATGAAAAATACATTTTCATAAGTTTTTGACTATTTTATAAGACCCAATTATATCTACATGTAGGTGGATAATTTGACCATTTTATAAGTGTATAACACCATGGAATACCAAAGGTCTTTTTTGGAAGGTGATGGATCAAACCATTCCCTCTATTTATGAAAAAATGGCACTTGTACGAGGGGGATTCTACTATAATTATTGGTTGAGATATGGTATTGTAATTTTTCATCTTTCTTAATATTTGGAGGATGTATTATGCTACTAATTTGAAGGCATAATTATGTACAAAAATAATGTATGGTAATGTGTGTATTTCCTCCATGTATTTTGATTTAATAAGCTTGATTATGGCATGAATGTGTGTTTTCATAGTTTTTTCATTGTAACACACTATTTAATACATTAAATATGTTTTGTTGATTTATTCAAGTATGAAAATGTGAAAATGTGTGTCCATAGAATTATGAAACCCTTGCAAAGGTTTTAATTGATTGGATACCTTGCCTAGTTTATGCACCATGAAAGAATGATAGACATTAATAAATGGATATTTTTTTGATATAATGGATGAAGTTGTCTTGGAATACTCACCATCATCTTTCCACAAGTGAACTTAGCCACACTAAATGTTTAAGATTTAAAGGAATGGGTAGATAAATTTCTAGTTTTACCTATCCCTAAAGGCACTATACTAGGGTAAAATGGCATGCCACCCTTGACCCAAGCTCTATAACCACATATAAATATATAAAATTGGACTTCCCATGAGATTTACTATTTTTGGGAAATGTTGGATATGTAATCTTATAATACAAAGGTATTTACTAAAATTTATAAAAAAAGTAGAGGAAGATATATTAGTTTAACATGATATGTCATATTCAACTATAGTTTTTCATGAATATATGTATGTGGCATTAAACTAAGAATATGTGAACCTTGATTTAATATGGTAGTGACATAAATATGGTGGAAAAGGGATTAATTATTCCACAAGAGTAATTTTGGAATAAGTGATCACTTCATTATCACATTTGTGTCAAATAATTGATCACTTTATTTCCACATTCATGTGACTCATTGAAATATTAAATCAAGGTTCACAATGTCTTAGTTTCATGATACATACATAGGTGCTTATAGTGAAAATTTATTAAATTTACATAAATTTATGTGGCTATCATTTACATAAAGTGTAAAGTTTTATAAAAATATTCTATTTATGTTTCATAGAACCTAACGGTTCATTGATTTTAGAGTTAAAAAAATCACTGCATGACATTTCCATGACCCCATGGACCATAGATGGTCACCACAAGTCTTATTTTTATCTCAAGTTTTATTAAATATATATTTGTGTGTGTTTTATAAGATTCACTTTATGGTAACCAAGAAATAAAATTTTATCAACATCTTCCACTAAATTCTTACTAAACTAACACAATCACCATAACTAAATGATATGTTTTTTAATCTCCCATGAATGAATGGACCATTTAGTAAGACATAGAAGTAGACACAAGAAATGTAAATTGAAAGTGTAAAGTCTAGTCAAGTGAATACAATGTAACCATTGAAAGTATACATTTAAATGTGTTATTATCCAAAAATTAGTTCTATTAAGATCACTAAAAACAATAAACTTGATTTTCCATGCACAATTATATCATGATTTATAACATGTTCTTGATTCCATAGCATCTGTTTTGGTTATAAAAATTCCAATCATGAATTCAAAAAATCAAAAATTGGCCAGAGTCTTCAAACATAGTCCCAAATAAGTCATGCACTCTAATTTAAATGGTTAGCTCATAACAGGGATCAATTTATCCCTCTAAAAATGTTCTCATACTTAAGGCCCTTGATGTCCCATGGATAAGGCTACAATCTAATCAACATAGCCAGCTATGTTAGTTATAGCATGTAATTGATAATCAACCCAACCATTTATTATGCAGTCATGTAAGAAACTTGTCATCTACCATATGTGTTATGTTGTGTTTATTACTTATAGTTGGCATGATAAAAAGGTACAATCAACCCTCAAGTTTCACTACATAAGGGTCACTATTCCCATCTAATGTTTACAACATATGAACATGCTAAACCAAACCTATTTAACAAACATTGTGTTACCATTATCACTTAAATAATATGAAGTAAAGTAGCATAGTGTTCCACTCACTTATTACCTATCTATTTTTTTGAATTTTAAAAAATATTAAGATATTACATTAGAGTTTAAGAGTAGTCATATCCAAATAAATTATTTAATAAATTAAGATAGTGTCCTTATATTCACTATAAAATCCATCAAACAAGAAATCATGGTTTTTGTTATATGTTTTAGTTGTGAAAGAATTACTATAAATATATGAAAATAATTCATGTATTTGTTGTATGCTTCCACATTTATCATACAATTTTATAGTGGGGAATTTACAACTACAACATTTAAACAATATATATTTTCAATTATTGATTGATGCATGTCCATTATTTATTACATTTTTTTTTGGTGGATGCCAAAGGATACTAAGAAGAATTGTTATTTAGTTTAGAACTACAAAAATGTGTGGCATATGAAAAATCCACAAAGATCATGTAAATCCATCACATAATAACTATTTTGTTCAAATGTTCAATTGAAAAAATGTTGAGATGCATATAACTTCAAACATTCATATAGTGAAAAGAGAAAAATAGAATTCTCCTTATGAATTATTCACAATTATTAAGCATAGTTTGTGTGAATTTTGAGAATGAAATGACATCTTCACCCAAAAAATCATTTAAAGGAATAGTTTTTGAGAAAAAATGTATAGCAATACATTCAAAATATTAGTTTTAGAGAGCCAATCCAATGAAAATCTACATAAAGTAATGATATTTTGAGTTTAAAGGAACAATTATACAAAGGTTTTCTAAATTATCATAGAATACATATAGGAAAATCTAAAAGAAATTCAACAATATTGATACTGTAAGAACAGAGCATGAAATTTTGTGGCTATAAGATCATTCAATACATTAATCTTAACATATTACAAATTTTTATTATAAGTAATATAAAACCTCAATAGGAAATGATTTATCCAAGGAAAATGGCACACGATCGGGGGGAAAAGAAGAAATAATCCCTCAATCTCATAGTAGGGTTTGGGTGTAGGTCTTCAAATACTAATTAGTAGATTATAGAGGAATAAATTCACATAGTGAATGATTGGATAGGATTTTCTATCAATAAATGAGTGGAAGGGTTAGAATATCTAAATAAAGTTGGGACTAGAACATTCTAGAAGTTTTGGTGTGGGAAAAGAAGTTATAGACTAGTGAAGATCTGAATAACAAAGCAAAACCCACTCCATTGGCTCTTAATCTCATTATGGAGGATGAAAAGGTAGTTGACAAAGTCACATAAAGTTTTGGAGGATTATATTTTAGAGTGTATGATGGTATCAAGATTGGTGAAGACAAAGAATTCATTTGAGAATCTATCAAACATTCTCAAACTATTTTAGTCATGGAAGAATAGGCTCTTATTGATAAATTTATAGGGAAATGGCTAGTGATTGGTGAAATTGAGTCTTGGGTGGAGGAAAATTGGTTGAAGGATATTGAGGTAAAATTTATATCAAAGGGTTTATTTATCATCATCTTTCCCAATTTAGAATTGAAAAATAGCGTTTTGAATCATCCTTTAGAGTCCATGAGAGGTGTTGACCTATGGATTCAAAGATGACAACCAAATTTTGATATTTTTTTAGTGTAGTAAGGTAGTTACCCAATCTAGATAAAGATCTATGGTCTTAAATTGGAATATTGGGGATTTGATTGCTTATTGTCCCTAAAATTTTTGTTAGAATCCTTTTTAGAAATTGATCCTATAATGGTGAATGTAATTTTGGATTCTTATGAAAGGATTATGGTTTTAATGAATTTGGATGTTTTTATTCCTAAAAACATTCTCATTAAAATCTAGGGGCACTCTTAGTCTCAATCGATTGATATTGAAAACCTTCCTTTTAGGTGTTTTAATTTTAAATGTGTTGGTCACACTATAAGTTGTGTTTGAAACACTTGGTAGTTTATTATTCTACTTTGGGAAAGTTATCAAAGGTTTGGAAACCAATGGAATTCTCATCCAAGGATCTACACCTATGTAATAATGGAAATTTTTGGTGTGATAAGGATCTTAAAATTTGTGAGAAGAAAAGAAAGAATATTGTTCTGGAACAGGCTCATTATCTATCAAGTTTTATCCCTTCTTATTGCAAGGTAATTTTTTATTCAAGATCTTAATCATAATTGGCACTTAATTTACTAATTTAAAATTCTTCATGCATAAAAATTTTATAAATAGAGACCCTTCCAGATAAATTGGATAAATGAGATGAGTTATCTCCTAACTTATTGATAAAGGTTGTGAATTTATTTCATAACAATCTTAGACTATTAGAGCCATTCTTCAAAATTAAAAAAAATATGAGGTTGATATTGATGGATTGAAGGATTTATCATATAAGGTGGAAGAGAATCCCATGATTGAGGCTCTTGATAGTGATTCAGATTTGGAGGATTATGATTTAGAGGAAGAATTGAATTCTAGACATTTTTTTAATCCATCTCTTAATCTCAAATCTCCCTTCAAAATCCTAACTATGGTAAAGCTAATAAATGAGGTAGAAAAACTACTAAGGAGCATGTTTCGAGGTTAGTGGGTAATAAAGGCACTCTTTCCAAATTCTTTGGACCTGATAAATAGGAGGTGGAAATCCTCCCTCACTCTACATGAAGCTCATTTCTTGGAACGTGAGGCGTCTTAATTCACCTAAAAAAATATGCTTAGCTAAGCATTTATTTGTTTCAAAAATTAATGATGTTCTATTGATCCAATAAATTAAATTAATTTTGTTTTAAGCCTCTATTTTTATGGAACTTGGATAGAAGAGATGGAGAAACTCCTTTATTGAAGCTGTTGGGGCTCTAGGGGGTTAGTTATTCTTTAGGTTCCCTCCAAAGTTCAAGTGGAAATGTTGGATGCTAGAATTAATTGGAAATTTTGTAGAATCACTTATCTCAAGATGAATTTGAGTTTACTACTTTGTAATATGTGTGGTCTTAATGAGTCTAATAGTAATCTTTTATTATGGAATGAATTATCTACCCTTCTATCTCACTTTATCGATCCAAAGATTGTGTTGGATAGAGATTTCAATGCCTTTGTATCTTCCTTGTAAATACAAAGGGGTAGGTCATTAATAGCTTCCATTAGTATGGATTTTATTCAATTTATTTATAAAAATGAGATTTCAGATATTCAACCAAAGTAGGGGTTGTTTACTTGGAATAATAAAAGAAGTGATGAGTAGAATATTATGAAGCATTTAGATTGGTTTTTGGTTTCATCCAATTGGTTATCTCAACATTGGATCTCAAAAAGTTCCATCCTTCCTTTCTTAATATTTGATCACTTTCTTGTGGATTTTTGTATCAAGGTGGATCATCCTCCTAATATTTGTCCTTTTAAATTTTAAAAATGTGGCTTCAAGATCATTCTCTTCCAGGTCTAATGGAAGATTGGTGGAAGAATATCCATATTAAGTATGGCTCTCTAATGTTCAGGATGGTGAAAAAGCTTCAATTTATTAAGGGGTGGCTCTGACATTGGAACATTAATTATTTTGAAAACATTTTTTAGGAAAAAATTCATGTTAAAGTAGACATTGAAAATCTCAATTGGATGATATCTAGAGTAGGGATGGATCAAAACACTTAATGGATGGAAAAGTTATTGTTAGTTGAGTATGAAGAATTAATGTAGATAAAATAGATTTTTTTGACACAAAAATCAAGAATAGATTGGGTGGAATAAGGTGATTGAAATTCTACTTCTTTCACAATTCTATTAGAATCAAGTGTAATGTCTCTAGCATTTCAAAGATTCATTCTTCTGAAGGAAAAGTGTTGGATACTCAATCGAAGGTTCAAAGTGAGGCTATTAAATTCTTAAATAACCTTCTTAGTGTTGATGAGTCATCATATATTTATGCTTATAATGACAACCTCAGATACATTCCTAAACTGGTTTACCCTAAACAAAATGAGAAACTCTTGGCCCCTTTCACTTTAGAGGAAGTTCTATTTATGGTTTTTGTTGTGGATAAGGATAAATCTATAGGAATTGATGAGTTTCTTATGGGTTTTTTTAGTATTTTTGGGAGCTCAAGGGTGGAAAGGTGCTTCAAATGGTTGAAGAAACAATAAGGAGAAGAAAGGTAATACCAAATCTAAATGTTACTTTTATATCTCTTCTTTCAAAAGGGAACCTTTAAGAAATCTTTAGAAATTTTTTACCTATTTTTATTCATAAGACGATTTACAAAATAATTTATAAAGTAATGGTGTCTAGACTCAGACCTATTTTGGATTCCTTGGTCTTAGAAGAACAAGCTGGTTTTGTTTTAGGAAGGAATATTCAAGAGGTTATAATAATTTCCCATGAAATTTTTCATTCTCTGACTATTACTCATAGAAAGGGTATGTTGCTCAAGATAAATATAAACAAATCTTATGAAAAGGTTGATTGGTGACTTCTGATCAAAGTTCTAGAGAAATTCAGGTTTGTAAAATATTGCCATGATTGGGTTTTTAGCTATTTTTTTAGACCTAAATATTCTATTTTGATCAATGGAAGTCCAATTGGTTTTTTTGAATCTTCAAGGGGTATTAGGAAAGGATATCCTCTTTCTCCTTTTATTTTTATTTTGTTGGTTGAGGCCTTAGTTTGTGTAGTGAATAAATCTAAGGAGGACTCAAATTTATAAGGTATTCAAGTTTGGAAAGGCTTGGAAAATCTTACTCATCAGTAATTTGTTGATCACACTTTTTTTTTGGTCAAGCTTCCATGTTTGAAGCTCAAGTTTTTAAATAAATTATTTATAGCTATGAATCTACCTCTAGTTAAATGGTGAATGCTATAAAAAAATGATTTTTTTATAAATTATTATAAACAAGAATAATAGGCTATCTCCTTGGTTATGACTTTTGATATTGGAAAGCTTCCATCCAAATACCTAGGAGTGCTTCTTATTTTTGGAATTTCCAAAAGCATTCACTAAGAAGGACTTGTCAGCTCTTTTAAATCTCATTTGGATTCTTGTGGTTGTCTTTGGTTGGTAGACTCACTCTCATAAAGTAAATTTTGAACTCCCTTCTTATTTATTATCTCTAAATTATTCAACCAAGAAGCCACATGGTTAAGCTTATAAATCAAATCACGAAGCATTTTATGTGGCAAGGTAATCAAATCAAGAATAATATCCCCCTGATGAAATGGGAAAGGGTTTGTAAATTTAAGAAGATGTGAGGAGTTGATGTGAAAAAATTAAGTCTCCAAAAGAAGGCCCTTGGAACTAAACTAGTTTGGGGAATGCTTTCAAAACCCAATTCTCTATGGTGCAAGCTTTTGAGATGCAAATATCTTGATTTAAATAACCACTAGAGCATGGTTTTTATTACTAACCCCAAAAAAGGTTCACATTTTTGGAATTTTTTGTAGGTCTCTGATTTTAGAGCATGTTTCTTGGACCATCAATAATGGTTGAACAATGAAGTTTCTAAGAGGATTCTTGGAATGGAGATAAACCTTTTCTAATATTTTGCATTTGGAGGAGACTAAACACATTCTTACTACTACATAGGGTGTTTTGGTTGATAATTATCTATAACTTCATCAAAACACTAGTTTGTCCTCTTGGGTTTGGAAGAATTTTGAGGCTTTAGAGACCCCAGTTGAGTAGTTCTTGCATTTGTCATATTTTTTGAGGGATCATAAGGTCTTCTTAAAATCCCAAGAGAACTCACTTTATTGTATTAAATCCAAATTAGGCATTTATACAATAAATATTGACTATTATATGGTAAAGGTCACTAATGACATGTTGAGGTACGCAAGATTCTTATGTCGGGATAAGATTAGGCTCTAGAAAGTAGGGGAATTTGCCTAGATTATGGTTCAAAACCATATTCTCACATAAGATAGGCTAGCCAAAATTAGTTTTCATGGTCCTTCTCATTGCATTATTTTAAAATTAGAAAAAGAAATATCTAATCACCTTCTTTATGCATGTCCTTTTATTGCTTGGTGTTGGGCCTAGTTATGCTATACAATAGAATGGTCTTGGGTCTGGCCCTCCTCTCTATTTAATGTATTCTCTTCATGGCCTATTGGAGATTATAAGAATTATCTTTATGTTATTTGAAGGGTTAGTCATTTTATTTTTGTGTGGATGATTTGGAAGGAAAGAAACCAATGAATCTTTAAAGGGAAAGAAAAACCTCTTGTTATAATTTTAAAAGATTTCAAGGTTGTAATTTCAGAAGTGATCTCTTCTTAGATCAAACATAAAAATGGTTATCTTTTAGGTTGGGATATGAAAATGTGTGTAAAATGGGGTCTTATTGGTCATCCACCTATTAATGGGGCATTAATATGCTTAGGTAAAATTATTGTAAAAGATAAAACTTCCTAGATCCCTCCTCCTTTAGAGTGGCTTAAAATAAATTTTGATAGAGTTTTAAGGGGAAATTATGGTGCTTCTAGAGTAGGATGTATCACAAGGGACTATAACATTTCATTGATCAGATCAGTTTTGAGAAAATTAATAGATGATGGAAAATAGAACTAGAGATTAGAGAAGAGAAGCTTGAAGCTCTATAATGGGGAGATGAAGATTCATCCTCTATTAATGGTGCTTCAATATTTCTCTAAGTAGATTGCCTTGGTTACCTTTGATTCTTTTGTGTTTATTATTTCTCTTCTCCTTAAAGTAAGTGGTGGTCATTTATTTTTAATTCTCTTCTAATTGCTTATTTATTTGTTGTTTTATTTTATTTCATTTAGTGTTCTTGGTATTTAGTCTATTTTTTGAGTTAAGGTTTATTGCCCACATCAACACACACATCCCTTCCTAATCACCCATCCTATTTCCTTTGGTATTCTGGAAGGGGCATGAATTAATTGTAGTGGTTTATGGAAACCCTCAAATTTGATGCCTTTGTTCATGTGAAGAAGGGGAAACATGGTGGTGTTAATAAGCTAGGTGATTCTATAGGGGGTGATAATATATGAAATCATAAGGTTGATAGTTTTGACCTATCTTAGGTGGAATAGGAAGCACCTGGTCTACCAAAAAAACTTTTTTAATGAAATCTTACGATAAGAAGAAGTGGCTAAGCAATTCAGAAGGAGCTGAATTTATGGTAATCATCAATGAGCATGGAGAGTAGGAGCATGATGAAGGCTAAATCGGTAAACATCCTAGCCTTGATAAGATCTTGAATATTATTCCAAATGCCTCCATATAAATTATCCTACAATAGGAGGAAATCAGGTTTAAAATGTAGGGATTTTTTTGGTTTGTTTAAACAAGAATTCTCTCCCTTCTAGGAATTTTTTTGATAACTAGCTCAACTCTGTTTGGGGTAAAATGCTATGTCTATATATTAGTCTTTTCCAAATGATTTAGAAAAGTGTTTTTATAATTTTATTTAAAAAATCAATTATGAAACATAGGTCTATCATTAAACCCTTGTAGAATATTTGCCAATTAATATTTAAATCTATCTCGTGGAGCCTAAAGATGGATTGCAATGACCTCATTTTCAAAACTACTCCTAGAAGGGTGATGTTGAAGGAGTGTTGATGAAATTTTGGAATTTTGTACCACAAGTGTTGAAACCCCTCAGGGCAGTTCTAAGAATTGAAGACACTAGGAGGTCACTTGCCCATATGAATGCTAGGGTTTTAATTTCTTTAGAACTGATGGATTTATTTTTGGATTCCCTCAATTTTAAATTAAGGGAAAGACCCATACTTGTGATCTCAAAGGATTGGGTGGTCCGAATGCCTATTTTTTGTAAAAAAATATGCCCATCTTAGGAAAAACTATCCTATGTTGGTTAATAAGGGTAATATACATAATAAACAAAGAGAAGGATGCCCTAAAAAATGAGTTTATGTTGGATGATTTACAAGTCTTTGAAAACCCTTTGTTTAATAGTATACCATTGAAATATAGTTCACCCCCTAAAGAGGCTAATGGAAATGTTGGCTTTGAGGTTGAGAATGAGTAAGAACTATATGACTCCTCCCTCACACCTCAGATGCCAAAATCCTCAAAGCCTTTTATTGATAGCTTAAATCCCTTGTCTAATGTGATTAATTGCCTACCAAATAACTTGGATGATGCATTTTTTGAATAGAAAAAAAATTTGGACTCATTTTTTAAGTAATATGTGGTTCTTCTATCTAAAACCCTTACTCTTTGTAATGTTATCCCTAACAACTTATCCCCAAACAATCTCACCAATCTTGCTAGTGGTATTTCCCCTATGACTATTTCTTAGAAGAAAGAAAGTAGTAATAAATCTAGTGTTGAGATGGATATATCATTGGGTGATCATTTGACTCATAAGGCCATAATAGCTACTAAGAACTAGATGTCTAAAGGAGGAGGGAAAAGACTTAGAATAGAATCAAGTTCCACCTTGATGGAGTATTATGTGGCCAAAGATAAAATAAAGTTAGTAAAAGAGTCCCCTCTCAGCAACCATGACCATTCTTTCAAAAAATGGGGTAAGGAAAGTAAAGTCAAAAAATATTTCATAAGTTTTTACAATAATGGGGGTAAGCCCCATGGTTTATCTAAATGACCTCCTTCTACCCCCTTAGTTTTGTATGCAAATTGTAAGATAGAATGTGAGAGCGTTGGAGTCTCCTTACAAAAAACCAATTGTGAGATAATTTAGACATTTAAGGGAGACTTTAGACTTTATTTTCTTTCAATAAGTTAAGGCTATGGGATCCCAACTATTCTTAGTCTTAAACTTGATCCTCAATTCTCCACTAACCATAAAAGAGGGAAAGGTGGGGCTGCTATCTTCGTCAACCCTGTTCTAAAATATTGTATCCTTGACCATGATGTCTCCCCTTATAATAGATTCATTTGGGTCTTTCTAGAAATCCAAAATTAGTGTTTTGGCCTATGCAACATCTATGCCCCTAATGACTATAGGTAGCATTTTGATCTACGGAATTGGCTAGCTACTAGTCTTTAAAAGTTCCTTGTATCTTTGGATGATATTTTAACGTGGTGGAATAAAGAGAGGATTAAATTGGAGGTGATAAACAAGCTTGGAAAGGTAATGACCTATTTTTTTGGTCTAAATTCAAAAGAATGCATAGGATTGTAGACCCATTCCAAAGTGGTAAAAATTCAAGTAGAGGAATTTGATTTACATTTTGTAATAATCAGAGAAAAAATAGAAGATAGTACTTTAGACTTGATAGATTTTACTTGAATAGGGACTCACTCATTATGACCCCTAATGAGAATGAAAATGTGGTGATAGTTCTACCTTTTATAATATCTTACCATCATCCCATTAAAATGGAATTATTATTGAATTATGAGGAGATTAAGGATACCTTAACCTTCAAAGGACTCTATAAGTTTAATGTGTCCCACCTAGATGACCATGTGTGTTTGGAGGGTCTTCAATCATCCTAGAACATTAGGAAATTTACCTATAGCTCTAGCTCCAAAATTGATCATTAAAACTCATGTATGGAAATCTCCAGGAAGTTTGCTAGAACATATGGTCAAATTAAAGCTAAAAGGTGCAAAAAAATTTAATGGACACTCAAGAAAAGATTATACATGATGAAACCTCCTTAAAACTTAACTTGGATAATGGGAGACTACTTGAATACCTTAACCTCCTAAAACATCAAGTTAGATAGTCTCAAAATTATAATGTTAGGGGGCACATATCTACTCCAAACTAACCTAGCTAAAGCTTGGGGATAGAGGGTCCAAGTTTTTATTTAGATTATTGAAATCCAAACACAAAAGTATCAAGATTAATGGCATCGAGGTGAATGGATGGATTATGTAGGATGCCTCTAAAATAAAAGAAGCATTCTTTGAAGTTTACTCCAGTCTCTTCCTTTTTGATGTTTCCAGGGACCTCATTGAAAATAACAGGGCTATATATGATATATGCATTCCAAAAAAGGTGACATGAATTGAAGATATTTTCCTTATTTCTTGTATTTCTTTAGAAAAAGTTATAACCACTATTTATTTACTCAAAGATGATAAAGCACCTGGAATGGATGGTTTCCTTGTTGAATTATATAAAGCCAATAAGGAGTGGTTGGCCAAAGAGTATCTAGAGGTTTTTAACGAGGCCATTGATGTTGGCACCCTTGGCTCAAACATCAATAGAGGGGTAATTAAGCTCATTTCTAAGGATGGTAACCTAACTTCAATTAAAAACTAGAGACCAATCACCCTTCTCAATGTTTCCTATAATATTTTAGAAAAGATTTTAGTAAATAGACTTTCCTCTCTACTACCCACTATTATCTAAAAACTCAAACTAGCTTCGTTGAAGGTCGATACATTTTAGATAACTTGATTACTATTTAGGAAGGCATGTACTAGGCTAGGGTCTCTAATCAAGATGTAGGAATGATTTTTCTTGACTTTAAAAAATCATATGATAGAATTGAGTAGCCTTTCATTGAGAGAAAGTTTTGAGCCTTTGGTTTCTAGGATAGGTTTTACAGAATGATTAATGTTCTCTTCAAAGATACCTTTATTTTCATTTAAGTCAATGGGGAATTGATAGAATCCCTAGACCTTCAATGCTCTATTATACAAGGATGCCCTTTTCTCCTTCACTCTATATTTTGTCGACCAAAGCATTACATTATCTTCTCAGATTCTTTGATATAGGACCTCCTATCAAAGGAATTTATCTACCTAATAATGATGTCCTATTTTCTAATGAAATCACACTATTTGTCACATTGGATCAAAGTAATTTGAGTCGAGTGGTGGCTAGACTAGATATATATTG
Source organism: Torreya grandis (assembly GCA_037957365.1). Classification (NCBI taxonomy): domain Eukaryota; kingdom Viridiplantae; phylum Streptophyta; class Pinopsida; order Cupressales; family Taxaceae; genus Torreya; species Torreya grandis. Next base: position 1,017,811 of record JARHVA010005041.1, on the reverse strand, counting down.
CTCTACTTCTATATCCAAAGTGGCAATGCATAAATCACATATGCTAAGATGGAAAGAACACCATCCATATTGGTTGTCAAATTTTGGATGGAAATGGAAAGGATTAGATGAAATGGTCAAATATCTAGGCATTCCCTTTGATCTCCCACCTTTTTTCAAACTCATGTGGGAATGTATTTTGATAAAATCAATAAGAAAATTCAAAGTGGCAAGGACACTTACTTTCCTTACTTGGGAAGATCTATCCCTATTTCAAATGTTAGGACTTTCCTCCACTCATGTCATATGTAAATTGGGGGCATAAACCTACATAATCATGATACTTCTAGGTCATATCATTCTATGGTCACTTTACATTATCATGGTTTGAGCTCATATATGCAATTACATGTGCCCTTATCTATGCTTATATATTATACAGGGTAATTGATATGGTATGAACTTAACATTTTTTTATAACACATTTGATCTTGCTAGAATGTAATTTGATAATATATCATCTACTATGTATCTTTTTGGCTCTTGAGTAAGTCTCATATCAACATATTGTAGAGCCCTGAAAGGTTCTGGTTAGAAACAATATTTTGAGAGGATTTCCCAAAGGAAAACCTTTCTAGAAAGGCCTAAATATTATAGATCTTCCCATCAGTCCCTTTCCTATTAAAGTGGTTGGGTCACCTATATTTTATTCCATTTGGTTACCTTGGGAAGTAGTTAATCCCTTTGTCACAGTTAACACATTTTCAACTGGTTTAGAACATATTATCATGGGTATAGATATTTATGGTATAACTTGTCTATCAATAGGAGACCGCTTCCCCTCACCAGGGGTTACTCTACCTTTGAATGGTATACTAATGTATTTATGGATTTCAAGGACCTCTACTCCCATGCTATTTGGGCTTCCTTGTCAGAGATTAGAGCTAGTGTTCAGATTCCTGTCACATAATGCAAAACATTTACCTTGCTCTAAAATACATTGAAGGGGAAGAATAATGTGGTCTTCATGGAAGAGGAGGGATAGTTCTAAGATAGTGTGAATTGGATTAAATGTCCCTTATATTTGAGTTCTCTACTTAAATGCTTTATAAGAAGCTTTCCCCCATTTTTTTGAGTTCTCTACTCAAAGGTTTTATAAGAAGCTTTCCTTTTCAAATGTACCTTACCTCACCCTCAATGACATTTGGTCCATGTATGATCCTTTGTCTACTTGGTATTTTATATTTGATGTCATGTGGGCCTCTTACCTTAAACCTAATAAATCCTATTTTTGGTGGATGATAATGTAAAAAAATTTGGTTGTTGGTTCTATCTTAAGTAGTTATGGATTTAATAAGCTTTTTTGTTCTTTTTTGTAGTGAAATTGAAACTATTGAGCATATTTTTTCTTGCCCATATGTAGATAAGTTGTGGAAAAAATTTATTAAGTGTTGGAATGTGGTCTTTGAATGTGAAATTGGTTGGCTAAACATTAATTTTGGTTATGCATGTCCTAAAGTTAAATTTTACCCTTTCATAAATTTTGGCTTGTTTTCTTAACTAAAATTATATGGTTTTTATGGAAGCAAAGGAACCTTAAGGTACTATAACATAAGGCTAGGGTGCTTACTAAATTCTTAGTGGAAGCCATTCTTCATTTTGTCTCCTTGCAGATTTTCCTACAACTGAAAGTGTAGCAGGATTAGTTAAAATAGTTTCTTAGGACTAGTTTGCTCAAAGTTAATTTTGATTACTTACTTAACTTTGGTGGATATCCCAAATTGATCCCTCACCCAGACTAGGTAGTATACCATTAGTTAGTTGTCAAGGTAAAAGTTACCAAACATGAATGGGATTACATAAAGGATTCATACTTTAACCAAGTAGACCACCCAATGTAGGAATGGATAAAATTGACTGACTCTAATGAGAATAAGATTTATAGTTAGTTATTAGCTATCATACAGCTATCAGGGATTGGGAAGCTATATTATCAACAAATATGAGGAAAAATTCACCCCATTTGACTTGAATCTACACCTTGGAGCTTTTGATAAGACTATGGTGATAACATCTTCTCCTCAAGATTTAACTCCCATAATATAGGATTAGGATACCCAAAAGACTATGTGGAAGATGATAGATGATAATATCAATGTATTATATAAAAAACTTGAGAAATGGATTGAATTTGGTGGCTCTATGGATGTGGAGGATGTTCTGTAATATGTAAGAACAAACAACATGAAAATCATATTGAATAAATTTGACCTTTACCCACCATAGTTAGATGTTGGGTAGCTTCATATGGGACCTATTGGAGATAAATATTTGATGGAGGGAACTGATAGTGTGGATTTCAAGGATGGCCATGAAATGGATTACATCACTAGTTGGAGGCACAAGATGCTTAAGACTTTTGTGTCACTTTTGGGGTGGCTTATTTTTTATTGGCTTTTATATGATACTATTGTTGGTATTGGTTGTTGGGCTACCTATATGGGGCCATTTTTATATTGTATAATGGGTTATTATGTTTTGAGTTGATGGGGAATGCCCTATATCTTGATACTATTTTTTGGGGTACTTTATAACAATTTTTTGTGAATCATTGATGTTTAGATTTGTAATCAATTCTACAATATTATAAAACAAAATAGTAGATGACATGAATAACAAATCTAAGTCTCATGCTCTTTAAATTAGGATTAATCTAGCTTTGTAGTGTAAAATTGACAAACTTATATTTGAAGGTGACTCACAAATCTTGATTTATGATCTCAATAAAAAATTAGTCATCTCTTGGAAGTTTGAGAAATATTTTGTTCTAATATTTGGGATTACTTGGATATTTTTTCTTCTTTAGAGAGCAATCATTTCTATAGAGAATCCAATTTAGTAGTTGATTTTTTATCCAATTGTAGGATTTATCAAAGAGATCAATTGCATGTGTACAATCATAGGTCTTCTTTAGGAGATTTTCTTGGGATTATTGCCATTAATTTAGGCATTTCAAAAATAAATAAAACTATTGATTATTTTTCAATTATGGTTGGTAATGGCCTTAATTATTTTTTATTTATCATTGTTGGTTTATGGGTCATGTCATTACTTCATAATGGCCTAACTCATGTGAAACAAGGTGGTGGTTGATTTCATTAATGTCATAAGGAGTGGATTGATGTGAATCAAGCTTATTTACGCATTTATTTTTCTTTTTTGGGTAGAGCTTTGGCATTTTTTTGTGTTTGGTTTATTGACACCATGGAGCATGAGGTGGCATTGTATTTTGGGACACCATGGTCTTTGGAAATAATTTTTCAAGGGAAATGGAATTTGATGGTAGTATTTCTAGGGATTAGATAAAACACATCTTTTAGGTCCCTACTAAAGAGATTTTTCAAGCCATCTTGGCAATCTTGAAAAATGAGTATGTGGCACAAATTATCCACAATAGATTCAATTCTTAGTTGGTCACCATGTTTGTGACCAATATTATGTCTTTAATGGTGGATAAAGATGTGGTTTATAAAATCATGTCATTTTTGGTGATGCTTGATCATTGTCATGGGATTTTTGAGGAGAATAGAAGGTTGGTTTTAGGGGTTTTCCTCAAATTACCATTTTATAGCTCGAATAGCAATGGTTTGGTGTCATTTTTAACTTTTAGAGTGTTAGAAACTAGGTTTATGATTTTGGTTGGTTTTATGGAGGATATTTAGAAAAAGGTCAATAATAGTGATTCTATAGAGGGCCAGTTATTGACCATGCCACCTATAGCTCAACTAAATAACCCCATTCTATAATTGGCATGGTAGAAGGAAGCTAGAAAAAATTGAGTTCATGTGGATGATATGAAGCTTCTGATAAAAATGGTGATTTGAAGCATTACTGTAACTCCTCCCTAGTTGGTATTATCTCCTAGACAAGTGGATACTACATCAATGTAGGGGTGCCTATAAATTAACTAGATGGGAGATTTAGTGTTGGTGTCAAACTTAAGATTTGAGGGTCAAGGAAGAAAGCATCAAAGAGTTATTCAATGGTTATATTTTCCAACCAGGAAGTGGTAGTATCAAATGATAAAGAAGACATAGTTTGATCGTTGTCGGGCTACTTGTTTTGTTTATTGGTAAACTTTCTAGTTTTTTTCCTTCATCCCAAATGGCAAGCTTACGGCCTTTTTGGGCATTTTTCATGTTTTTAGTATGTTTTTTTTTTGGTATATGGTAGTTTTATGGCACACTAGGTATAATGTCCTTGCCTTGGTTTTGGTCTATATCTTTGATTAACAACTACTAGTAATCAAACTAACTTTTTTTTTGCTTCTTTTTATCTATGGGTAGGGGACCCATTCAACCCTAGTATCTATCCAAAAAATATAAAACCTCAACATAATTTATTCAAAGGTTTTATTATATCTTGTTTAAAGGGTAACCTCCTACCATCTACCTAATTTTAAAAAATATGAATATATTCTTTCTTACCTTGGCAGTAGCAAACTTGCAATTTTATGGCAACCTCCCATAGTCTAGTGGATAATCAAAGCAAGTTAATTTAGTTGATATTTCTCAAAAATAATTAGTAGTTGTCCCCTAAATTTTTATTAAGTATTATTCCATTTTTTGTGTAATTCATAGAAGGATTATTATCCATTTTGATGTAAGTGTTGGTATGGCATAGAAGGACCATGACACATAGTTGACAAGTGCAAAAGTGTCATGGTGTAGAACTTGTTAGGTGCAGGAGGATAATGGCATAGGAGAATAGGCATGAGAGGTGATAGTCAAAAGAGAATGTGTCATGAGGGACCTGAGAATAGAGAACTCAAAATAAAAGTGGAAGACTAGGGGATTGTAAGGGAAGTAGAGCATGAGGGATGTGGGAGCAGTTAGAAAAAAAATTCAAATGGGACACTTCAGCCCCATTGATTAGAGGTTTTGTACTAGCCCATTAGGAAAAAACACTTGACCATTAGGACATAGCATAGAATAAGGATCTAGGGGTGCAGAGACCTGAGTCTATAGGAATAACTAATTATAAGAGCCATGACTCTTAGTTTGTTGGGAGCTTGTGTGCCATTTGTTCTTGATAGTTATAATTATGACACTTGGTTAGGGTAAAACAAGTATAAACCCCCTTATTTTAATCATTTTCATGATGGTCGTTTAGAGAATAGATAATAGAATTTTGTCTTGTAATTCATTAAGAAACTAATGAGAGATAATTTTTTGCTATATTTTGTTATGAGTGATGAAATACTTTAAGTGTTGGATGATGGATATGGTTTATTTCTAAGTCATGGATTTCTTTTTCTTTTATCACTATTGTTAGATAGTAATAGTGATCCTAGTTATAGTGGTGGTTAAATTTGGGACAATAAGGATAATAGTAGTATATTTATGGTGTTGAATAATAATTTAATAACTATATTATGAAGATGAAAAAATATACAATATTTTACTACAAAGCATTCAATAACTAGTATTTCAGTACATGCTTTGGGTGAACGTGTGAGACCTAACTCTTGTGTGATAGGGTTAGCACGCTAGCTTATTGGGTGAAGCTTTAGTGCTAAAGTTGTAACTAACTAAAAGAACCCAACACTTTTATTCCATTTATAGGACCCAAAGAAATTAGAGAATAATCATGTGAAAATGCTTAAGTGCATTATGTTAGAGAATATTGAATAATGGGTTACCAATGATGAAGACAACTTTGTGGTTCTATATCTTGAACCAAGAATCTTTGCATGATAATGGGTAGAGAATAATCTTTATAGATTTATATATGAAACATTCTTTTCCAAGGTCCCAATTCTCTTACATGCTTTGATCTTAGAATATGCTTAAGGATGATCCAACAATCTTGGAAGAAGGTAACCCTGGACTCTTGAATGGTAGAGGAGTTTAGCATGACTTGGAGTTCCTCAGATGTGAACAATTAAATTTTGGTAGAGAGGTGTTCAAAATATTTAAATTTTGGAGTATAAAGTGACCACCTATTCATTCCCTAAAGAAGAAAAATTCCAATTTGTATAAGAGCTAAGGGGATAATATCTCTCATTGTTTGCCTTAAAAATTAAGAAATTAATTGTTAACCTTGGGTTGGAAACTCTACCCATGGAGGGATAAATTTTCCTATGCATGAACTATACATTTGGAAGGGCAGATTAGGGGTTGATTAAATATTTTAGGTTCAACATGGTAGCAATCTAGTGAGCATTACATAAATGGAAGTATGATGAAGCTTGACAGAGGATCGTGGGAATTAATGGTGAAAGAAGAGATCAAGAAACCTCAAGGAATGTTGTGAAGAGTTTGAGGGAGGTAGATATGCATGAGGGACCCATCACTCTTGACCCATGTTCTTTGCCACTTCTATCCTACAAAGGAGAACTAAGATAGACTTTAAGAATCAAGGAACTAAGTCTAAATCAACTAGGCTCACCCACCATAGTGTGTGTTCATGCCCTTGAGTTAGATAGAGTACATATACAAAATTGGGACATAGACAATTTAGAGTCAAAAATTGAATCATTATGGGATACTAAAACTAGGCCATTAGGTGATCATTCAAATTCTATATTATCTTTCCCCCTTCAAAGGAATTCTATGGCACAGCTTGGGATGCTTGGTGGGTCTGGTCCTCAAGGCTAGAATATAGGCCCAAATTTGGGTAACCAACCCTCTACCACACCTCTTACCATGAGCACTAATACTAGAGGTGTTGGAGGAGGATTAGGATGTGCTAGAGGAATTACACCTCCTCCTCAAATAATAGGGTCTAGATCTTCCCAAAAACCACCCCTCTAACCAACACAACCTACTATGGTCTACTATAAGATGATATTGTAGTTACCTAGGTATTGAGGGGTAGAGAATACAACTGAGCATATCCACAAGTGTGAATTGATTTAGAGAGTATGTGATATTAAATATTTTGAAAAAAATGCTACATAGTTTACAACCATGCTTTTAGAGCATGTACATAAATGGTATCAAAATTTTGACCCTTAATAAGCAGTGGTTAACTATGACTAGCTCAAAGTAGCCTTCCTATAAGAATTTGACATTTCTAAATTTGAACAACAAAGTATAGTGATGTTGAAGGACACAAAGCAAATACTTATAGAGAGTGTACATAAGATGATGCATGATTCAAAACCTTACATTCTAAATTATCATTATAACTAAATCCTGCTTAGCATGCATGATGGTTTGTGGGAAAATCATTATTACATTTTTTATGGACCTTGTCACAAAGAAATTTCACCAATGCATGCAAGGCTTTGGAATCTTCCCTCTGCACTAAAGTGATTGGAATCATGGATACTAGGATTATTCCCTTTATGAAGGCAAAAATATCATCCATAATATCACAACTTGAAAATCTGATGGAAAACAATGGACATGAGACATGTAGTGGTGTCTAGTGTACTGCCTATGAAACTAAAGGGCATATAAGGAACAACTACCCATGTAAGAACATCTACATATTATTAAAACAAACCTATGAGATATGCCATGAATAACATGATATCTATTCTTGTCTTCCTTTGAAATGGGATACAAACACTAAGGTGTCTGAGTATTATAAGATTTGTGAAGCCTACACCCATGACACCAATGACTACCAATTGACCAGTGATATTCATGAAGCCCAAACACATGACATGTTTTAAACCTTAGTTGTTAATACCTAAGACAATAGTGGCTAACATGGGCAAAGGAGAGGATGAGGATGAGGCAATGGTTGATTTCCACTAAGAACCTATTACGAATGTGGGTCACTAGACCATTATTAGTAGTAGGAGTACCCAATGTTCACTTTCTATAAAAAGGACTATCACATGGAAGAGTGTCCTAATATATATGTAGCCATCACTAAGAAGTACAATGAAAAAAGCACCAACATGATTTGAATAGATAAACCACATTGGAACACACACCTAACCATCCCAATAGTGTAGAAAGTAAATATCACCACTCATAGTGGGGAATAGACTCAATCTAAAGCCAATCCAATTGATAAGGTACATCAAGAATAACCATGGGCTAAAAAGTACCCTAATGCTTAGTAGCAAAAAGATGTCCTTCAAGATACAATGGCACTTGTATGAGAGTTCTAAGGAAATATTCAATCCCTCAAGGACAAGGACACGACATTGTGTACCACAGTGTAAAGGGAATCTGAACCTCAACCAGTGGTGTGAGACATTTTTTAGGAACTATGCAGGCATATGCTGGATGAGGACATTGTTCCCTAGATAAGCTCTTGGCTTAAAATCTAGTCCCACTTATCGCATGAAGTCCAACCTCATAGTTGGAAAAGTGAAGACCAATATTTAAATCATGTTTGGTGTTAAGAAACTCCTAATTCCTCCACTCCATTAAAATATGGAGAAATATTGGTTAATACTACCATCAATGGATAGGTAATATGAAATATTTTAGTAGATACCAGTGTGAAAGTTAATTTTCTCATTAAATATTCTTGGCACAAAATGTCTATTCTAGTGCTAAAACCATCACCTCATGTATTATTCATGGCTAATAAGACTTGCACTCATCTAATTAGATTATTTAAGAATGCCATAGTCAATATACTTGGAGTGTCATTCAAAATATATTTTGAGGTTTTAGAATTGGCTGAAGCCGATGATTACCCAACCCTACTAAGAAGTCCTTGGTTCTATAATAACCATGCAAATTTGAGATTTAAAAATTGATATATTGGTTTTGATAACACCGATCAGTGCATGGTAATACCTTTATACTAAGAACAAGGACCTCCTTATATTGAGCTCATAAATGTTGATGAAGACATTAACCATATATATAATTTTATAGCTTAAAATGATGAGAAACATGATCTATGTTAGATAAATACCCAATTAATCTCTAATACTACAAGCAATGCATGTAATTGTTGGGCCCATGGTGATTATGACCTCACTAGGAGACTATGTAACACCATCAACAACTGAGAGAATCTTGCATGCTCACTCCATAAATGTCATAAAAAATTTTGCCTCATGGGTTTAGCAATGTAAGGACCACTAATGGGACCACCACTAGAAATACTTGATGAAGCCCCATAGTTTTAAGGATAAACTAAGGTACGTGACTTTGTCTAGCATCTCAAAGAGTTATATGATGCCGAGAATGATTAGATATAGTTATTAGATCACATTTTTTATAGCACCACCATATGGTGATGTACTCATAAAGTATGCCTCTTATAATAGGATCAAGTGTGAGCTTCTCTACACCACAAATTTCATCATGAAAATAAGGTTAAAGTAACACTTAATTATTGTGATGTGCAAGTACCCAAACCTCACATTGAGGCTTGTGAGATAATATGGAGAATTAAGGACACATTCTTACCAGAGTACCTTTGGGTACATGAATTCTATGGGAATCTATGAAATTGGGCATGGGCATGGTATATTCATGAAGAGAGACACATGGGTACCAATTTTTTATAGTTATTAAAGGAACACATGACATTGGTGATATCCTACCCTTCACCGAGGATGGACTTGCACCTCACTCTTCAAGCCATGCATGAAGTAGTCATTGGAGACCCAAGTCCCCTGGAAGACCACCTATAGAACATCCATAAAGAAATTGAGGAACCTTTACACTTATTTTATGAGCCTCCAACACCTCTAGTTTCTATGCCTAATCCAATTCTTATTGAAGAAAAACATGAAGAGATTTTCCTCAAAAAACAAAAACTCATCTTCCAAGTAGATGAAGGTGAAGGATCAACTTCACTCAACCCCTTGACTAACCATTTAGATGTCCCTATAAGTATTAGTTCATGAACTATCTATGATATAAGTTTTCCAATGGACAACCTTTATCATGGGCCCATTCAAACTATCCAACATAACATTGGTATAAAGAAAGAGCCAAAGATGGATACAATTGGAAATCATTGGATTGACATAGAAATTTCAAATATTTTTGATTTGTTGAAAGAGTATCAGGATGTATTTCCAATAAATTATAGAAAAATGAAAGGATTCCACCCATATCTAAGAAAGATGCACATATATCTAATCGAGGCTTGCCCCATGAAAAAAATACCATATAGGATGGACCCTGAACTTTGAGGAGTGAAAGAAGAGATCGATAGCATGCTCCATGAAGGAGTAAATAATCCCATTGCCAAATTTTAATGGGTCAATCCCATGGTAATTAGTATAAAAAAGGATGGGCATATCCATATCTATGTGTATTACCATGTCTTAAATGCATTTTATGTGACAGATCCCTTCCCAACACCCTTCATAAAGGAAATTATAAAAAGTGTTGCTAGTTGTGAAGTATACTCTTTTATAGATGCATTATTAGGGTACCACCAAGTCCAAATAGCTGAGTAAAACCAATATAAAATGAATTTAACTACTAATTTTGGATCTTTTACCTATACCATCATGCATTTTAGGTTGAAAAATGCCCCAAAAGTGTTTTCACAGATAACAGTTAAGGCTTTTATAGATTTCATTCATAAATTCCTCGAAGTCTACTTGGATGAATAGATGATATATGGATTAGTCAAGGACCATTACACTAATTTTAGACTCATGATTGATCACTATTGGGTGCTATAAATTTCCTTAAATTTGAATAAGTGCTTATTCATGACACCTTTTGGCATACTTCTTGGGCATATCATTTATAAAGACTCCTAGTGGACCCAATAAAGGTCTCTATGATTTTATGTCTACTAGTGCTAAAGAATCAATTTGAAGTATGTTCCTTCTTAGGACACATATGATATTATATAAAATTTAGTTGAGGTTATTCTAAGATTTTTACACCACTAGAAGAACTTTTAAAACATAATATATAGTTTATATGGACTAGTTCTTGTAAGATAACTTTTAAAACACTCAAAGATAGATTAGTTACTACTCCTTTCTTACAATTACCTGATTGGACAAAGCCTTTTCATTTCCATGTTGATTTATCTATGATGGTAGTCAGTGTGATACTTACACAACCAGATCAAGGACACTTAGATCACTTGCTTCACTTTTCCATTAGGAAGTTGACACTAATTGAAAGGAATTATACCACCCAGAATGTGAAGCCTTATCTATGGTCTACTCTCTAAAAAATTTTAGGTAGTATCTTTTGGCCACTCCTTTACATTTTATATAGATAATGAGGCCTTAAAATATCTTGTCAACAAACTAGTACTACATGGGATAATTTGTCGATGGATTATCCTATTCTAAGAATTCCAGTTTTACATAGTAATGAAGCCCAAGAAGACTATGATCTCCAGTATGTAAAATTATTCCAAGTTACTTGAGTACCTGAAGAACTAGACTATATTGAAACATTTCTCAAAACTAGTTATGCACTTGACTTTCTTACCATATAAGAGAAAAAGCAACTTGCGGTCTATATCATGCCTTATCAACTCATCATATGAGATATTTATAAGATGGATCAAGATGAGGTGTTATGCCACTATGTAATATAAGATGAGCACCCTAAGGTGCTATGAGAAGTCCACAAAGGTATTTGCAAAGGACACTATGCTAGAGAGACTACCACATGTAAGGTATTTCTTATTGGACTCTAGTGGCCAACTTTATTCAAAGATGCAAAAGCATATATTAGGTAATGTGATGTCTTCCAGCACATAGGAAAACCTAATAGGAGAGATGTTATGCCATTGTAACTTATTCCTTTTCAATAACCATTCAAAAAGAGGGATATCAATTTTATGGGGCCCATCACTCCAATTATATGATGAATGGGCTCTTGATACATCATTGTGGCAACTGACTACCTCACACACTAGGTTGAAGTAGTGCTAACAAAAGACTATATTGTAACAACTACCACATGATTCATCTAGGAGAAAATTATAACACATTTTAAATGTCCCCAAAGTTTCACCAGTGATCAAGGAACCCACTTCTTTAATAAAATCATTTGCATCTTATTAGCTAAGTTCATGATCATAGACCACAAGACAACACCATACCACCCACAAGCCAATGGAACTATTAAAGCATTCAATAAGATCCTAGGTATCACTTTAACTAAAATATATAATGTTATCCAGACTAATTGGGATGATAAAATATTTGTAGTACTCTAGGCATATTGAACTACATATAAGCACCTCAATAAAAGCACACTGTTCAACTTAGTGTATGGCAAGGAAGTAGTTATGCCAGTGGAGTTCTTGGTCCCATCTCTCCACATAATGCATTTAGGAAAACCAGATAATGAGACCTTTTTGAAATTTTTGACTAGATGATTTGATACAACTAAATGAGACTTGGTTTCTTGCTCATTGGAGTTAGGATGTCAAGAAACACAAATAGAAAGCATGGCACGATCATCATCTGAAGAACAAAATCTTTCCTTCAAGCATGAAAGTTTTTCTATATGACTCTAAGTTTGTGCACCACCTTGGTAATTTTTTCATCTATTAGGATGGGCCATTCATAATACATAGCATTCAACCTACTGGGGCTTGTCAATTAAAATAAATGGATGGTCAATTCCTCTCAGGGTACTATAATGGTAGTCAGATTTGGCTATATTTTGATTCAATTTAACTAAACTTTTATAATCAATAAGGCTTAAGGCCATTAGGTTAGAATTTACTAATTTCAATAAAAAAGTGCTACCCTTGAGGTGTGTGTCTCTTCTTTAATTTAGTTTTGATTTTTTGTACTTAAGTGTGTTTTCATGGAAGACCACAAACCCTTTTTAGTGTGGGGTAAGGCATCATGCATGTGACAATAATAATAATTACAAAGTTAAAACTGGGCACATAATACATATGGGTGCATAAGTACCAAAGGTGTAAGAGTCATATTTGGCATGCAAGTAATTAAAGGTATGTGAGTCATTCAATTTACTTTGAAATCACTTTCAAAGGTTCCCACCATTTAACTAGCAATTTTCTTCCACTACACTAGAAAGGTGGGACACAGTTGTCTTCCACTTCCAAGAAAGGCATGAAGAAAGGATGGGCCATTAATGTGACAAGGTTAGTTATGGTGAGAAGCATGTGAATTCTATGCCCTTAACCTTTGGTGTGTCTTGGGATATGTGTGGCCAACTTGTGGCTTACATACCTCTTTTATATTCTTGTTACATTTCTCTATGTTCTTAGTTAGGTTGGCCTATGGAATAACAATGGCTAAGTAGACTATATATAGGAGGTAGTGGTTAATCTTTAATCATCATTTCAAGTATTATTCTCTTAGTGCATTGTTATAGAGGTTTCCCCCTCGAAGTGGCTCTGCTATATTATCTAGTATTCTACTCTACTGTCAATTATTATTGTGTGATCTCTCATATTTGCTTATTTTTTGTGATATAAAATCATTCTATGTGAACATCTAAGTAATTTCATTACAATTGGTATCAAAGTTTCAATTTGGGAAAGCTTCATGTGGAATTTTTTTTGGATCTAGTGACATGTGACTTTTGTGAGGGGAAGGAGTGAAAATACATAACTTGAAATTTGGGAAGAATTATGTTTTTCTATCAACATAGTATTGTTCAAAACACCTTTTTGAAAAAAATAATTAAAAAAAAAGTCTAGAAATTTTTTTTCACCTTGTACATTTGCAATCATTGGATTCATCTCGACAAGATGATCATAATGGTAGAGTCCACTAGTACACTTTTTGTGCTGAAATTTTTTACCCTAGTGCATAAAGGTAATCATTGGATTCATCTTGTTGGGGTAATCATAAGGGTACCACACCATAGTATACATTTTTGAAGACAAAAACCCTCCTAGGGTTTGTATATGGTTGGTCCTTCTACACATAGATGAAAGGGGGGAAAGAAACTCTTAAGACTCCTTCTGTCAGTGACATGGAATCTAGAACTTTAGATTCATTAATTTCTCAACTTTAGGCTAACATAAAAGGCTTGGTATGGCATGATGACTTTGTTGAAATTCAAAATAATGTTTTATGTATGCATGGAGAGATTAATTGGGTTCACAATAAATTAAATCAGATCATTACTTCATTAGCTTCTCTTTCATCTCAATTATAGTCAAATAACCCTCCACTTCAACATTCAAGTCCTCCTCTCAATACTAACAACTCTAATTCTAGTGTAAAACCAATGTTGCCCAAAGTGGACATGTATAAGTTTTATGGTAAGGATCCTCTCACTTGGATTACCCAACTTGAGAATTTATTTTATCTACATCAAACTCCTAGTTCTTAGAAGGTGATCATGGCATCTCTATATCTAGAACCTGAGCAGTTCATTTGGTATCATTGGTTATGTACTCAAAATAAAGATATGATCCTCCTATTATATGGTATATTTTTATTGATGAGTTATTGGCTCATTATGAAAATAATGTCTCTAAGATCTACTTTAGCTAGTTAGCCAAACTATGGTAAATGGGAACTATGAGGGATTATATTCATCAGTTTTAGAATCTATCCTTACTGGTGGAAGACATCACTAAAGAAAATTTGACTGATCTATTTTTGGGTTGTCTCAAATATAGAATCCAATTGGAGGTTTGAATGTTTAACCCAACATCTATATCAGAAGCTATCCTATGGGCACACATGGTAGAGGAAAAAGAGATGGTCAAATGGAAAACCTTCACTATTGGTCATGATCACACCTTTCTAGCACCATCATTTCCTTAACCCACCAGACTGATATCTTTATAAATTGAAGATAAGAGATCTAAAGGGTTGTGTTATAGTTGTGACATTAAATAGATCAAAGACCATCATTATGCTCAAAAGAAGTTATTTTAAATTGAAGGTGTCAATGAGGATGATGATGAGGAGGAGGAACTTGGCGAGGATGAAGAAGGTTCAGAGGAGGAATCTAAAGACTCTCAACCTACTATTTATTATCATGTCCTTTTAGGTATTAGTACTCCCCAAAATCTTAAGGTGGTGGGTTTCTTATAAAAATAGAAGGTCACTACTCTGATTGATTCTAGGAACACACACAACGTCATAAAAAATAAGCTAGCTACTCACTTGAATTATTTCATTTATCCTACTCCAAATTTTCAAGTCATAATTGTAGATGGTGGTACTATCAACTACTCAATAAATGGCCATGGGAGACTACTTTTTGGATTTTCCTTTATTTTCTATTCCCATGGAGGGAGCTAACATTGTTCTATGAAGTATAGTGGCTCACCACTTTGGGCACTATTGAGATGATTTTTTAGGAATTATTCATGCATTTTCATTCTGAGGGAAGGACATTTGAGCTAAAGGGATTAAGGGATAAATATACATAACTTGTTAGCTCCCATCAAATGACAAAGATTATTTGAAAGGGTGCTAAAGGATTTATATCTCATTTATTTTCCATGGAAGTTCATCCAACTTAGCCATCTACACCTCCTAATCTAAAATAAGTGATTGATGCCCATTCAGTTAATTTTGGTGACATGCTGAAAGGACTTCCACCTAGTCACATGCATGATCATGCTATCAAACTTATTCCTAATAGTACACCACCTAACATTTGGCCATACAAGTATCCCTATGCTCAAAAAAGTGAAATTAAAAATATGGTATAGGAAATGTTGGATGTAGGAATCATTCACCATAGACTAAAGTGAATATCTTCACCAGTTGTCATGGTACAAAATAAAGATGACACTTGGAAGATGTGCCCTAACTATAGGGAACTCAACAAGTACACTATCAAAGATAAGTTTCCTATTCTTATCAATGATGATTTTCTAGATGAATTAAATGGTGATTTTTATTTTACCAAGTTAGATTTGTGTTCTAGGTATCATCAAATTTGGATCTATGATGAAGACATACCCAAAACAATTATCAAGACTCGTGAGGGCCATTATGAGTTTTTGGTTATGCCTTTTGGGCTAACAAATGCACCATTTACCTTTTAGAGTTTGATGAATATTGTTTTTAGGCCATTTTTAAGGAAATTTGTTTTAGTATTTTTTAATGATATCCTCATTTATAGTAAAAATTGAGAAGACCATTTTCACCATATGAAATAGGTAATCTCAATTTTAGAACAACATCAGTTGTATGCCAAACCTTCCAAATGTACTTTTGGAGCTTATGAGATTGAGTATTTGGGTCATCTGGTTTCACATAAAAGAGTAAAAGTGGATCCTAAAAAAATCCAAGTAATGGTGGATTGGCCGATTCCTAAGACACTCAAACAACTAAGGGGATTTCTAGGGCCAACTAGTTACTATCATAGGTTTGTCAAAAATTATGGTAGAATTATAGCTCCACTCACATATTTTTTGAAGAAAGACTCCTTCTAGTGGACTAATACAACTACCAGGGCATTTGAACAATTGAGATTGGTGATGTGCACCACTCTAGTGCTGGTTACTCCTAATTTTTCTAAGACTTTTGTGGTTGAATGTGATGCATCTGGGTATCGTATGGGTGTTATACTCATGAAAGAAGGTAGACCCCTTGCATTTGAAAGTCATCAACTAAAGGGTAAAAATCAACACAAGACCATTTATGAGAAGGAAATGAAGGGAATTTTATATGCATTCAAACAATATAGGACTTATTTGATGGGTCATCACTTTTAGGTAAAGATTGATCATGATAGTCTCAAATATTTTTTAAAACAAAGGTTATCATTTCAAGAACAATAGAAATGGGTAATTAAGATGTTAGGCTATGATTTTGAAATAGTTTAAAAGAAAGGCAAGGACAATGTAGTGGTAGATTCACTAGCTAGGAAGGATGAATCAGTTGAGGCCTTGCTATATGTTATGACCATTTTGCAGGAAGATTGGCTAGAGGAAGAATGATCAAAATGGGATGAGGATAGTTCTACCCATGATTTAATTTAGAATTTTCAATAAGGTTTGGGTGGATTTTAAAAATTCACATGGAATGATAATGCATTATGATATAAAGATAGATTATACCTACGTAAGAATTCTCTTCTTAAATAAAAAAATCCTTCAATAACTTCATGTACCTCCAATTGGGGTCATTCAAGATTTTTGAAAACCTATCATAGAACCAAGCAGTATTTTTTTCAGAAAGACTCAAGGGGGATGTCAAGAAATATGTGGTTGAATGTATGATCTGTCAAAAAAATAAAGGAGAAACCATTAAAACCCTAGGTCTTTTTTATCCTTTATCCATCTTGAGCCAATGTTAGAAAGAGGTGTTTATGTATTTCATTATAGGATTATAGAGATCTAATGGTCAAAATGTTATCATGGTTGTGGTAGATCATCTCAATAAGTATGCTCATTTATGTTCTTTATCATAGCCATTTGTTTTTATTACAATAGATTCTACTTTTTTCAATATAGTTTAAAAATTGCATGGTACCCCTAAGATCATTGTCAATGATCAAGATCCCATCTTCACTAGTAATTTTTTAACTAAGTTATTTGCATGTTTGGGTACCCAATTGGCTCATAGTTCATCATATCATCCTTAATCTAATGTAAAAATTGAGATAGTCAACAAATTTCTGGAAGGATATCTCTATTTTTTTATTTTTGATAAACAAGATAAATGGGTTCATTGGTTGCCACTTGCTGAATGGTAGTATAATACTTATTTTCATAGTTCTTCCAAAATGTCTCCTTTTTTGGCACTATATATATACCACCTACCATCCATCACTTCCACTTTGAAGGTCTATCCTAAGGTTTGTGTAGTTGAATGGCATATTCACCATCAACATGAGGTCCTTGCTAATTTGTGTGAAAATTTAGCCATGGCCCAAAATCACATGAAATAGTAGGTAGATCAACACAAGAGTGAGAGGCATTTTGACATTGGTGATTGGGTTTTTGTTCGCTTATGTCTATATAATCAAATTTCCTTGAAGTAATATAAAAAGGATAACAAATTATCCTCTAAGTATTATAGGCTTTATCAGATCTTACAAAAAATTAGTAGTGTGGCCTACAAGTTAGGATTTCCTTCCTTTACTTGCATACATCCAATATTTCATGTATCATTCTTGAATAAATTCATTGGACACAAAGTGGATACCCAAACTAAGTTACCACAATTGGATGAGGAAGGATGATTTGTTCTTGATATTGAGTTAATCTTTCAAATGCACACTAAGTAGTTGTCATCTCAAGTGATTAAGGAGTACTTGATCAAATGGAAGAATCTACCCTATGAAGATGCTACTTGGGAGGATGAATATTTTATGTAACAACATATAGAATTGACTCCACATTGAGGATAACATTGTTTTAAAGGGGAGGGCAATGCTACACCCTTAACCTTTAGCATGTCTTGGGATATGTGTGGCTGACTTGTGGCTTACATACCTCTTTTATATTCTTGTTACATTTATCTATGTTCTTAGTTAGGTCATCCTATGGAATAACCATGGATAAGTAGACTATATATATGAGGTAGTGGTTAGTCTTTGATCATCATGTTAAGTATTCTTCTCTTAGTGCATTATTGTGGAGGTTGCCCCCTCGAAGTGGTTTTACTATTTATCTAGTATTTTGCTCTGATATCAATTATTTCTATGTGATATCTCATATTTTCTTATTATGTGTGATATAAAATCATTCTATGCAACATCTAAGTAATTTCATTACACTGAATATAATGATGGGACAAAACTATTAAGGCATTAAATTCTTAATACAAGATTTGAAGTACAAAGGCCATTAAAAGATTTGCAATAATGACTAAAAGTGATGGAGAGAGGGAAGTAATTAATGAAGTTAAACCCTCCTAAAGAGCTTATGAATAAGAGTGCTAAAGTCATTTTACACTTTACATTGTGTAAATATTTGAAGTGGTAGTGTAAAAAATAAGCAATAAACTAGAGAATCAGTGACCACGATGCAATCAAATTCCTTCAATCTTGAGAAGAGTAGAGTGTTTTAATTGTTTTAAAAGTAATTAATGTTATTTCCTAGGTGAGAAGAGAGGTTTTTAAGTCTAGATTGGTATATAAGAGTGGAAATCTTTGAAGTTACAGGTTACAAGTCTAGCATTGTTGAAGCATGAAGCTTGAGAACCAAAGTAAGTTGGTCTAATACCATGTATTCATTTGGGAATTTGGGATGGCCATAGATTAACCATTAAGCACCATCAATGGTAATGTAATTGAATAAAAATTCCAAAATACTCAAGAAGATTTCAACTATACTAGAGGAGGAAGAGATGAGTGAAGAAGATCAGTTCCCTATTAGGGAAGAGGCTTTAGAGAATAGAATAAGAATAGTGAATGGAAGGAGAGGTGAGAGAGTGAATTTAATAAGAAAGGGAAAAGATGGTGAAGAAATTAAAACAAGTGTAGTCATCTTCAACATATAATGTCCCAACATCTCCCCCTCTATCTTTATTAATAAAGGATATGAAATACTTAGAGTCAGTCTTATATGTGGAGAACTAGGTCGCTAAGGTGTTAACTACCACAATATTTGATTATGACCATAACCAACTAGGGAATGAAATATAATTTCAAAATTACTACCAAATCTGGACCACCAACATAAGAAATCAAGTGGTTTATGACTTATTTATTAAGAACCATCTAGACAAGGTAGGCCTCTTCCAAATTTTTGTGATGACATACTTTGGCAAGCCTACTAAGGTAGTTCATTTAATCGTCTCACACATCCATGAGGGATACATCCACTTCATGGGGCATAACATGAAAATCACCCCAAAGAGGATCAAAAAAGTCATGAGACTATAGTGCTCAGGGGTGAATGTGTTTGATGACTTGGTAGATGTGGAAGAGATTCAATGAATTATCATGGCACTAATTTACCAAAAGTAAGGGCATGTAATTTATATTAATAACTTACAAAATCCTACCTTCAAAGTCATAGTATAGATCATTTTCACCAAGGTCAAAGGGATCGACTGATAGAAGGAAGTGGACATGTCCCACTTATATATTTCCCACCAAGTCTCTCAGGGACTAAATTACAATTGGGAATTATAATTTCTTTAGAAAATAATTGAGGATGTAGAGAAGGCCCACAAGATGCCCAAGTAAAAATTTATTTAGGGTGCAATCCTCTTACTACTAGTCTTTGATGAAATTAGGGTGCTTGACCATAGCTCAAGTTTATTAAAGTGGGTGTACCCTCCCACTCGTAGGTCCCTCATCGATTGATTCAAAGCCTTGACTTGTCCCCAACACATTAACCCATTATACAAGATGAAGATGAGGTAATACTTCATTGGGATGAAGGTGGATTTTAGGAATGAATGGTGTATCCCAAAGGATTTGCCCCCCTTGGTTGTAGACCAAGTAGAATTTACTATGAATAAACATTACTCCTTAGTACACATTCACATGAATCCATTAGGAGATATTTTAACATGTCTAAAACTACCATATGCCTTATTTGTGTCATACATCATCCATTCCATTAACTAAATGTATGATGTGCAGTTGATCATTTTATATGCAAAGAAGATCAATGTAGAGTGCCACACCTTCCAAAAAATATATGTATATCCAAGTAAGATGACCTATGTGGAGAGGTCAAAAACTATATTAACTAACATAAAGGTTAAGGATATCCTAATTGGGGAGCAATTCCATAAATTTTTCTATATGTTATGCCCCTACTAGTATCCTCAAGATAGAGACCCCAAGGAGAGGCTCCCCCAGGAACCATAACCATAGAGAAAGTAGCTAGATCCAACCACCATTTCAAGTGGATATCAATATAAAAAAAATAGTAAAGGATGATGGAGGTACAACCCTCTAAACCCACTACTTTTTACCCTTCCACACCACATCTATCTCCACCTCACACTTCACCTTCACTAGCTCATCCATCTCCATCCCCTCCTCACACTTCACTACCTCCTACCTCACCTTCCCCTACTCATTCCACTCCTTCCCACTCACCTATCTTGATACCTTTATCTCCTTAGCCAAATCCCCTACCTTTTCCACCTCCACCATATCTAAGGATGACCACAGGGTCAACCCCATAACCTCCAAGGTGAGCACCCTAATAAGAGACCCCTCAAGTACAAATCCATAATTCAAGATTATAACCTAAAAATAATCCATCCCCAGTATAAGAGGGTCCATTCGATGATCCCCAACTTGATGTTGGAGTAGGAGCTAGTGAAATGGCCACAAGAATCCATTAAAAGGGTGAGCTTGAATGAGACCCAAAAAGGGGGAAGGGGTCAGTTGAAGAAGAACAATAAAAAGAGCTATCCACTACATGAAAATGTTACTAGTCTGATGTAGAGGATAAAGACCTCTATCTTTGGTCATAATTCCACTTGAAGGATGCAACTCCAAAAATAAGAAATTAGGTATCCTTCCTTCTAGAGATGTATAGTGAGGAGCCCCAGTTTGACATTCCTCTAGATTATATTTTTCTAGCTTGGATGCTCTAGCACTACTAGACCTAATGAACATTAATCCACAAATCCTCACTCTAATAATGACAAGTGTTGTATTTTTAAAACTCAACATGGAAATAATGTGTCACAATGTTTTCTCAAATTCTAATAAATGCACAGTAGAAAGAAAACATACTAGAGTAGTTGTTATGTATAATAAAGTGATTGTTGAAAAGCAAGTGCTCACCAAGGAAGTGGCCTCCTTGAAGAAATAAATTTAAGAGGCCACCAAGGCTAAGGTAAGGGTTTTAAACCTTTGTAAAATAATTTTTAAGGAATAACTGGTACTTATGGATAGCATAAAATTGGATAGAGGTGCCATTAGGAAATTAGAGACCCTGATGGAACTTTTGCTCAAGATATATAAGGATGGCCCAATGCCAAGAGATGAGGGGAGACAAATGGTTGAATATTTCACTATGATATTAGACATTTACAATAACACCCTAGAGAGAGTTAGGGAAGTCATCCCTATTTTAGATAAATTTTTTGAATGGATCACACACCCAAATAAAGTCTTGGAGGCTTGGCTCTAAGCTGAAGAAATAGAGGAAACAAGCAGTAGATGCTACCCTTTTAATAAAAGACCACATATAGTATGCAAAGGCATTCAAATATGTTTAAAATATGGAGAAAAATATTAATAACCATCATCAACAAATAAATATGATTTTTACCACACTCTATAGATAGGTTGATAAGTAGGTCTCCACATTAGAGGATGTTCAAAAGGATGCTAACATAGCTCTGGATGAATAGGTAAAGAAGACTAAGACTCCAAAATAACTTGAGGAGATGAAAGATTCAAAATATACAATTGAGGAAATAACCACGTAAGTCCTCAAAGTATTTTCCCATTGGGATAATTTTCAAAAAAAATTGAATAAAAGGTGCTTGAATTTTTGGAATATACTAGTATGACTTAGTCTAGGATGAACTAAGAGCATAGTGTGGGGTGATGTTGGCCCCTAAATTTTTATTAAGTATTGTTCCATTTTTGGTGTGAGGTATAGAATGATCATTGTCCATTTTGATGCAAGTGTCGACATGGTACATAAAGACCATGGCATGGGAAGACCAATGTGCATAGCTAACAGGCACAATGTGTCATAGCGTATAACTTGTCAGGCATGGGAGGACAGTGGTGTAGGAGACCCAACATGAGAGGACCCAGTCAAAGAGAATGTTTCATGAGGGACCCAAGAATAAAGGACTTAGAATAAAATTAAAAGACTAGGGGAACACAAGGGAAGTGGAACACGAGGGATATGGGAGTAGTTATAAGAACAAATCAAATGGGACACTTTAATACCATTGATCGGAGTTTTTGTACTAGCCTATGAGCAATGGAACACTTGGCCACCAAGATATATCATAGAACAAGGATAGAGGGGTGCAAAGACCTAATTATATAGGAATAACTAATTGTAAGAGCCATGAATCTTAGTTTTCTAGGATATTATGTGTCATCTATTCATGATAGTTAATTATGACACTTGTTTAGGGTAAAACAAGTATAAAAACCCTTATTGTAATCATTTGCATTATGGTCCTTTGAAGAATAGATAATAGAATTTTATCTTCCAATTAATTAAGCAACTAGTGAGAGATCACTTTTTGATATATTATGTTATGAGTGATGAAATACTCTAAGTTTTGGATGATGGATATGGTTTATTTCTAAGTCATGCCTTTCTTTTTCTTTTATCACTAATGTTAGATAGTAATGGTGATCCTAGTTATAGTGGTAGTTAAATCTAGGACAATAAGGATAATAGTAGTATATTTATGGTGTTGAATAATCTTTTAAGAACTATATTATGAAGATGAAAAAACATACAACATTGTGTTATAAATCCTTCAAGAACCAATCTTTTGTTGTGTGCTTCAAGGGAGTGTATGAGACATAACTCTTATGTGATAGGGCCAACACACTAACTTTTTGAGGGAAGCTTCAGCACCAAAGTTATAACTAACTAAAAGAACCAAATATTATTTTACCATAATGTGTTGAGGTCAACATATCCCCATTTATAAAAAATGGGGACCCTTATTTTAAATTATGCAAATTTGTACCTTGAAATTAAAAATTCACTTGATCAGAGTATCACTATCATGTTTCCACATTGTATTCATTTGAAGATAATCCACACCATGGTTGGATTGGAACATTTACACATGATTCTAGTTTGATATGGTCTAATTTTTCTAACATTGGATCTCTATGTTTTAGGTTACAAGATTAATAGAGTCTCAATTGAACCAACATTATTCAGGGTTTTATGTTTTTATGATTGATTGACCCTTTGATTAATATTTTTGGTCCTTAATTATCTAAATTGAATCCATGGTTGAATAATGTTAAAAATAAAACTAAATCTTAAAATTATTTAACCTAGTTCTTTTTGAAATGAGATTCAATTTGGTGAGAATAATTTGTGTGGGAATGAGTATTCATGCCATAGACTTAACTTAATTTTTTATCATAAGGCTTAGTCATATTTTTCAACATGACCAAACCTTAGTCTAAAAATCAATGCTTGGTCACTTTATGTCCCGTGACCCCTTGATCTATTTTATTATTGGCATGGTCTAACTAATGTAGGGTCCCTTATATTTCCCTAAAAACTTTAGGCTAAGTCAATTTTATTAATCAGAAGGTCCATCTTAATTGTCTTAAAACTTAGCTTAAAGACTTTAGCCTAAAACTTTATTCATATTTATTAATACGAGTAAAAAAAAACCCTTATTCTAATACTTTAGCTTAAGTTTTATATATTTCCTAAGCTCTGACTTAATTATCTTCATTTTTCATAGGAACCAATCGTCCCCAACCTATTGGATCAAAATCCAACGATACATGATAACTCAAAGAATATCCAATGGTGCATATAAAAGTTAATAAGTGAAGTAGATGATCTAATGGTATGCATTTGATCACTTGGATATGATCTAATGATGTGAAATCAAAGTTGAAATGTCAAAGGTTCTAAAAGCTCTATAAGAGTGATAAGTGTCGTCATCTTGGGGGTAGCTCAAAGATCCTATAAATCACATTCATTTGGGTGGAAAATATTTAATGGACCATGTTAACTCAAACATAGATGATCTAATAGTGCATAATCTAAGTTAAAAATTCAAAGGACTCAAAATAAGTGCAAAGATAACAATTGTCAAGATCTAAGGAAATCAACCAAAGAATCAATGATCCAAACTCAAACATACACCCAATACATCAATGATGTGAGTTCAATATTGCCAAAGTAGATCAATGGTGTGAGAATATGGTGTAATTTTCAAAGACCCAAAATGAATAAAAACTACCAAGTGGAAAAATATCAAGAGCTTTAGGAATAGATCAATGGTTCATGGTAAAAGATAAGGCTAAAGAGTCCAAAGGCAATAGAGGTCATGTTTTGAGATCAAATAAATAGCTTAGCATGGGCATGTAGACCCAACATCACTTGAATTATACTTTTTATAGACTATCAAAGATCATAAAATTGAAATAAATCCATAAAGATTAAGGACAAAAAAAATCTAAAATTGCAGAGAGTCTCAAAGTTAAATAGTATAGGACTTTGTAAATCATTTGAAGGGAATATTCTATTCTGTAAAAAGAGAAACATATAATGCACAATCATGTTAGGTTAGTCACATATAAAGAAGGACATTATTCATGAATCATTTGTAAAGGGATACTTATCTATGACACTTGTCCAATTGCATGTTGACACTTGTCTAGTTACATATTGAGAATGAATGACTGACATATCTCATGAATTGTCTATATAAAGGAGGTATTTCCAATTGTAAAAGAGGGGGAGTTCTTGGAGCCAAAATTAATTTATAAACTTAGAGCAAGCAATACAAGCAAGGAATTTTACAAAGTTTGACCAATATTTATCTGTGTTTGCTATCATGACAGATTCCTTAGTTATCTAGTTCAATATTTAGTTTTAAATTGTTTTTATGGATCTTAGATGTGCACATGTTAATGCAGAGTTGTCAATTTGGGCTTATGTTAGGTTGATTGAAATTTATTAGGTTTACTTCACTTTATTTTCTCTTCTTTCATCTGGGCTATTGCTATTTTCTTGTAGGGTTAAAATTATTAAATTAAATCTTGTTCTTATTTACATTACCTTTCCTCAAAAAATTGCCTGATATATAGTGGGATATATGCCTATGTAATTTAATGTTATATATTGGTTTAGTGTATGTATTGATGAAATTTAAGCGCTATCATAATGTCTAGATTAAAGACCAAAAACACCATCTTTCTTCCCTACCCTTGTTTGTACTCCTTTTTAACCAGATCACTTTAGTTTAGCTTGTCATTGTAAATATACATGTTATCTTAGGGTTTGGACATAATTCATTGGAATTAGTTTAGATTAATTTCATTTTCACAAATTATTTAGGACCACAATTGTTCCCAATAACCATTTACATGTTCATTTTGTAAAATAGTCATTTAGCTTGGCCACTACTCCACCACTAATCTTGAGAAGCATAACCAAAAACTCATGCAATGGATTATATCAATCCATAAATGATATGTATTTCTAAAACACTACACATGTTGACCTAGTGATACACATTTAGGCATCAATAAGAAATTGGTGCTAGAAGGAGGGCCTTTAGCTAAAGATTTATGAATTTTAAGTATCGTTGCTAAGTATTAGTGAATCTTGTTCAAAGATTGATTGATTCTTTGTATATTTATGTTTCTTTTATTTATGTACAGATAATTGATCTTAATGGTTATAGACCAGTCTTTGGGATTCCTTTAGCCAAATATTTCTATTCTTTGAAGATCTATATGAAAAAAACTTCAAAGATTTGAAGATCCATTTGTATTTTCAAAGATTTGGTTCCTATGTTGTATTGTGAATAGGATTTGGAGATGGAACTACCAAAAGTAAGATCCTCATCAAGGTATGGCATGGTTAGGTAAATCTTCTATCAATGTGCCTAGTTAGGTACATTATTTGCCTTGAAATCTTAAAATGTATTTACTTTATTTTAGTCCTATTTGTGTTGTGATTATTGAAGAACATATCAAGTTCTTTAAAGTTGCCTTAAGATTGTTAAATTTTGTTCATGAAGATGTTTCCTATAGATTATTTCCTTTTACTCTTAAATATGAGGCATATGATTGGTTTCTTAACCTTACTAAATATTTCATTGTCAATTGGAATGATTTCAATAATAATTTCATTGATCAATTTTGAAAGATCATAATTCCATATGTCCTTTATCAATAATTTATTACTATAAAAAAGGATTCAAATGAAACCATTAGAGATTTTAATGCTAAATTTCAAAAGATGTTGAACATAAATATAGCTCCTTATAGACCTATTGAGGCTTTACCTTTAAAGATTTATAAGGATTATTTAGATCCATTAATTTCTATGTTTTTAAAAATATATATTAGAGTCATTAATATAATAGCTTTAGCCTATGTTGAAGCTATAATTAATGACCAAATGCAACCCCATGGTCAAATGGCATATGCCATTCCAAATATCAATCCTAATTTTCCCATGATAAATTTTATGCTTGATGTCAATCAGAGCATGTTTACTTTAAATTATACTCTAGTTTTAAACCAATTACCTTTGAGTCATGTTCATCCTAGTCAAAACCTAGGATTATTCAATAACATTGCAAGTAGATTTCATCCACAATATCAAAGAGCTATGATGACAATATTTATTAGTCCTCAAGTTCACAATTTAGAGGCACCTAAAAATGAAAATGACTCTATTTTAAAAATGGTCCAAAATCTAAGCATTGATTTTGTTGAGACACAAAATCAATTAGGTAATAATGGGGAAGGTTCTAATAGAAATTATTTTGTTTAGGGGTTCAACAGACCCACATCTAGGTTTCAAAATAGCAATGATAACTATAAAATGAGCCATATTAAATTATGAATTTGCCTAACTTCAACACTTGTGATGTGCCTTCAGATAATTATTATAGGATTTATAATAATGCTACATGGCCATCTAGTTCTTCTAAGACATCTACCTCTTATGAAATAACTCTTATAGTAGGATCTTTTGATTTTCAATTTAAATATGAACATGAATTTAAAGATACTTTAGAGGAGGGATATACTACATCAATTAGGGAGAATGATCCTATCCTTTCCCAAGAAATAGAAGAAGTTGTAGCTGAGATGAATGGAGTTGTGGAAGATGTCATTAAAACACTCATAGGAAAAGAAGATGAAGATGAAGCAAATGCAACAGATCAAGAAATTTCATATGAATCCATCAAAAGATCATAAATATGTGATCAAAATTTTTCAAATGGTAAGATTATAAACAAATCTCATATATTTCTATTGATCATGATGAAGATACCTTTTGGGATGACTTGGAGAGTTTTTGTGTAAAGATTGATATTCTATTCCCACTTCATGTGGAGATTGAGGAATGTATTATAGAAAGTAATATTTCAATTTATATTCAAATGGAAAATGATATTTTGGAGATCCCAAAGCAATATGATTTAGATCCAAATGAAGACATCAATCCAAGTATACCGACTGAGTTTACAATACAACCATAGAAGGAAAATGAGACAAGACATGATTAGTCTTTAAATGAAGTAGAGATAGCTTTCCTAATGCAATAAATAAGAATTTTGGAAGAATATTATTAGATCCTAGATCCATATCTTCAATCCATACACATGAGAATGGAGGTGGGAAGCCAAGCTGCATCATACATAAGACACAAGCATATAAGTGCTTATATCCATAATAAGGGGACATTGAATGGAACAAATCATGTTTCAAGTTTATGTAGTAGACTAAATAACTTTCCATTTGATCCTAGAGGTAAGTTATTTATGGATTTAGTGTAGGGATTAATATTCATTTTTTCCTATTTATTTCCTTCTTATCCCTTATTTATAAATAGTGTTTGTAAATATTTGTTTCCTTGTTGTTTGGTGTGTTTTCTTTCTTTTATTTGTCCCTTACTTCTAAATAAGTCATTTTGGACATACCTTAGCTCAAATCTTGCCTAATTTCTCAAGAACTTCATAGTTTAGAAATATAGTTATGACTTCTCAACATTGGTTGATCATGGATTGTTGAAATGTGAGCTTAATGTTATAGTTTGGAGAAACTAGAAAAGATTAATATATAGGTTAATTTTTCCTTGAGATTTTAAGCCTTGTTATTATCTAATCTTTATTCTAAGAAGGATTACACATGTGAGATGAAAGCTTGGATTATTGAAACATAGTCATGTTTACACTTAATACACATTATTGCCTAGGACAAAGTTTACAACCAAGGATGATTGTCTGAAGATCAAAACACTTGACCAAGTCCCAAAACCTAGCTAACCTAGTTCCAAACCTTTTATAGAGAGTCAAAAATTATTTTAAAATGCAAAAATAAGAGCCTTAATGTAAAATTCAAGAGCTTTCTAAGCAAAGGTGATTTTGGTAATCTCCACCAAGGCTATAGATGCCTAGCTAGCAGTGGAGCAAGGCATTGAGTGGATCTAAAGGCATATCTATTAGGGTTATGGATGCCTAGCTAGTACCAGATCAATTCCCAAGCCTTATTTGAGCTAAATCATCATTCCTAATGAACATCTAAATATGTTATAAGTCAATGTTAATGTTCAAGTTCATGAATATAGAAGTTGTTCCCTAAATATCATGACAAATAGTAAGTGGAATCAAAGCACACATACAATGTGACTAAGTTTTGATGTTTGAGCCTAATTATACATTTGTAAGACATGCTTTAACCATGAATCAATCTTAATAATGGTGCTTAATCAAGTGGAATAGGTATCTTAGTTATTAGTCTAAACCTGAGTCTTTGACTTCTAACATATTGCTATGTTTCCCCTAAAAGTTACCATTTATTGAGGTCAACATACCCCCATTTCTAAAAAATGGGAACCCTTGTTTTAAATTATGTAAATTTGTACCTTAAAATTAAAAATTCACTTGATCAGAGTATCGTTATCATGTTTGCACATTGTCTTTATTTGAAGATCATCCACACCATGGCTAGATTGTAACATTTACACATGATTCTAGTTTATTCTTATCAAAATTTGTTAACATTAGATCTCTATGTTTCAGGTTATAGGATTAATGGAGTCTCAATTGAGCCAACATTGTTTAGGGATTTTTTGATGATTTATTGACCCTTTGATTAATCTTTTTTGTCATTAATTATCTAAATTGAATCCATGGTTAAATAATGTTAAAAAAACCTTAGCCTAAAAATGCTTTACCCTAGGTATTCTTGAAATGAGATTCAAAATTGGTAGGAAACATTTATGTAAAAAAGATTATCCATGCCATAAACTTAGCTTAATTTTTTATCCTAAGGCTTAGTCATGTTTTTCAACATGAACAAACCTTAATCTAAAAATATTATGCTTAGTCCCTTTATGTCTCATGACCCCTTGGTCTATTTTATTATTGGCATGGTCTAACTAATGCAGGGTCCCTTATGTTTCCCCAAAAACTTTAGGCTAAGTCAATTTTTATAATTGCAAGGTCCATTTTTATTATGTATTAAAACTTAAGTTAAAGACTTTTGCCTAAAAATTTATTCATAGTTATTAATATGATAAAAAAAACCTTATTTTAATACTTTAACTTAAGTTTTATATATTTTTCAATCTATGACTTAATTATATTCATTATCCTATGAACCAATCACACCCAACCTGGTAGATTGAAACCCAATGGTGTAAGTTAACTTGAAGAATATATAATGGTGAATACAAAATTCAACAAGTCAAGTAGATGAATTGATAGTACATTTTTGCTTGCTTGAAAATGATCTAATGACATGAGATCAAAGTTGAAATGTCAAAGGTTACAAAATCTCCATGAGAGTGACAAGTGTCACCATCTTGGGGGCATCTCAAAGATCTTATGGAACGCATTCACTTGAGTGGAATAGATCCAAAAAACCACATTAACTTAGACATACATGATGGGATGGTGTGTAATCCAAGTTGAAAATTCAAAGGACTCAAAACAAGCATGGATATGACAAGTGTTGATATCTTGAGAAAGCAACCAAGGAATCAATGATCTAGGCTTAAGATTACACCCAACAAATCAATGATGCACATTTAATATTTCCAAATCAGATTGATGGTGCAAAATTAGGGTAGAATTTTTAAAAACCTAAAATGAATTAAAAAATAACAAGTGGCAAAATCTTGGGAGCTTCAGGAACATATCAATGGTCCATAGTAAAGGATAGGGCTAAAGACTCCAAATGAAACATAGGTCACATTTTGAGATCAAATGAATAGCTCATCATGGGCATTCCCACATAAACATGAGACATTGGATTGCAAGGTCTTGTGGACCAAAATCACCTAAATTATACCTATTTTGGGCTAGCCAAGTTCAAAAATTTGAAACAAAGCCATGAAGATCCAGGACAAAAAGAAAATGTTGAAATTGTATAGAGTCTCAAAGTTAAATAATATAGGACCTTGTAATTAATTCAAAGGGAATATTATATTATATAAATTTAGGAGCAATATGTAATGCATAGTCATGTTAGGTTAGTCATAGTTAAAGAAAGACATTGGTCATGAAGCATTTGTAAATGGATACTTGTCTATAACACTTGTCTAGTTACAAATTGAGAAGGAATGACCAACATATCTCATAAATTATTTATATAAAGGAGGTATTACCAATTATAAAAGAGGAGGGATTTCTTAGAGGCCAAATTAATTTATAAACTTGGAGAAAACAGTACTAGTGAGGAATTTTGTAAAGTTCATCCAATATTTGTGTGTGTTTGTTATCATGGTTGCTTCCTTAGTTATCTAGTTTGATATTTATTTTTGAATTTTTTATGGATCCTAGATGTGCACATGTTAATGCAAAGTTGTCAATTTTGGCTTATGCTAAGTTGATTGAAATTTCTTAGGTTTACTTCACTTTATTTTTTCTTCTTGCATCTAGGCTAATGCTATTTACTTACAGGGGAAATTTATTAAAGTAAATCTTGTTCTTATTAGCATTACCTTTGTTTAGACATTTGCCTGATATATAGTAGGATCTATGCCTATGAAATTTCATGCTATATATTGTTTTAGTGCATGTCTTGATGAATTTTAAGCTTTATCATAATGTCTAGATTAAAGACCAAAAACACCTTCTTTCTATTGTATCCTTCTTTTTTCTCCTTTTTGACTAGATCACTTTAGTTTAGCTTATTAGTGTAAATATCCATGTTAGCTTAAGGTTTAGAATTTAGGGTTTGGACATCATTCATTGGACTTAGTTCTGATTACTTTCATCTTCACAAATATTTAGGACCATAGTTACTCCCAACAACCATTTACATGTTCATTTTGTGAAACAGTCTTTTAATTTGGCCTATACGCCATGATAAATATCAAGAAGATCACAACCAATAACTCATGTAATGGATTCTTTGAATTCAAATATGAGACGTGTTTCTTAAACACTATATATGTTGACCTAGTGATACACATTTAGGCATCAACACAATCTAGTGTTTGGAATTATATTTTGGAATAAAACATATAATTAGGGTTTTGAAATAAACCTTGGGTGTCATAATAGGAACTTTATTAAAAGTGACATCAAACATCATAATTACTTCACATTTAAAAACCTAGCACCATCACATCAATGTATCACATTGATGCATCAAACCTACTTCATGTTTTAATATTTTCCTATTATGAATTAATGGCATGTGGCATTCATTATGAATTATTTTTTTTGTAATTTTCATCACTCTAATTTCACATTTTAATATCTTCCACCATCTCATTACATTAATTTATCATGTCAACTTCACAATTAATGCATCATACATATTTCATGTTTTTATTTTTTCCTAATGTGAATTAATGGCAGGTGGTGTTCATTATTAATTAAATATTTTCTAAATTTTGACTATATATATCTTATAATCCATCTACACATTATAATCATGCATATCTAAGGTCACATAGTTCACATAGACCATTTACACTTTCAAATGTCTTTGAATGGATTTATGTGAATCCATTGAATTATAAATTCACCCTTGATATGAAAAATCCAACACATGGTTGCCATATAAATTTTATGGGTCACATATAACTCAAGTTCTTAGAGGATAAAAACTTAAAGTGGAAGAGATGGAATATGAGGCTAAGACTAGATTTATCAAATTGATTTCAAAGCTTGGTAGCAATCCAAAGATGGACACACCTCATTACAATAGAAGATTGAACTTTGAAGAACTTTTGGATTGGATCATAGAAAAGGAAAAATATTTTGACTGGGATAATGGAGAGCCCCAAGAAATTTAAATTATCATTCACAAAGTTGAAAGGTCATGCATGTCTATGGTGGGATCATGTGTTGATTGAGAGACATATAAAAGGTAAGAAAAACATAAATACATGAGATAAAATGGTGAAAACCTTGAAGCCCAAATGATTTACTTTAGATTATCAAAGGAGTTTATTCAGGAAGCTACAAAACTTAAGATAAAATGAGATGAACATTGAATAATATATTGATGCATGCTATAGGGTCATTATACAATTGGATATGTAGAATATGACCAAGAAATTTAATTAGATATTTGAATGGATTTTGTGTTGTTTTAAACATGAGATTTATTTGCTTAATCAAAAAACTATGGAAGAATCCTATTAATGTGCATTTAAGGCCAAATAAAATTTTTCTAGGAGGTGACCAATGAATCTATAGGTAGATCACAAAAATTAAGAGGAAGGTAAAAAATGGTGGTGGAAGAAGAAATCAATCTTACATTAGATAATTGAGTAGTGTAAAAAATCATAATACAAAGATAAGATATAGAGTTTATACTTCTATGGAGAGAAGATATTTGGAAGAGGAAGAGACTAAGGCTTCATAGATAAGTGATTTAAGTACTCCAAGTATGTTTTACATGGAGCTTATGAGTGTCCACAATTAGCTCAAAATAGTGGAATCATAACTAAAGGTACATCTCATATTGTTAATGGTGATGGATAATCTGTTGGATATCTAGTGCACACAGAAGAGCTAGAGCATGGATAGGTTCATATGATGAAGAGAGTGTATACACATAATATTTACAAACTTTTATTGATTACTGACACTTTGTATCTTTTAGTAACCTGTTGAGTCTCAATCTCTCTGAGTGCATGCCTTAAGGGGTGCACTGGGAAAGGGGTGGGTAGACCATTAGTGCTTCATAAGATTATTTTCCCTTTTACCACTTACCATATACCACTAATCTCTTAAAACCATTTAACCTAAGACTATTATTCTCAGTCTTACCCATTCCAGTCATTTTCCATGTTTTATCCTCCTTGATCTTGTCTTGACCCCCTTTCACTAGTTGACTATTCTAGGTCGATTGGGTCGACCTTGTATAGTTTTCATCCTCTAATTATTGTATAGGGTCAACTAGGTTGACCCTATACTATTTAAGGGTATTTTTAATTAGGAGATTTTTTATCCCTTTAGTTGACCTAGCTTGGGACCTAGTGAATTATGTCCTAAAAACATATAAGATAGACTTCATTGACCCTTTACAACTGACATATTCAAAATTATTTAGGGAAAGATCTACCTATATATACAAGTTCATTTTAAACCATTTGAGAAGAAGATAAGTTAAGAAGAATAAGTGTGGATGAACATCTGCTTATTGACCATTATATGTGAGGAATAAAGCTTAGGGTTCCATACTTTTTTTAGAGATATGGATCTTGTCTTGTGGAAACTTTTTTTGGATGCATAGATAGGTTGTGTAGGCTAGAACTAATTTGTATTTGTTAGACTTACATACCACAAGAATATCTTCTCAAGCACCTTGGGCAAGGGAGAGATTGAGGCTTAGTGGGTTTGTCTTCAAGGTATGTATTCCTAACTTTATTTCTCCTTTGTGAGAGTAGATAGATAATGTAATTATGCTTCTTTCTTCCATGCATTAGGATTTCATATACATTGATGTGAGTATATGTATTTTGTGCATGTTTAGTTTAGTTTGTTTTGTTTCTAACCCCCACCTTGTGCCACAAGATTTGTTGTGAACTATATTAGATTTACTTTCATGTTTATTAGAATAGAGTGAACATTAAACCTAAGACTCTTTTAGGGTTATTGCATGGTTGTGTTAGACTGTAAGCTTTAAAACCCTTCCTAGCATGGTGTATTATGACAATTGATCCCATAATTAGCTCTAGAAGATCCCCATATTGGTCATGCCCTCACTTAAGAAATGTATCCCTAATCGGAAGTGTAGGTATGATCTATCTTCTCTGAGCCAGGATTAATTTATAGACATGATGCATTTTTGATTACATGCATTCTGGTGAACCTAATGTAAACTGAGCCTTGTAGGATTTGTTCACTTATTTCATTCTTTTCATCATTATTTTTATCATATATTTTCCATACTAGATTGACTCTATTGACCTAGTATTTAAATTTGGTGCACAAGTTTTTAGGTACAAACTACTAGATTGACGCAGTCAACCCAATATAGGTTTTCATCTTTTTAGATATCCAGTCCAAACTAATATATCAACCTAGTTGACCCTATAATTTTTTAAACATTAGTTTTAGCATACTAGGTCAACCTAATTGACCCTATACATTTCAAGCACTCAATAAAAAGTTTTTGTAAAGCTTGATCGACCCGATCAATTCATTTAGCAAAATTTGTAAGCATATACCAAGGTTCTTGAATAGCAATCTCCATTCTTTGCATCTCTAATAAACCAGGGTTCTTTTCTATCTCTCTATCTCTTTCTTTACAGCATTTCCTTTCATATTTTTTAGTCTTCAAAACTACCCTTGCACAGTCATTTGAATTGACCCTGCCAACCCAGTTTTATGTTATGTGTGTTGTCTAGATAACTAGGTTGACTTTACCGACCTATTCATTTTTAGACCTTGCTTCTATAGTATAAGATTGACCTTATTAACCCTCTTCTATAATTTTTTCATACACTATTAACCATATCAATATTATACCTTGTTTTAAAGTTGGAATTAACCTTATATGCTAGTAATTAGCTCACACTTTCTTTTCTTGTTGCGTGCATACTTATAAAAAATCACATAGCTTAATTAAGTGGTTTTCAATTAATTGTTTAGTTTCACTATTTTCTCTTTTATGCACACATAGCCAAATCACAAAATATAAATAAGCATTTTAACATTTGTCTACCCAAAGCCAACCTACTTAAATTATATCACCAAGGGGGAAGTCAATTTGACACTCTAGTCAAGTATAAAGCATGGTTAATGGTATATTATGACTAATCACTCAACACCTTTATCGATGCAGTGTGTGAATTGAGGGGGTAGGCCATAATACCAAGCTTGTATCATTATCACTATAGTCCATTTCAACCTAAACTACTTGAAACCATCTTTAAATTTACATTCTAGTTCCTTATTTATAGCCAACTTCCCATCACATTTAAAATCATATTCTAATAATTTAATAAATATTCAAGTTGACCATCTGGTTAGCTTTTAATTTTCAAGTTGATTGATTTCTCTTTGTTCAATTATATTTTGTATTACAAAAACTTGCATTAGCCAACATTGGTGTAAGGTTTTATGTTATGTGACTCAATTGAGTCAACCTCATTAATCCAATTGATTTTTTGTTTCATTTCATTTTTTTGCTCTCAAAAGTAATTGTAAAATTTTCCCTATTTCAGCCTACTAGGTCAACACTACCGACCCTATACTTTTTTTAGCCTACTGGGTCAAACCTAATGATCTTGTACATTGTTTTAGCCTACTGGGTTGACCCTATACATTTTTTTAGCCTACTAGGTCAACCCTACCAACTTTGTACATATTTTTTAGTCTAATAGGTCAACATTTCTGACTCTATACATTTTTTTAGACTAATCGATGGACACTACCAACCCTATATTTTTTTAGCCTACTGGGTCAACAGTATTGACCTTGTAATTTTTTCAACCTACTAGGTTGACACTACCATCCCTATACACTTTTTCAGCCTATTGGGTTGACATTATCGACCCTATTTTTCTTC
This sequence comes from Torreya grandis, assembly GCA_037957365.1. Classification (NCBI taxonomy): domain Eukaryota; kingdom Viridiplantae; phylum Streptophyta; class Pinopsida; order Cupressales; family Taxaceae; genus Torreya; species Torreya grandis. The sequence continues at coordinate 981,350 of JARHVA010005041.1, read as the reverse complement.
CTAGCCTTCTGATATCCACTCCTATTTGGAATCATGACGTCTCTTATAAAATTATTTCTAGATAGTCTCAACCCATTTTGAATTTACATGGGTTTCTCTCTCCTACCCAACCTATCCACCATAGAAGATAAATCTTTATGGTGTATCTCTTCATCAGATGGTTCTAAATCTTCTCAATCTTGATCTACCCCATACCATATGATAGATCTAGAGAATCCTATTAGACAAATCCCAAACCATGACAATCATATACCTTACATCACTTTTACACCTTATAAACCTAGAATTCATAAACTCATTAGCCCATCTACATCAAATGTTAGAACCTTAGTTTATGTTCTACCTCTTACAACTAATGTTCACAATCCTCTTGTTACACCCATAGCAAGAGAACCTAGTATTATCACTTCCCAAAGTAACATGGTTGAAACCACTCAAACTAACATTCTATATGGCTATCAATTATTCAAAAACCTTGATGATAATACTATTTATACTCCTACCAATAATGGTGGCTTTACCAAGCTTCCTTCTTCTTCTACCACACTTAAGATAACTAACACTAATATTTGGAATCTTCCACCTATAAATAAGCCTCCTCCCACCAATATTACCAATACCCATCCTAAAAACACCAACCCACCTATAGATACAACTCAACTTCTTGAACAAGTCATATATCAAATGAACATCATGAAAACAACCAATCAATCTCAAATAATGAACATGCAACAACATTTATTAAATATGCCTAGTCAACCACCTCAAGTCATCATGTCTCAACCAAATCAAAAAAATTCCCTCATCTTAGAGATTCCAATGGGAATATCATCCCTCAATCTCTAATGAATAATAAAATACTTCAACATCTTCAAAATGAATCTTTATCCCCATTCATTTAATCCATAGATATTGGAAATACTTCTCCAACTATCACATATAATGGGACTAAAGACCCTACTATCTTTCTTAAGTATTTTGGTAATCTTTATAAATAATATATCCAGACTAACACCTTTTCTACCACCAATCTCTTAGCCAAAACCTTTGTCGGTGATGCACTTGAATGGTATAACCAACTTCTTATACATTCCATCTCACAATTATAGGATTTAATCAATGATCTAGTGAATTAATTCCAACATGATGACCTTCCTAAAAAATGTTGTAGTCATTTCATCAATGCCAAGCAACTTCTAAATGAATCTACTCATACTTTCATCAAATTATGGAAGTCTATCACTCATAAAATAGACCATAACTTGAATGATGATACTCTTTTAAAACTATTTTTCATTGCTATTAAAACTCCCCTTCAATACAAAGTCTGAATCTTTTCACCTAAAACTGTAGATAAAGCCTTAGACCAAGCAAAAGGGCAAGACTTTTTTATGACTCAATTTAAACCATCAAAAACAACTACTAGAGTACCTTTCCAATTGTATTCTCATAATATTTATTCATCCAAGCCTCCTCAACCTCAAAGTGGAGTATCCAATTCAACCAATTTTAACCCAACCCACCCTCCCTTGAGTCTAGAACAACTCAAGAAGAAATTACCACCCTCTAAACCCATGAGTTTTGATCCTTCCAAACCTCCTCCAAAATGGTACAATCTTGATAAATTTTGTTGGTCGCATGCTACTATAGGTAATTCTCATGAGTCTTGTCATGATCTTCACTATTTTCTTCTTTCTTCCTTACTTGATTTGAATTTTAATCTTGATACTTTAGCAAAATAATATTATCAAGATTATCTTCAAGTTTATCAAATTCAATCTCAAGAACCACAACCACATCAAAATAAACTACCTAATAATCAACAATAATCATCCCATACCTATACCTTATCCACTAATTTTATTCAAACCATAGTTGATCCTTATTCCTATACCAATAAGGAAATGATTTCTCACATGAAAAGCTTTAAACATATCATTGTATCTATTGAACCTCAACCTATTAGGTCACTTAATAAAAAAAGCACCTAGTTAAAATGCCTACTCCAAAGAATATCATCCATGTTCCTCCTTTATCTCCTCATACCTATCTTATACATCATACATCACATTCAACATACCTAAAATGTAACAAACAAACACATTTACCTATCTCAAAATTCACCTACCAACCCAATTCAAATCATTTTAATGATTCAATATTAACTCACTCCAACTCACATGTTGGGGCATCTTGAGATGCCCATCCCTACATCTAATCAGCTATTGGGGCATCTTATGATGCCCACTCTTATTCTACAATGCATAATAACAAACAAACTCAACTTCAAGAAACCTTTTGAGACTTATAGACTTGTATTTTACATGATTCTCTTTGATACAATGTTAGCATAGATCTTACTTGTTTTTTTTTTTTTTTTTGTCTCGTGTTTCTTTATTTTTATGTACTTTATTTATTTTACTTTTGTTTTATAAGTATCATTGTTTTCATTTACATTCTTTAGTTTTATTACACATTACATTTGTTATTTTCTTTCATTTTTTGTCCTCATATATTTTATCATTTTATGTTATTTTTTGCCTTATTAGCTTTATGATTATTTTTTCCCCTTATTTAGATTTCACCCCCATGGATTTATCTTTTGTGAGTTTATATTATAATACCATTGATAGGACCTGGCCCTCCTCATAAAATACCACCTTTAATTCTTTTCTCATTTTATTGTTTTACATTTTGCTTTTTGGTACCCTTGTGGGTTTCTCCTTTATGAGTTGTAGTATAAGACTGTGGACAAGACCCAATCCTCTTCATAAAATTACCATTTTTCATTCCTTTTATAATCAAAATATCTCTTATTCTCATTCTCAACTTTAGATTTTTCTTCTTTTGGTAGATGGAATTTGCACAACAATCTATGTTAGCATGTTTTCCTCCATTTCCCTCATTCTTATGATAAGGAATCACATTTTACCATCATTGTATCCTTTTTTTTCCTTTGTCACATTTTTTGTAATTTGAACTAATTTAAATTGTTCCATGTGTCATTCCTCTTGATTTTTCCCTTTTCCTTTCACTCCATATTAGATAAAACAAGCTAAAAGTCAAGATAGCATTTTTATTTCACCTAGATTTATGAGACTCTTAGACCCCATGCTCTTTTAAGTTATCTCTCTTAGCAACCTTGTCCCAAGTATTCAAATGAAATTCATCTTTAGCATGCATGTTTGATTTTCCAAATCCATATGGAGGAGGAATAGAAAAATACATCAAAAAAGTTAAAAGTCAAATCATTTAAAACAAAAGGAAATGATATCTAAAAGGCAACAGACAAATCTCAAAAGTCAAAATCACACCAAAAAATGTGATTACAAGAACATATCCTATCTCTAATATAAACTCAAACTCCATGGTTGGCCTCACATAGAGCCAAGGTCCTTTGGGGTGTGGTAAGTTAGTATATTGGAATAGAGGAATTCAATAAACTCTATGGTGTTACCTACTTTCTCAGACAAGTACCCAATCATTGTAGTAGATTGATGGCTCTATAAGGGGTCCTAAGGAATGGGGAACACATTATGGGAAGGTAAGTCCATTTTAATTTTCATGTATATAGCCTTCATGGGATGATCCATATGCTTCATTTTTTGACCTAAGACTTGTGTGGCTAAGAGAATTTATTCATAGTCCTTAAGGTTTAAAGTCCTCTTGTTTTGAAAAACCTAATTTGAGTGTCTTGACTTCAATAAATAGTTCCTCTACCTTTGTTTTTTCTTAATTATCCACTCCACCCATTTAATTTCCCCCTTGATAGATAAATTATGATTCCAAATCTATTTTCCCTCTTTTTTAAATTCCTTCATCTTCACCTCTTAAAACATGCTAGCATTATTTTGTTTCAATTTTATCTATCCTTAGAGCAAAACAACATGTTTGAGAAACTATGGATTACACCTTTACACCATTTTTTTATGAAACCACCTCATTTTAATACTATTCAAAACATTAGGTGGTTGTGTTTTCTTACATTGTATCTTAGAACAAGCACTAACTGTGAATTTTCATCCCTTAGCAACTTTTTGATTTTCATTTATCCATCATGTTCTTATTTTATTTTTGTGAACTTCACTTATCTTAGATATGACATTTGGAATTATTACATGTTCCTATTTATTTATTCCTTATTCATGTTTGTCTCATATCTTCAATTACATTTCATTTGCATTATTTCATGTTTTTAATTTTTCCAATCTTACATGAGCTTACTTTTCCCTTTCTTACATATCTTTGTTCAAGTTTTCTTGCATTTGATATTTCATTTGTCATTCATGTTTTAACATTCCTTTTGGTCATTTATGTTTTCCATGCTTTCCAAAGTGATTCACTATGTTTTACAATCATTTATCACTCATTTGTCATCATTTGTCATTCATTTGTCAATCATTTGTCCTTTATTTTCCATCCTTTTGTCACTAATTTTCATTAAATATTCTAGCCTTGCCTTAAAAATCCTAATATACCAAATTTTCCTATTACCTTCATATATTTTCCTTAGCTCATTTTACACTACTATATGCCTATATTCCAATTTTTTTAAAATTGTTGGCTATTTTTTGCACTAACTTCTATAGGTTCACTTAGTATTCTTTACATCAGACACCTTCACTTCTCTTTTAGTCTAATTCTTTATCTATAGCACTAAGGTAAGTAAAGGTATATGTTTTTCAATTATGTCCTTCCATTTATCATATTTACTACTTACTATACTTTACTTAGCATCAACATTGTGTGTTATCATGTTCTATTTCTTAAATCACCATCTTGTGTTGCACTTACATGACACGTGATGAGATTAAAGTGGGGTATATATATAAACATAATATTTCCAAACCTTTATTGATTATTGACACTTTATATATTGTAGTAACATGTTGAGTCTCAATCTCTCTAAGTGCATGTCTTAAGGGGTACACTGGGAAAGGGGTGAGCAGACCATTGGTGCTTCATAATATTTTTATCCCTTTTGCCACTTGCCATCTAAACACTCATCTCCTAAAACCATTTACCTTAAGATTATTCTTCTCAGTCTTACCCATTATAATTATTTACCATGCTTTATCCTCCTTGCTCTTACCTTGAACCCCTTTTTCCAATTGACTATACTAGGTCAACTAAGTCGACCCTATATATTTTTTAGCCTTTGATTACTATACAAGGTCGAGTGGGTTGACCCTATACTATTTAGGGGAATTTTTCATTAAGAACTCTATTATCCTTTTGACTGACCTAGCACAGGATCTAGTGAATTATCTCTCAAAAATATATAGGTTTGAATGGGTCAACCATGTGCAACTAACATATTCAAAAGGATTTAGGGTAAGATCCACCTATATATACAAGTTCATTTCCAGCCATTTGAGAAGAAGAGAAGTGAAGAAGAATAAGTGTGAATGAACATATGATTATTGACCATTCTACTTGAAGAATAAAGCTTAGGGCTTCAAACTTTCTTTGGATATATGGATCTTGTCTTATGGAGAAGTATTTTAAATGCATAGATAGGTTGTGTAGCTTAGATCTTATTTGTCTTTGTTATCCTTACATACCACAATAATCTCTTGCAAAACACCTTGGTCAAGAAAGATATTGAGGCTTGGTAGGTTCATCTTTAAGATAAGTATTCCTAACTTTATTTCTCCTTTGTAAGAGTAGATATATAATGTAGTTGTGCTTATTTATTTCATGCATTAGGATTCCATATACATTGATGTGAGTATATGTCTTCTATACACGTTTAGTTTAGTTTGTTTTGTTTCTAACCCCTACTTTGTGTCACAAGATTTGGTGTGCACTATATTCTTATTTATTAGAATAGAGTAAACATTAAACCTACGACTCTTTTAGGGTTGTTTCATGATTGTATTAGACTGTAGGCTTTGAAACCCTTTCTAACATGGTATATTGTGATAAGTGACCCCCTAATTAGGTCTAGTGGATCCCTATATTATTCATGCCTCTACTTAACAAATTTATCCCCAATCAGAAGTGTAGGTATGATTTATCTTCTCTGAGCCAAGATTGATTTATAGACATGATGCATTTTTGATTGCATATAGAGAGTGTTGTTGAAACTAACCAAAGAAGTAAACAAACTAGTATAAATAAAAAATGTATTCTAAACTATTTGAAAATTTAGAGGTAAGTGTTAAAAGGTATCCATTAATAGTGGAAGCATAAATAATTTAGTATCTTAAGAACCCATATAGAAACCTGAGTTAAAAATATTAGTACACCATACTCCATACAAAGTTTCATGATTACTTTAAGGAAATAAAATGATGGTAAATGAATAGTGCATGGTGAAATTTCAAATTGGTTCATATAAGGATGAGGTTATATGTGATATTAATCCCATGGATGTGTGTCATGTTTTTTGGGAAGGCCATGGTAGTATGATAGAAGAGTTGTGCATAATGAAAGAAAAGACACTTACACACTCATAAAAGATGAAAATAATTTCACTTTTATTCCATTTAAAGATAGAGGATAAGAATTGGATAGTGGTTCAAAGGTGATGATGGTAAATTTAAATTAATTAAGGGAAAAGGAGACATGTTTTTATTTTGGTACAAACCCCATATCAGTTGTGGAAAACACTTAAGTAAGTAATATTATCATTGAAATTTGAAATTTATTAGATGAGTATGTTGATATTATGATAGATAATTTTGTTTATTGATTTATTCCCATTATAAGCATCAACCATCATATGGATCTTGGTACCATAAAAAATATTTCCAAATAGTTTAACTTATATAATAATCCTAATGAAAAACATAAAGATAAAGAGATAGGTGCAATAAATACTAAATAAAAGTTTGATCAAAGTGATTTTGAGCCCATGTGTAGTTATAACTTTGTTATCACTAAAGAAATAAGGGGAATGGTGAATGTGTATAAATTCAAGGGAAATAAATAAGATCATTATCTTAGTATAATATTTCATTACCAAGGAGGGTGATTTAATGGATTGTTTAACTGGATTCAAATACCTCAAGAAGATATATATAAAGAGTGGGTGTGACCAAATCCAAATAAGAGAAAATGATGAATGAAAATCCACATTTAAAACAAATGATAGGTTATAATGATTGATTGGTTATGCCATTGGGTTGAAAAATGCTCCAAGTAATTTTATTAGGCTCATGAATGAGGTATTGAAGTTCATTCAAAAGTAAATTTATGGTTGTTTATTTACATGATATTTTAATTTTTGGTCATTCTAAAGAATAAATTTTAAATTAATTAAGGCTAGTATTAGATAATTTAAAAGATAATAAGTTGTTGATTAACTTGAAGAAATGAAGTTTATTGCAAGAGGATCTAGTTTATTTATATATTTTGGTCTCAAAATATGGGTTATGGATGGATCCTAAAAGTTTAAAATAAATATTGGGGTGGCCTTAATCAAAGAGTATGTTTAAGGCTAGAAGTCATCATAGATTTGTAAATATATATATATATATATATATAAGGAAATTAAGTGTATATATGCTTCTATCACAAAAATTATGAATTGGGAAAGAAATAATTTCCATTAGATAAATAAAATAAGGCATGTAAATGGATCTCAAATATATCAAATATGGTTTTTATAAAACTTTAGATCACTCATTTAGAAAACTTTAGATCATAAATTCATATTAGAGAATACCATATAAGAAGACCCTTGAAGAATTTTAACCAAGTGGATATCAAAGCCATATAATTAGAAGTATATTCAGATAATGGCATTTGAAATCATGAAATGAAAAAGGTGGTGTGAATGTTTATTCCTCATGCATCAATTGGACAAGAAAATATTCTCATGAACCTCTTCAAGTAAATAAGTAGGTAAACATGTATAATTTTTATAGAAAACAATATGAACTTACAATGCATGTTCATTTCTCATATTATTGAGATAAGAAAACTATTTATTAGTTGGATAGATCAAGACATGTGAATATGTGTTACACATTGTTTACAGGAATCATGAAATTTATTCATAAGTCTAGTTGTAGTAGCATATCAACATTATTCTCAAGAAAAGGATTCTCCCCTCTCTTAATAATCACTAAAAATACCTTTTTATCTCTCACTCTTTCTATTTATTCATTTCACTTTTTGAAATCACTTAAAAATATTATATTTCACTTTTTAAGTCATAAAGAAAAAAACAAACTCTAAAATATAAACTTATTACTAAAAAGTGGTTATGAGGTGGTTAAAAGGTGGTTATGAGGTGTTTATGCCTTCATAACTTATAGATATTCATTCCATTCATTGTACATGATATTTTTGACACTATGATAATTTTAGGCAAGAGAAAAAGAGGGTTTTGCATGTACGACTCTAAAAGGAATCAATACAAGAAGAATTAACAAGACTTTATGATATAAAGTTTTCTAAATGAGTGACGTGTGTGGGTATGTTTTAATTTTTGAGACATGGAGATTCAACCAAACATTGAAAACTAACTAACATTATGAAACCTCATTTTTAAAGGTTTTTATTTTTTGGACTAAAGTTGTGGTTAAGAATCAGTCATTATGATTTATCAAATTTAATTGACAAAAACACCAAATCCTCATAATTGTTTAGGATGAAACTCAAATTACATGATCTCAAAGACAAAGTACTATAAAAATAATGAAATGTTTCAAAAATTCAATTTTGGTGATAATAATTAGCTCTGACAATAAATTTGGACTACAAGTTATGAAGGATAATTCTAGACACTGGTTTCATAGACAATTTTTTTACTCATTTGGAAATAGATTCATATTTCAATCATAACAATGACTTTGATATAAAGACCCTTGACAAAGATAACATGAAAAAAACAAGAGACTATAAATAACAAGAAAAAAATGGGATAACACAATTAAAATAATGGAATATAGGAAACATGACAAAATCTTAAAGTTACCTATTTACATGCAGGGGACAACATTCTTTCACTTTAAATAATGATTTAAATATTATCTGTCATAGGGGAAGGGAAGGCATGTATTATCTCAGTAAACCAATTAAAATGTGTTTCACCATAAAAGTGCCTAATATTTAATGGGCCCATCCATAATGAATCAAAAATTTCATGGTTCCCTCTTGGTTCTCTTCAGTTTTCCCACATGATTACAAGATGTCCAACCTAAAAAGTATATTTTATTTGCCTTCTTGTCAAATAATGTTTTTGTTGATGTGGTTTAAATGCATAATAAAAATTTAACAAGGTAACATATAACATTTTAATATCTCAATGCAGATAAGCTATACTCTAGGGCACAAGTTATAGGTATGGGTTAAACAACCAAGTGGTGGAATAGCAGGCTAAGCATGTAGGTTGTTTAAATAGGTGTGAAGGTGTGAGTGAAATGTAAAATAAGATTAAAATATAGTTGAGTTGGATGGATGAAACTATGTTAAATGGGGTATACCTTAAAATAAATCTAAAGGAGGGAAAGGTATGGAAATAATAAGTATTTATGATTTCAAAGGGATTACCTTCAAGATGGTATTTTTGTGGACTAGTGTCTTAATACCAATGTTTTTAACTAGTAGCTATTTCACACACACATGCAAACATAGTAGGATAGTCTAGGGAAGAATAGATATAGTAAAATCTAAGTTCTTATCTATATATTACTTCTATCTAGATTAATTATTGGACACCCCCCTTATTCAAAATATTATAGCTCAGACTAGAGAGGTATCTAAGGTAGTTGTTGCTCACACCTAGAAGGCTATATCAAGAAAATACTTTTGCACACTTAAATAATTAAAACATTCAACCTAATTATATATAATCAATGATATTTGATAATTATCTAATATATTTTTAACATCTTAAATCAACATACACCATAAATAATAATAAGGAACTTTATTGCTAAATCAAACAACCAAGACCATAAAAACAATTAAATACATAGAATTAGAATGGAGGAAGATCAATACAATTGCATGACAATAAAGATATTTCTTTTTGTATTGATATATTTTCAACCCCTTGAAAATAAAAATATTACAAGTATAAATAGATTTGCATAGGGATCACCTCATCCTCTAAATCCATGCAAAGGTCCAAAATCACACGTTAATTATAATTAGAACAAGAGTTATAATTAATGAAAGTCATACATGTATGTCTAAATTTAGTCAAAATTAAGTATTTATAAATTATATTAGATCGTAAAAAGACATGAAACATGTGCATTCTTACAAAATTGTTCAATTGAATAATACATGTCTTATTTACATTTTTAATTTACATGTAAAATACATATAGAAATAACCAAATAAACTAAGGATTACTAGTCAATGGAACCTACATGGTCAAACTAATAGTTATTGGAGGGATTATAGTGGAAGACATGGTAGAACTAAAAGACCCATCTACATCCTACATATTTGCTTCCAATTCTTAATATTACTTGTACCCATCATTATGATATGAACTTATTGCATCCATGTTCAAAAGGGAGTGTCTATGCACCCTGGTAACCTATGATAGTAACCATGTATGTTCTATCTTGGTGGCTCTAAATTCTACCCAAAATACTTCCACCTTTGTACCTTCCTTCTATCAAATCCTAGTTGTTGTTTAATTTCTTCTAGGGTATATCCCTAGATATTTTGTTTAAAATGAGCTAAGTCTTACTATAGTAGTTGATCAAAACTAGCCATGCTTATTAATTTACTTGAAGGATCTCAAGCTTGGGAAAGTTTTAGCTCATCCAAAATTTACATGACTTGTTTTTCTTGATCCATCAATTTAATAATCAAGGATTGTGCACTTAATTCCTACTCTTTGACTTCTTATGTCCTAATGACCACCATATTTATGGCATTAGTCACTTCTAATGGTGTCATGAAATCAAGATGGCTAAAATCCTTATTGGTTGTGTATAATGAAAATAAATTTAGTTTATTTTCATATTCTTCTAAATAATTTAACCATTTCAACTATGTGAGGGAATAACCTCATTGAACTAATAGTCTCCAAAAAATTATAAAACCTCATAGTAGCATTTATACATCACCCTAAATTTCCATAGGAACATGAACTATTTATTGTTGTTCCCTTAGTTTTTTAAGCTATTTTTATTAATCTCAAGCCTACTTTGTGGCCTCATGAAGTTCTATCAATCTATTTGTATTCGCCTAAAGGTAGGCTTTAAAATACTCATTATACGTAGACTACCCAAGTCTCCTAGTCTTTCTCTTTGACAATCAAAATACATCCTACCTTTCCTCTAATACCAAGCTTCTACTAGTGTCATATTCTATCTTCCTTTTTGTGATTCTTTGTATTGTAGCCATTGGATTTTCAAAAATAGATCTCATGATGGGGAGCTCAGTTATTGTCAAATTAGGTCTTTGGGAGGGTTGGGATTTTGTGTCCTTAGTAGTTTTCTTTGTCAAAACATCTCCTAAAGATTAAATTAAGGCTTCTACATGCCATGGGTCTAGTAATGATGTCCAAATGATCTGGGCCTAATCTACATTTCCAAATTGAGGCATAGTATGAACAATAAGAGTGGGGTTATTCTTCTTAGATTTGGTAGTGTGAGTAATGAAAGTATCTTGAGTTATGGTAGAGGAAGGCATAGGCATTCCTAATTGAGTAGAATATACATGAAATTTGATGCTAGCAAGGGATCCCATAGTCTTCTTAGAATGTACTTTCTTATACTTATGGGGAGAATGGGAAATTGTATCTAAATTAATAGAAAGGGAGGTATAAATAATGGGAGCAGCAAAAATAATAAGAATTGAAATAATGCTACCAATAGTAGGAGCAAAAGGACTGGTAGGAATAATAGTAACACTAGAAAAAATAAGGATTGAAAATTCCAAGGTAGTTTTAGAAAAAATAGGATCCAAAGAAACAAAATCAATATGAGAGGAAGTAATAACCAAAAGGATTGAACAAATAATAGGCACTGAGGAAATAATAGAAATTGGGGAAATCAAAGGAGTAATTTTCTCACCTAGTTTCTCTATATTTATTAGTGAATTCCATTTTATTCCTTTAAGACTCAATATATTGGCATTTTATATCTCCTCTTCCTCATATTTAGGCTCAAGCTCTTCTTTCATTGATTTCTTAGTAACTATGTCCATAGGGCCCTTAAGAACTCTAGGCTTCCTATTATATCAAATTATTGACTTTTCAACCAAGGGAGGAGAATGATGACTAGAATGGGTGTGAAAAACACACATGTATTAATAGAATACAAGGATTAAATAGGTATATTTTTAATATTTAGAATTATAATATTTAATGCAAATGGGTTCTTTATCTCTACCAATGAAACTAAAAATAGTAAGAATTTCCTCCACCTCTTGCTCTAACTTAATAGTTGTCATTATAATTGGTGGTGGTTGAGATGGAACTTCCTATGAATACCTTGACACTATAGGAGCCTCCTTTACACACTAATCCTATTTTAAGGATATCATAACAAAGGGTGGTGGAATAAGGAGGTTCTTTGGTCTTATGGTTGTTGGGAGAACTAAGAAGTACAATAATCTATAGTCAACCATCCACTAGGAGGTAGGAGCCTAGTATGTGCCTCTATAATTGTTATAGAGGGATCTACCTAGATAGCTCCAAAAATTTCCTCCATCAATCCAGCTAATTTTTTTCTATGTATAACCTCAATATCATCCTTTGTATTTAAAAATACAAAATAATGCTCAAATGGTGCACACTACTAGGGGATGCCAACAACTTAGATGTGTTTTTGGATTAGGCCATGAGGATCCCAATCCCTATGTGGAAAATTCACTAATGAATAGTATTCCTTGACTTTGTTAAGTTATCCCAAAAAAAAATTGATAGAATAATACATCCATCCAATTATCAAGGAGGAGTCATGAAACAAACCTTTATTCTTGTTCTTCAAATCCTCATCAACACTCCACTATAGTTAGTAATCAATCTCACGTTCAACTAGTTTTTCAAGAACATATTTAGGAGATGCAAAGGGGAGACATTATTCCCCATCACCATGATTACTATGTAGTTAGGATAAAGCCAGTAATCCCCCCTTGGCCCTAATATTTTTCTAATTCTCTTTGATAGTATTAGTAGGAATTGTTTATGAGTTACCCTCCAAAATTAAGGGTAACCATTCTCATAAATTTTGACTATATTCCTCAGATATGCATAGATGTGGAATAAGGAAAATATATCATGTACCCAATATTTAATTTAATCTAGGGATGGGCTCTAGAGAGATAAATTATGCATGCAAATTATGCCCATGACTATATCTATTAAATATGACATCATATAGAAATTATTGTGCATGGGATTCGTGTCCTTCTTGAACATTTACTTCTATAATTTTGCACTGGTTATCTCTCCTAGAGTGTAAGTCAGCTCTAAGGTCATCAATAAATATAGCAATGGCACCCATTCTATATGGAGTAAGTAGATACTAGGGTGACTATATAACCTATTCAATAAATCCATTTGAATTCAAACTCCCATTTGAAACTTAATGACAGGCATTATCTTCTTGATTTTGAGAGTGACCACTTCTCCAAGAATTATCCACTTCTTAAGTGTGTTCTCAATTCTAGTCATTTTATTCTATAGTTCAAACTAGTGTCCATCAAAGGTGGAATCTAAAATGGGTTGTTGGAAGTAACTCTAGAAAGAGTCCCCTAAAATGCAATCAATGAATGTTTTGTGGCTTATGTGGTGTAGAAAACCACTGCTAGTCACCTTTCATGTGAAAAACAAGTCCCTTAGTAAGTCAAAGTAGGGCATCACCTTAGGCTTATCCATTTTAAAATTTAGTTGTTGACATTTTAATGGTAACAAGTCTGCTACTAGTTATTATTATAAAGATGTCAAAGCCTCTTGGAATGAATGGACATCCACATCCTCGACTACATCCTAGAGAGATAAATAGTTGGCATTATCATCATTGAACATAGAATAATCAAATACAATATTTGTATATTCTTTGGATTATTTGATGGAGAATTTATAAGGTGGCATCACTCTTCTAATTATTTTAGATGAAGAAGACATTGTTACCTGGTTCAATTATGTAGTTCTAGTCTTCAATTCAACTATTTGCTCACTTTATAAAATTAAATCATGTAGTAACATGGATAGCTAGGGCTTTGAATTATCTTATGAATATGAATTCACTTGAGCTCTTTAGTAATAAATAATTATATATCTCTTTAGAATTCTATCATATATCATTAAATATAGGACTTTAATTCTAATTCATGTGTCATTAATGTTCAACATCTCTAAACTTGTTTTACTTATTTAATTCAAACTTTGTTAATTTAATTTGGTGGGTATGCACTGTAGGTTTTATATACATTTAGATAAATTCCACACTATAACCTTGGAAAAGTGTCACCTTGTCACTTATTTTGTGCAAAATCAATTATGTCATGTAGCATGGCTTCAGAAGTTGGGTGTCAAGATTTGTGTTGAGATTGAGCTATCCAATTCTTGTGATGATTTGAATATGTGAAATTTGAAGGATGCAATAGATAAAAATTATAAAAAAAATAAGTGAATAAAAAAAATTTCAAAAACTTTTTTCTGAAGATGAGTCCTAAATACAAATTGTGAAACCTAAATTCCAAACAAAACTTAAAAAAATATAGAATATGTGAAGCCAAAGTCATGACAAAAGATGTGAAAAAAATTTCAAAATCCAAAGGTGAAAAAACATAGATGATGAAACTAAACTTATTGAATAAAATTTATGAATAAAATATGCAAAAAAAAATTGCCAAAATCCATGACTAGTAAAGACCAAGAGTTGCAAACAAAACTTGTGAAGTGTAAAATATGTGAAGGAAAAGCAAGTTGTGCAGGCATGAGGTCTCAAAAGTTTGGATATGTTTAATTATGTGATAAATACTATGATGAATATAGCCTATTAATAGAATTTTTAAAGAACTAAAACATGAAATGCATAACTTGTGAAGTGTGAAATATGCAAAGAACAAAACTTTTGAACACTTTTTCTAAAGTTCAAATGCAAAAAACCTATATAATAAATAAATGACCAATGTGTTCATATTGGACAGCAGTCATCCTTATAAATAATAATATCTTTGAAAACTTGAGCTTAATGAATACACATATAAATTTTGATGAAAAAGACTTTTCAAAATTAAACTAGACCTTTCAAATGTTTAATGGGTCCCAACTTAGGAAAATCTAGAGTGGGGGTGTGTTGAATATAAAAAATGGTGAATCACAGGGGGAATACTCCTGAGTATTCGATAAACCTAGAATATTTTATTACCAATTCTAATTCAAACATGAATCATACCCAACGAGAATAATATAACTAGAAACATGAATGAAACTCCCAATTTCTTCATACAACATACTAGGCTTACCCATACATTAGATCTGTGTGTGATGAAGTGATTTATTTTAGCCTTGTCTTGAGGATTTTAAAAATGACTTGAAATAAACTCTAAGTTTCATTTTGATTTATGTAAATCATAATGAAATTAATAGATCTTAGGCATTGTTTTATTGACAATTAAGATCCATAGCCCCAACATAGATACTTTTGGTTCCTATTTCTTTCCTTTCCTCATATTCTTGCATGATGCATGATACATTGATCTTATTTTATCATGTGAGTCTTTGATCACCTTTAGATTTTATGTTTACTAATCACTTTTTAGGATACATTGGTCCTCTCTCTTCTTCTTTTTTATGTGAGTAATAGGAAGTTAGGAATCATTGTGAGCTGGTACATGTGAAAAAACTTGATTTATCAGAATGCCCCTACCAATTACATCTATATCAATGGTTATTACCTTAAACAAGTATTAACATTAGAAGTGTAATTGATCTTAACAAATGAGAAAACTTTTTAAATTTGGATGTGTAATAAGAATAGCTTTTACATACCTGATAAAATTATTCAATTAGGGTATAACCATGGTTAATCAATTTATTGCATACCTAGATTTTGAAAATCTCAGACATGAGGGTGTAAAACCTATAGACAAATTTAGTTTGTGTGATCCATTTTGTGTTTTTCCCACACTTATTATACTTTTGTAAACTCTCTTATGGATTCAACATTCATAAAGTTAAGCATGGATGAAAAAATCCTAGTGAATTATTATTAGCTTGGTGATACTAGGAGAGGCAATCCGATTGTCACAAAAAATAAAGACATCTATTCTAGAAAATAGGGAACTAAAATAAAGGAAAACAAAATGATAAAAATAGGAAATGTTAATCTAGAAAACATAAAACTACCCTAGAGAAATAAAATGATATAAAACATGAAACTTAATTAAGAAAACAATAAATCTATCCTAATCCTGCCTCTACCTCAATAGTTATGGTCATTCAAGGACATCTCCAAATGGTATAGCCATGAATTAGTGCTTCAAAAACTACCCATTAACTAGATATGTCAGTCCATTACCTGAGAGGTCACTCAAACAAAAAGCATTGTTACCCAAGATCTCTAATATCTAGTAAGGTTCAATCTATAAGGGAATAAACTTATAATGTTATGATTTATTTACATGGGATTTGTCCCATAGAAACACCAAATAAGAAATTATTAATTATTTAAACTTTTCTCTTCTATATAACCACTATTTGACCAATACCTAATGTAAAATACTAAAATCTATCAAGCCTTCATTCCTTGAATCCTCCATCTTTATTATATCTAATAAATGAGACTTCTCTTTTTCACTTAGTTCCATGTACTCCTGCATAAATTGATATGTTGTAAATTTGAGCATGATTGGCAATATTGGTTGTTTCCCATATATTATAAAGTAAGGTGAAGCTTTGAGAGCCTACTTAAATCTTATTCAATTTGCCCATAGTGCATATTTCAGTAAATGATGTCATTCTCTATTTTTTTCTACAGTTGACATTTTAATGGCATCAATTTGGTTTTTATTTTTTGATTCATCCAATCCATTTCCCTGTGTAATAATTAGAAGATGACTGGATAGTGATTTTATTATCATGGACCCATTCAGTAAACTCAACTAATTAAAATGTTGGTCCATTATCACAAACTAAGGAAATGGGGTTACCAAACCTAGTTATGTTATTTTCCTCCAAAAAAGTAATTAAATCCTATTCTATGGAATGTTTTTTAGTGACTGCATCAGTCCATCTAATTAAGTAATCTATGGCCATGAGAATAAATTTATGTCAATCTGATAAATTTGGGTTGATGGCATTGATGAAATCTAAGCCCCACTGAACAAATGGCCTTCTTTCAATGACAATCTATAGTGTCATTACTACGTACACTTCAATTTTTGCCAAAACTTGACATTCATGGCATGTTCTTACATGGGTGTGTGAATCTTATGTGCTATGGTTTTTCTATTCAGATGACCACTACCAATCTTCTAGTGTAACTTATTTAAAACCTCTTGAACTTATTCTCATGATTTGCATCTTAAGTAGATGCCTTCATATCTTCTTGTATATAGGATTCTTTTTTGATCATGTAGTGAACATTTTTGAGCCTCAAGGAACTCTTTTGTTCTCTACTGAGTTCTAGGGGACAAATGCCTATGAGTAAATATATTGAACTAGAATACTATCAAGATAATAAAATTACTAATAGTTTAATACTCTAAATAATAAATAATATTGATTCATATTGAATGAATTCAAATAATTAAAAAACATTCATGAAAAAAGCCTCAACTCAAAATTGAAGTTGACATGCAAAATTTGGAAATCTAAAAATAAACTCTAAAAATAATAAAACTCGACCTACTATTTTTAACAGTTTTTATTTTTAATAAGTTTCGCATGCAAGTGCATGCAGATATAAAAATCTCCAAAAATAAAATAAAATCTAAAATTAACCCATTAGATAAATTTTAACTAAAGTTCAATTATGATTAAAAAAGATAATTTCTAAATTTAGAAAAAAAACATGAAAATAAAATTAAACTATAATTTTGGACCCTCATATGGTCATGTTTTGCCTCTGAAAAAATTCTAAAAAATATCATAAGTGGAAGGGCTAGTTATGGTAGCATAATTGCATTAACCTTTTCAAGACAGTCATTTTGGCATAGAGATGGGATCAAATAGATCTATTGATCAAAACTTATTGCCTCTAGAAGTTTGGCCTCTTTTCCTACATCAAAATATTGAATGATATCAATGTACCAATGTCCTTTAGACAACTGGGTTTGATAGACCTCCTCAATGGTGATGCATAGGTCAGGATTAGTCAAAAGTTAAATGATGCCTTTTCCTTTAAAAATTTTGGTAGGATTGATCTCTATGTCAAGATATTATAATTTTCCATCCATTTGCCTATATTCTCTTCCAATTCATTATTTTATAAATTGAACTTGAAATTTGGGTCTAGCAAAATAGAGGTAGTCTTATTTATCAAGATGTAATGTCTAAATTTATTTACTGCTTTGAACAAAGCAAAAAAATTAGTGTCTATCATGGAGTAATTTAGCTCCAATTCCTTTAAATTTGTGTTCATGAATGCAATAATATGCTCACTTTCATCATTCTTCTAGGAAAGCACCATAGTAATTGTGTGTTCTAAATCAAATGAATATAATAGAAATTCATTATTAATATTCGGGTTTATTAACACTAGAGATTGATATATGGAATCATTGATGTCTTAAAATGACTTTCAAGCCTCTAGTGTCCATTCTAATTTGGCATCCTACTTAAGCATTAAATTTAGAGGTCTAATAATTTCTATAAAACCTAAGATAAACTTCCTCACAATTTTTTTTTTTTTGAAGAAAGGCTTGAGCTCTTTCTTACTATTTGAGAATACAATCTTGGAAATACATTAAATTTATCTTATATCAATGGTGACCCCATCCTTGGTAATGATGTGCCCTAGTAACTTACCTTTAGTAACACCAAATATGCTCTTTTTTGGTGTAGTGAGATACCAAAAACTCTACATCTTTTAAATATTAATTGTAGGTGGCCTAAGTGATCAGTTTTATTTTTTGAGAAAATAGTTAGGTCATACATGTAAACAGTTATGTATTTACTTATTATCCATTTAAATTCATAGTATTTAACTCATTGAAAGGTGTATCCTATATTAATTAGGTTGAAAGGCATCCTATTATATGCATAAGTACCCCACTTCATGGTAAATGCAATATTTATCCTATCTTCTAATTCTACCAGCTCCTGGTTATATCCTGAAAAACCATCCAAGAAAGACATAATTATAAAACCACTTAATATTTAGATCACCTCATCTAGAAATGCATAGGGTATTTATCTTTATCAAAATCCTTATTCAGGTTCTTGAAATCAACACACAATCTAATTTCTCCACTCTTTTTTTGACTGGAACCAATTTGGTAACCCAAGTTGAGTGTCTGATTGGGAACACTTTCCTAGTGTTTAATGGATTTTATACTTCCTTTTGAATTAGTGGTTCTAAGATGGGGTTAATTGGTGTCTATCTTTATCTAAATGGCTTATGATCTAGCTTTAGTGGGATTTTATGAGTGATAACCCTATAATTGAAAACCTTCATGTATTTATAGGTTTAGGCAATCACATATTTATATGGGATGAGAAAATATTTAACCCTTTATCTTTCTTCTAGGGTGAAACTGAGACCAATGTTGACATAGCATGGATCAATTTCATCACCCAAGTTCTCCTTGTTGAAATCAAATTCACTAACTTTGGGTTGCCTCAATTATTGATCTCACAGATCTGTATCAAATGTTATCTCCAAATAAACCATCCCTAAAGGAAGATGATGTTTTTTGAGTTGAATAACTCCTTCTCCCCATTCCTCATATCATAGATAATTGAGATATTTATCATCAATTATTTGAGATTTAAATTGCCTTGAATTGGTTAAATATTAGATAATCTATTGATCATCATCAAACACCAAGAATTTTTATATATTTTTAGGAACCGATGGTCAGGGCATAATTTCAATAAAAAAAACCTTTGTACCTTAGACTCTTGTAATGATTATAAGTTGGAAAATAAAGTATCTAGTGATTCAGTAGCCTAATTTTGTTCTGTAGGAATAGATACTATGTTAAATGCCTCAAGTGACTCAATTAAATTCCAAAATAGGTGTTTGTATCTCTTAAGATATGAAAATTTACACTAGTATTTATTTTTGACCTAAATAATCACCATCTATGAATATCCATATATTATCAATTCCTTGACATTATTCTTGAGAATAAATTGCAATCCTAAATTTTATGCTTCATACTCTACTTTGTTGTTAGTGAATGAAAATTGTAACATGTAAACTGCTAGGTACTTCTTACCTAGTGGGTCATTTAGTTAAACACCAATGCCTCATCCCTACTTGGATTTTGCACCATTAAAATGAAGATTCCAAAATTAGGAAGGTCCTTAGTTTCCATCATTTTCACCTCATTCTTTGTGGTAAAGGAATAAATCCCAAGATTAGGAGATTAATAATTTACTTATTCATTTTTATCATTGTAGTATATAATGGGATACTTCATTCTTGGTTCTTGATCAATTGAAATTTGATTTAGAATACCTCTCCAAGGTAGTTAGATCTGAGATAAATTTGTTACTAAATACCTGTTTAGCATATTTGACTAATCTTTGCTTAGTAGTACCCCACATCCTTCTAGGATATCTACTATGATTATATCTATATTTATTTACACATGTGGCTCAAATGAAAATTAAATGTGTACATCATTTAGTTCTGTAACCATAGGCACTATTATTTTGTCCAACTATAAAACCATCCTCTTAGATGAGTTTAGAGTTAATCCCAGCTTTTAGAAAACATAAGTTGGCATTACAATGGCCAAATCTCTAGAATTAACTAAAACTTTGTGTATATTCTTACTAAATGATTTGATAGATAACCAAAAATGAGGAACTTCTAACTTACTCTTATATATAACATTAGTATGAGTGACTTTTGGATTCTCTATAGAAGACTTCCCTATAATGGAACTCCATAAGATCTCCTTTTGTTTAGTAATCTGGGCCAATTCATGAAGAGTGATGTTCATATTTATCTTATTCATGTCCTTGGAAATGTTATATCCTCATTTACACTATTTTTATTTATTTAGAGGTTGATCATTCCCTTTTGGGTGGTGGATTGTTATTATTCTTCAAATTTAAGGGAATAGTCATATTGTTTAGAGTAGACATGGTTAGGAGTTGTTTATTCCTCAAATTATAATTGATTCTCTAGAACTACTAGAAATTATCTATCTCATTTGAGTTATCTTTTGGCATATTGTCATCTTCACTTGGGAAGGGAAACCTATGAGTTTAAAAAATCATGGTTATCCTTGAAGAACTAGTATCGTGGGGGAACTCTAGTGGATTATTCATTAAATCTTGCCTCACCATCTCCCTTGAGAAGATTTCAAATCTTGACCATGTTGTGATGTGTTATGAACCCTAAACCAATTGGGTAGAGTTGTCTCCACTATGTTAATTATTGGTAACTTATTGGCTTGCTATTATTCGACATTATTTTCAAGCTTGTTGAAAGACCTATTATACCTTAAAAATCCAAATTTTTGATTATTTTTTGGGCCAACATAATTTTGCATCTTCCTTTGTATGATTAATAAGTCATTACTTAGCTTTTAAACCATTATCTGTAAATAATCTAATTCCACTTTGGTAGAGTCCACACCCTAGGTAAATATGATATTGGGTGGGATCAAATGTTGACTATACTAATGACCATTCATTTATACAGAGTTGTTAAAGAATCCATACTTCTAATTTGGTGTATAATACGTCATATGAGGTAATGCATACAATTGATTCCAATTGAATTCTAGAACATTTTGATTCACATGAGGAATTGGATTCAAAGTTGGGAAACCAGCATTGAGGTTAGGAGTGCCTAGTATTTATGGATTTAATTTCCTATCAATGTTTATTACATCCTCATATGCTAGTGATAGAGTGTTAGAAATAAGATCTCATCACATAAATACTATAGTAATTGGATCTAGGGCATTCTTGTATATTTCAAGTGCTAGTTCCACTAGTTTTTTATATGTAACACTTAACTAAGTGTACATCTTTTGAAACCTTGAAGTAAAAGATCAAATTGGATCTTTAGGTTCCCTCTTCATAATAGTGAAGATATGATACACCATACTCGAATTGGTAACTTGTCTAAATTGGGAAATAAAAGTGTTTTGACATTATTTCCATGAAGTAATTGAGTTCTATTAAAAATTAAGGAAACAATCATAAGCATCATCATATAATGTGAATGGGAAAAACCTACATGCAATATCTTCATTAGTAATATTCATTAATCTTAAAGCAACTTTGAAAAACTTGATATGTTATTATATTGTTCTTCCTCTTGAAGGGTAGAAATAAGGTAGATACTTCTCTAAGTTCCTTGGTAAATCATGCAAATCTCCTAGGATTGAAATTGTGTATCCAGCTAACCAAGGTTGAGCCATAAGATGATTAATGGGATGGAGGTTTCTCACTAGGCAAGTTGTCAAGACCTGGGGTATGATGGGGATAACTGGTGTAAATCTAGGCCTTTGATGGATTGATAAAAGTGAAACCAAAAGACTAGTTTGGGATCTAGACCTAGATACTCTTTTGGGTGTCTCTAGTGAAACTCAACATAGGGGATAAACTTATCTAGGGAAAGCATATGGAGGTTATGGCCCTCCTTCTAGCAACAAATTTTCTTGTTGATGCGGTTTAAATGCATAATATAAATTTAATGAGGTAACCTATAATTTTTTAGGAACTTTATGGAGATAAATCCATTCTAGGGTACAATTTATAGGTATGGGTTGAAAAAATAGGTGATGGAATAGCAGGCTAAGCATGTAGGTTGTTTAACCAAGTGTAAATAGGTGAGTGAAACCTAGAAGAAAGTTAAAACCTAGTTGAGTTGGATGGATGAAACTATGATAAAAGGGTAAGACCTCAAAATTAACTATAAAATATGGAAAGGTAGGGTAGAAAATAAGGCTTTATAATTTCAAATGGATTACCTTTAGGCTTGTCTCTTTTTGCATAAATGTTTTAATATCAATTCTTGCAACTAGTAGTTATTACACACACACATCTAAACACAGTAGAATGGTCTAGGGAATAATAGATATTGAAAACTCTAAAGTCTTAGCTAAAGATTTGTTTATATAGAGTAGATATTTCACACCCTTATTCAAAATATTATAGATCAAACTAGAGAGGTATCTAAGAAAATTGTTGCTCACACCTAGAAGGATATATCAAGAAAAAAACTTTTGAAAACTTAGATAATTGAAACAATCAATGTAATTACATATAATCAATTATATTTACTAATTATCTAATAGTCTTTTCACATATTTAACTAGCATATACTATAAATAATAAGAAGGAACTTTTCATATCTTTTGCACTATTCAAATTAATGAATCAAACAACCAAGAAATTAAAACCAATTAATTACACAAAATTAGAATGGAATAACATCAACATAATTGCATGACAATCGAGAGACTTCTTCCTATATTGATAAATTTAACACATTTAAAACAAGAGGACTACAAGTATAAATATATTTGGGGAGGATTTTCCTCATCCTCCAAATCCATGAAAAAGTCTAAAATTACATGTTAATTCTAATTACAATTAAATTTATAATTAATGCAAGTTATACATGTATGTCTAAACTTAGTCAAAACTTAGTCTTTTAAAATTAGACTTACTATTACAAATACATGCAACGTGTGCATGCTTAAAAAATTGTTCAACCAAATACTATATATCTTAGTTACATTAGCAATTTACATGTAAGATACATATAGAAATAGTTGAATAAACTAAGGATTACTAATCGATGGAGCCTGCATGGTCAAATTGACAATCATTGGATGGACTATAGTGGAAGGCATGTTTAAACTCAAAAGAACAATTATAGCTTGGTTATTTGCTTTGAATTCCTAGTAATGCTTATATCCAATGTTTTGCTATAAAATTATTGCATCTATGTTCAAAAGGGATGGCCTATGTACCCTAGTAACATGTGCTAGTAATCATGCATATTCTATCTTAGTGGTTCTAAATTCTACCTAAAATATTATCTCCACCTTTTTTACCTTATTTATAGTAAACCCTAACTTTTGTTATATTTATTATAGGGTACATCCCTAGATAATTTACTTAAAACAATCTAAATCTTGTTGTAGTAGATGATCAAAATTGGCCCTACTTGTTAATTTACCTAAAGGATCTCAGGCCTAGGAAAGTTTCATCTCATCTAAAATTTGTAAGACTTTATTTCCCTACTCTATCAAATTTTTAATCAATTCTTGTGCACTTGATACCCACTCTTTGACTTTTAATGTCCTAATGACCACTATATTCAAAGCATTGACCACTTTTTATGGTGTCATAAAATCAATATGGATAAAATCCTTATTGATTATATACAATATAAATAAATTTAGTATATTTTCATCTTCTTTCAAAGATTTAAGTAATTGGACTATTTCAACTATGTGAGGGGTCAATTCATCCATCATTGAACTAATATTTTCCAAAATATTATAAATCCTCAAGGCAGCATTCTGTACATCACCCTCAATTTCCCTAAGAACATGAACTATTTGTTATTATTCCCTTAGTTATTCAAGTTCTTGTTGTAACTCCTACCTGGCGTAATTTATGTCCTCATGAAGTCCTAACAATACCTCTATATTGTCCTATATGTAGGATTCAAAATTCTCATTATACAGAGACTACCCAAGTCTCTTAGTCTTTCTTTTTGACAATGAAAACACATCTTGCCTTTCCTCTAAGACCAAGCCTCTACTAGTTTCATATTTTATCTTCCTCTTCCTAACCCTCTATATTATAGCCATTTATTTATCAAAAATAGAGCTCATGGTCAAGATCTTAGTTATTGTCAGATTGGGTCTTTAGGAGGCTTGGGCTTCTAGGTCCATAGCCCACTAGGTAATTGATAGTTGAGTGGAATCTACTAAGTGACCTCACTAGTAATATTTGTCAAAAAATCCCCTTAATATTTCATTAAGGCCTCTACATGTAATGGGTTTGGTAATTATGGCCAACTTATCTTGGACCAATCCATGTTTCCAAACTGAGGCTTAGGATGAACAACATAAGTGGGATACTTCTTAAATTATGTGATGGGGGTAATGAAAATATCCTAAGTTGTGATAGAGGAAGGCATAGGAAATCCTAATTAAGTAGAAAACACATGAAATTGGGTGTTATCAAAGGTTCCCCTAGTCTTCTTAGAAATTACTTTCTTAGATTTAGGGGGAGCATAGGTAGCTTCAACTAAATTAATGGCAAGGGAGGTAGAAATAGGAAAAATGGGAACTAAATCAATGTTACCAATAGTAGGATCAAAAGGACTAGTATGGATAAAAGTAACACTAGAATAAATACAAACTAAAAAATACAAGGTGACACTAAAAAAAATAGGATCCAAAGAAACAAAATCAATAGGATAGGAAGTAACAACCATAGTGAGTGAAGAAATAATAGGCACTAAGGAAACAATAGGATCTAGGGAAATCACAGGAGTAATGTTCTCACCT
This sequence comes from Torreya grandis, assembly GCA_037957365.1. Taxonomy (NCBI): domain Eukaryota; kingdom Viridiplantae; phylum Streptophyta; class Pinopsida; order Cupressales; family Taxaceae; genus Torreya; species Torreya grandis. The sequence goes on along the minus strand of JARHVA010005041.1, from coordinate 955,754 downwards.
AATTTTTCTATCTTTATTGGTGATTTCCATTTTATTCCTTAAAGACTCAATATCTTATCCTTTTGTATCTACTCATCCTCATCTTTAGGCTCAAGCTCTTCTTGCATTGATGTATCAACAACTATGTCCATAGGGCCCCTTAAAACTCTATGATTTCTCTTGTATCAAAATTTTGGCTTTTCAGCCAAGGGAGAAGTCTATTGAGTGGAAGTGGGTGTGAAATGCACACTTGTATTAATTAGATTTTAGGATAAAACAAGGATCTAAAAATGTTTGAAATTAGAAGACTCAATGAAAATTAGTTATTCATCTTTCCCAAGGGAATCTATAGTAGTAAGAATTTACTCTACCTCTTATTATAAATTGACAGTTGTCATTACAATTTGTAGTAGAGGAGATGGACCTTCTTGTGAGGACATTAACACTAGAAGGGATTCCTCCACACCCTGATCGTATTTAATAGCTATCATCATAATGGGAGGTGGTTTGGAGGAGGTTCTTTGGTCTTGTGGTTTTTGGGAGTGCTAAGAGGTCTAGTAATCCATAGCCAACCATCTACCAAGGGTGGGAGCATAGTATGTGCCTTTAAAATTGTTATAGATGGATTTTCCTAGATAGTTCTCAAAATCTCCTCCAATGTAGTCAATTTTTCTCTTTCTAGAACCTTGACATCATCCTTTGCATTCAAAAATATGAAATCATGCTCGAATGGTTCATGTTGGAAGAGGATGTCAAAACCTTGGATGTGATTTTGAATTTATCTATGAAGATCCTAATCCCTATGTGGAAAATTCACTAATGAATATTTTTTTTACTTTTCCAACTTATCCAAAATGTTTTCTGATAGTATAATACATCCATCCAATCATTAAGGAGGATTCATGAAATAAACCTTTCTTATTCTTCTTCAAATATTCATCAATTCCCACCATAATTGGTAATAAATCTCCTATTCAACCATTTTTTTAGGAAAAAAATTTAGGATACGTAAATGGGCAACCTTGTTCCCTATCACCAAGATTATTATGTAGTTGAGGATAAATATAGTAATCCCCCCTAACCTTAATGTTTTTATAATTCCCTCTAATAATATGAACAAGGGTTCCTCATGAATTTCCCTATAGACTTGAGGGTAAATTTTCTCATCAATTTTTACTATATTCTGTGTATATGCATAGATGTGAAGGAGGGAAAAGGAATCGTATACCTATTTTTTTTTATAATCTATGTTTGGGCTCCAAAGAGATCCATTATGAATGTAAATGGTGTCTATTAATAAATATAATAAATAGGACATGATATAAAAATGGTCATACATGGGCCTCTTATCCTTATTAAACATTTTCTCCTATAGTTCTATACTAATTATCTCTCTTGGAGTGAAATTCAAATCTAAGGCCATCAATAAATCTATAAATAGCACCCATTCTAGGTGGAGTAAGTGGATAATGGGGTGACCATATAACCTATTCAATAAATACATTATAATTTTGACTCCCATCTAAAATTTGGTGATATGCACTAGCTCCTTGACTTTGAGAGTAACCACTTCTCCAAGAATGATCCACTTTCTGAGTGTGTTCTCAATTATGGTCATTTTCTTTCATATTTTAACCCAATGTCCATAAAAGGTGACATCTATAATGGGTATCCATAGGTACCTCTATAAATCATCCCCTAAAATGCAAGCAATGACTATCTTGTGTCTTATTTGGTGTAGAAAACCACTACCAATCACCTTTCTTTCAAAAAATAAGTCTCTCAGTAAATTGATGCAGGGCATTACCTCAGGATTAATAATTAAAAAATTTAGTTATTGACATTTTAATATTATCAAGTATGATACCATCTACTATTGTGGTGATGATATATCCTCTTCATGTGAATGGGCATTCATGTCCTTGATCACATCCCAAAGAGCTAAATAGTTGGAATATTCATCATTGAACATGGTAGAATCAAAAACATTATCTTTATATATTCTATGTAATATTTGATGGATAATTTAGAAGGCATAAGCACTCATCTGAATACTTTAGACAAATAATCTATTATTACCTAGTTCAATTACATAGTTCTAGTCTTCAAATCAATTATTTACTCACTTTTATATTTAATTATCATAGGAAAATGGATAGCTATGGCTTTAAATTATCTTGTGAATGAAAATTTGATTGAGATGTTTAGTAATCAATAGCTATATTTCTATTTAGAATTCACTCATATAGCATTGAGTATAGGACTTTAATTTCAGTTCATGCACCATTAATGTCTAACATCTCCAAACATGTTTTACTCATTTAATTAAAAATTTGTCACTTTACTTTGGTAGGTATTATGCATTCAAAGAAATTCCACATTTTTGCCTTAGACAAGTTTCACCTTATCTCTTCTTTTATTCAAAATTAATTGTGCCACTTAGCATGCCTTCAAAAGTTAGGTTTTGAGATTTGTGTTGAGATTGAGCCAACCAATTCCTAAAATCCTCTAAATATGTGAAATGTGAAGGACGCAGTGGATAAAAGTTATAAATAAAATATGAAAATAAAAAAAATTCTAAATACTTTTTCCAAAGACTAAATCTAGAAGAAAACTTGTGAAATGCAAATTATGAAAAAAACATGCAAAATTTAGAATATGCAAAGCTAAATTCATGATAAAAGATTCAAATAAAAGTTATTAAAACCAAAGGTGAAACAAAATAGATGTTGAAACCTAACTTCCCAAAAAAAAAAAATGAATGAAATATGTGAAGAATAAAAGTATCAAAGTCCATGACTAGCAAAGACAAAAAGTTGAAAACACAACCTATGAAGTGTAAAATATGCGAAGTAAAAGCAAGCTACATAGGCATGAGAACTTAGAAGTTAGGCTATGTCAAAGTACATGATGAATGTTATGATGAATAGAACCTATGAATAGAAATTTTGAAGTCCTAAAACATGAAATGCATAACTTATGAAGTGCAAAATATGTGAAAAATAAAACTTTCAAACACTTTTTCTAAAATTTGATTGTAAAAAACTATATAATAAAAAATTCCCAATGCATTCATATTAGATAGTAGTAATCTATATAAATAATAAGAGCTTTAAAAACATGAGATTATTAAATATACATATAAATGTTGATTAAAAAGGCTTTTCAAATTAGAACTAGACCTTTAAAACTTTCAATGTGGGTCCCAACTCAGGAAAAAAGAGAGTGAGGGTGTATTGAATACAATAGTTTTGACTTTAGCTTGGTGTTATGTA
>JARHVA010005041.1:912500-947500 GCA_037957365.1 Torreya grandis | reverse complement strand
ATCACTCCATTATACTTCTAGTTTGCATGTCTTTTATGATATCATTTAGATAGAGGAATGGATTCCATGGTCTATTTTATTGATGTATGTAATAATGAAAGTACACACATGGGTTCTGGTTGATTTTTTGATATCCACCTTGTTCTTATCTACCCCTTCAATAAAGGTAGGGCCATTCCCATTGGGGAGATGTACAGGAGACTGTTGGTCTATCATTGGAGGTAAATCACTCAGATGATACTCTCCCTTTGTTAGCTTGATTCAACTTTTGGGATCATGGAGTTGTTTGACAAGTTTATTTTTACTATTGTAAAGATTATATTGTATATATTTTGCTTTATACTAAAATGTAACATAATTGCACACTATTATCAAATGAATATTCAACACAATAGTTGATGTGATAATTGTAATTAATTATAAAAATTATGATAGTAGTGGTTGCATGCTTGTGTGGATTATATGTGTTATGTTGTACTTAATCCATTTCATGGCTCATTTGGGATGGATATTTATCTAGTAATATAATTTCAAGTGTTCGAGACTAGATGGATCAATTTATTATCCAGTGGATTATATTATAGCATTTAATGTTTTAGATGCATTTAGTAGTCAAACAATAGTCTTCTAGATAAAAAATATGATTTCATATATGTACCTTAAAAATAAATTAGTGTATTTTTTGGTTAACCCAATGGGGTCTTACATTATGGCATCAAAGCAAATGTTTAACACTTGGACCAAATGCATCCACTATATTAAATATATTCTCCTAATTTTCAAATAAGATAATGGAATGAGGTAGATAAATTTTTGAGGTAACTTCTAATGTAAACACTCAAGTTAATCTTAATCAGCTAGTAGTAAAACAAGCTTAAAAACTTGATCAAATAATCATTATCATGAATGAGACTTGATATAAAATAGTAGTTATAGAGTAATAATTTCATGGACTTGGGGAGGAATGGGATAGTTCTTGTTAGGGTGTGGAGCTAAAAGCTTCACCTTGATGCAAATAGAAGTGAGTATGCTGAGTACATCATCGGCATTGGCAGGCCACAACCGACGTCAGTCAGGGATCAGTGTACAAAAACTGACATTGGCAGGATTAGCCGATGTAGATCACCTCCAGGCAGACAGGGACCGACGTCAGTCACCTGTGGTGGTTCCAAAACTATTGTTGATGAACAGAAAGTTAAGTGAATGGGTAACTTGCATGATAAGGACCAATTCGATTCTTGACCCACAAGTCTAATCATTATATGCATGAGATCTATATAATAGACTCATGGGTTGTATTGTTAAGTGTAGAACTCAAGTGTAGAACTTGGAGAGTTCTTCCCATGGTAGAATCAAGTAGGATTCTCCATGTATGTAAGATCAGGTTTGATATGTAGGGTGTTGCAGGATCATGGTGGAGATCTACATGTGATAAGTAAGATCAGGTTGGTCTGCAGGGGTGTGTGTATGCAAGGGTCAAAAGGAGATCGGTGGGGGAGCAAGATCCAAGGTGATAGCAATACATAAAGGAGTAGGATCATGGTGAGATCTACTTGGAGTATCGATTTGTACTCGATTGTACTAGATGTATAAAGAGGTGAATAATAGCTTGTGTTAGTTGTGTGTTGTGACCTATTGAGAGAAGATTACTCAGGTGGGAAGATTACTGGGAGCCCTTGAGGAGGAAGCCTCATAGAGGTGGAAGAAGAGTGTGATCTCTTTATTGTAATTTCCTTTGTAATGAGTTGAATACAATTATGTGTTGCCTCTCATATTCTGTGTGTTTTCTCATTGATAGTTATTTGTTCTTCTGGTTATTTCCACATGTTTAAGTTGCTTATACAAAGGTAATCATGTGTGCTCTTAATTTTGACAAGTTGTGTCAGAGCTTTGGGGAACTTAGGTCCTGTCAAATGGTATCAAAGTGAGGTTGGATGTTCTCAAAGTGAGTTTGACTAACAGATGGCCCAGATCTGGTTAGTGTGTGTTGATTACAGGTTACTCACAGGGGTTTTTGTTTGAGTGGGATTATAGCAATGGTAGAAGAAGGTAAGTTGAGGATGAATAAATTTAGGCACAAGATTAACACCACAAGGAGTGTGGTGGGTAGTCTTCAAGATTGAGCTTGAAGAGGAATACAAGCCAAGATGCAGATTAGACAGAGTACTGGTTTAGGTACAGGTGCAGTTGTTTATCTCCAAGTGTGAGATTGTTAAGGTGTGGAGCTAAAAGCTTCACCTTGATGCAAATAGAAGGAGGATGCTGAGTATGCAATCACCAGCATCGGTAGGCCACAACTGACATCGGTTAGGGATCAGTGTATAGAAATTGACATCGGCAGGATCGATCAGCGTCAGTCACCTCCAGGCAGACAGGGACCGACATCGGTCACCTGTGATAGTTCCAGAATTGTTGTTGATGAACAGTCAGTTAAGTGAACAGGTAGTTTGCATGATAAAGAGTAGTTTGAGTCTTGAGCCACAAGTCTAATCATTATATGCATGAGATCTATATAATAGACTCATGGGCTGTATTATTAAGTGTAGAACTTGGAAAGTTCTTCCCATGGTAGAATCAAGTAGGATTCTCCATGTATGTAATATCAGGTTTGATATGTAGGGTGTTACAGGATCATGGTGGAGATCTACATGTGATAAGTAAGACCAGGTTGGTTTGCAGGGGTGTGTGTATGCGAGGGTCAAAAGGAGATTGGTGGGGGAGCAAGATCCAAGGTGACAGCAATACATCAAGGAGTAGGATCATGGTGAGATCTACTTGGAGTACCAGTTTGTACTTGATTGTACTGGACGTACAATGAGGTGAACAACAGCTTGTGTTAGTTGTGTGTTGTGACCTATTGAGAGAAGATTACTCAGGTGGGAAGATTACTGGGAGCCCTTGAGGAGGAATCCTCATTGAGGTGGAAGAAGAGTGTGATCTCTTTATTGTAATTTCCTTTGTAATGAGTTGAATACAATTGTGTGTTGCCTCTCATATTTTGTGTGTTTTCTCATTGATAGTTATTTGTTCTTCTAGTTATTTTTGCATGTTTAAGTTGCTTATACAAAGGTAATCATGTGTGCTCTTAATTCTAACAAGTTGTGTCAGAACTTTGGGGAACTTAGGTCCTATCAAATGGTATCAGAGTGAGGTTGGACATTCTCAGAGCGAGTTTGACTAACAGATGGCCCAGATCTAGTTAGTGTGTGTTGATTACAGGTTACTCATAGGGGTTGATGTTTGAGTGGGAGTATATCAATGGTAGAAGAAGGTAAGCTAATGAAATTTAGGCATAGGATTAGTAAGGAGTGTGGTGGGTAGTCTTCAAGATTGAGCTTGAAGAGGAATACAAGCCAGGATGCAGATTAGATAGAGTACTGGTTAGGTACAGGTGTAGTTAATCTCTAAGTGGGAGATTTTTAGGGTGTGGAGCTAAAAGCTTCACCTTGATGCAAACAGGAGGATGCTGAGTATGTAGTCACTGGTGTCAGTAAGCCATAACTGATGTCAGTCAGGGATCAGTGTACAGAAACTGACATCGGCAGGATCAGTTGGTGTCAGTCACCTCCAGTGACAGGGACCAACGTCAATCGCCTGTGGTAGTTCCAAAACTACTGTTGATGAACAGTCAGTTAGTGAACAGGTAGTTTGCATGATAAAGACCAGTTTGAGTCTTGAGCGCAAGTCTAATCATTGTATGCATGAGATCTATATAATAAACTCATGGGCTGTATTATTAAGTGTAGAACTTGTAAAACTTGGAGAGTTCTTCCCATGGTAGAATCAAGGGTTCTTACATGTATGTAAGATCAGGTTTGATATGCAGGGTGTTGCAGGATCATGGTGGAGATCTACATGTGATAAGTAAGATCAGGTTGGTCTGCAGGGGTGTGTGTATGTGAGGGTCAAAAGGAGATCAGTGGGGGAGCAAGATCCAAGGTGACAGTAATACATCAAGGAGCAAGATCATGGTGAGGTCTACTTGGAGTACCGATTCGTACTTGATTGTACTGGACATATAATGAGGTGAACAACAGCTTGTGTTAGCTATGTGTTGTGACCTATTGAGAGAAGATTACTTAGGTGGGAAGATTACTGGGAGCCCTTTAGGAGGAAGCCTCACAGAGGTGGAAGAAGAATGTGATCTCTTTATTTTAATTTCCTTTGTAATGAGTTGAATATAATTGTGTGTTGCCTCTCATATTCTGTGTGTTTTCTCATTGATAGTTATATGTTCTTTTGGTTATTTTCGCATGTTTAAGTTGCTTATACAAAGGTAATCATGTGTGCTCTTAATTCTAACAAGTTGTGTCAGAGCTTTGGGGAACTTAGGTCCTGTCAGTTCTAGAGGGAAAATATTAAGAATAGTAAGTGCCTCAAGATCAGGGACATGAGGAAGGTCATCAAGAGGTTAGAGATCAAGTAGCTGAAGAGCTTAAACATGACATGAAGAAAGTGAACCCACCTAATTTTGATGGTATAGTTTTGGGTGATGGAGATGAAGATTAGCTCATAAAAATGGAAAAGTTTAGAAATATAAATCTACATTGAGGTGACTAAGGTTGTGTGGGTATCTTACTAACTGGATGGTGAAGTAACAACTTAGTGGGTTAACAAGAAACTTGATATGAAACATGATTCTACTACTACCACATGGGAGTAGTTTGTGACTCTTTTTAGAGCATGGTTCTTACCTCAACTCTGTTTTGATTAAAAATTAATATATTTTTAGAATGTAAAGTAAGGGGATTTATTGGTGAATGAATACTGGGACAAATTCACAAAGCTCTTCAAGTATGTTTTGTAAAGCCAAACGGATGAGCATTTATAGATCAGGAAGTTTAGCATGGGCTTAAAACCCCAAATTAGGTGTGAAGTGGATGTTCATGGACCATCCACCATGGATGAGGTCTTTGAGAAGGTAGTTAAGTAGGAAAAAATAAAATCACTAGCAAAGGTCAAAGAAAATTTTAAAAATGAATTTGGTAGTTCCAAGACACCCTTTAAGAAGAAGAACTAGAAACAAAATGGAAATTCCAAGAAATGGTTTAATAATCAGAATGTAAGATTCAATAATTTTTCTAAGAATAGGAAATTGGGAGGTATTTTTATAAAAGGTTTCAAGGGTGTTAATCGGGCTAAGAGAACAGGGCCACTTAGTGGATGTTTTGCTTATGGAGGATACCATTATGTCAAATATTGTCCCCAGTGGAAGATAGATGGCATAAAGAAGAATACATCCACTATTGGAAATAGGATGATTGAGAGGGGGGTTGAATTATTATTCAAAACTTTTCATTCAATTCCACTTACCTATATATGAACCATTCTAACATGCATGTACATCTTATCAATCATAAGCATCAAATCATAAAAGCATGACCATAACATATACATGGGAAACCCTCTAGGGGAAGAAAATACACTACTGAATCAAATGTACTATATTCATATAAGACAAACATCAATCTCTAGTGAAGTACCAACTTCACATGGAGCACCAACCCTAACTAGCTCAGTACCAACTCAGCTAAGCATTAGCAAGTACCCACTTGTAAGGAGACACCAATTCCCTAGATGAATCAAAACCAACTTAGCCACCTAATTATTTTATTACCTTAAAAACCCTTTTTTATTATATAAAATATGATTATCTATTCCTTCAGTTCTTCACTCACTTTTATCCCTCTCAAATTGGCCTTCAACCTTCTTCACTCAACTAACCCTCTTCATGGTTTGATTAGGTCTTCTGACTTGATCCTCATATGCATAACTTCTATTATATATTCATAACACTTATCTAATTATCCACATGACCTCCTTATAATCTCAAATAATCTATAATATTCACTTATCCTCTTTTTCTCTCCCACACTTAGCATCCTCTAAGCATACAAAATAGGCCTAAACTTCCTTGCTTTTATACAAGTCACTTGATCATATCCTTCTTATTCAGATACATATTTAAATCACTTAATTTGGATATGAATGGGTCTTATCATATTAAAATATCATTCCTTATCATAAATCAATCAATACAATAGGTCGATCATACATCAATTATCCCTTACTACTCTTTTATGCTTATGGAGACATAATAGGCCTTCTTAACAACATGATACCATTTGATCTTTATTGAAGCATATCTAAAAACTATACATGGTAGGAAGACATCACAATCCACTCTAATATACCTTATCCAACTTCACTTTAGGTCTATAACACTTTTTGGGTCTAATCACTAGTTGAACCTTATATCAAATCACTGCATATAAAAGCCCTATGCATATACAAACTCTAACTTGAAAAACTGACGTATATAATAAATTTTTCCAAAAAAATATTAAAAAAATTACATATTCAAGAACCTCATGATCTCAGGTCATGAAAATTTTCATATGATGCTTCAACTCAAGTTAAACAGGGTTAAACACTTCTTTGTAAGATGTTCACTTAGAACTGCCAACTATCTCCAAAACACAACCAAGGAAACATGAACATATGACATATTATTGAATGTATTAAATTTATTTAAATTCATTAAAAATATCTTATAACATCCTTAGAGTGAACTCAACCAATTAGAACATGAGCTCTAATGAAAACTATTGGTCTTATAGACCAATCTACTGACCTTCTCTTTCATAGACTCTACTAAGCCATATAAGTCATTTTGGCTTCAATGTTTCAACATATTAAACTAACTTCCAAGATTATTCAAATCATTGATACACCATTCAAGACCCAAACAACATCATCATTCATTTCAATGCATCACTCTTTCATGAAAACACATCAAAAATTATCTTCTCACTTCTATCTAATTTCCTTATTGTCTGCACCACTAGGTCTGTTCAATAACTAACCAACTTGGATCACTAACTTTGTAGACCTAATATCTATAACTTTTCCAAAAATCTTCATGAAAAACTAAAAGTCTCATACTTTGATCTTAATCCACTAAAAAAATTTGACTCAGTCAACTCTATCTACTATATCAAATATACAAAAGATAAGAACTTTCTTGTAGGGTCTACTCACTCACCTGATAAACCAATCACACTTGGAGATGCCTAGGAGAGTTAAATTCAACCTAAAATCACTTGTTTGATCCTATCAAATCATTATGATCTCTTTAGAACAAGATCTTCAACATCTAGTCATTCTTAGGGTTTTATGAGGGCTTAGACCATCTTCAAGTCTTAACAATCATTCATAAAACTTAGCTCTTCTTTCTATAAACCAAATCTTGTAAATTTGAACTATAACCCTTCCTCATCTACCATGAATATCTTAGGATCTCATGCATATGATACATATGCCAATGAGCACTTAGAAAACTTCTTAGTTAGACAACTCTTCATTTTATGCACTTGAGAAACCTTGAAATGCTTTTCAAGCCTTTTCTTGAAAACCATGACCTGAAACTTCATACACATACTAAAAATAACCTGACTCACCTCAGTCAATGTTCACCTACTCACTCATGACATGGAAACTAATCATGTTACCTCATCTAGCCACCATCTCTCTTCTTATTTTCTAAGCCTTACTTTTCAAGTCTTATTAGGCTTGAATCTAACCTTTTAGCCACCCTATAGGCTTTACCTTGAAAATCACCTATGTTGTAATGCCTCCTATGTATGATAAATCAACCTCATACACTCACTCTTCTTTATAACTTCAACATAACTTCTTTAGATCTACTTAGAAATCTTCATAGCTCAATTGAGATCTGCATATCATCTTTAGATTTGTTTACACAGACTTTAGAGATGTCCTTTTAATCAATTACAAGGCCCTAAACATCTCATATATAGTCTCAAATAATATCTCTCATGATAAAAAACTATCAAGTGTTCTTCAGAGCATTCTCATATTTGTAGCTCATTCAGAACATCTTTAGAACTACTTACATAGATATTTGAAGCATATATCTTTTTTTATGGATCTCACTCATTTCATCATTCCACCTACAAATACCATATCACAAGGTATAGACAAAGCATTGCAAGATGTTTTACACCTATTGTACTAACCTGTACTCACTCATGTTGCTTCTCAATGATTTCACTTAAGATGACATTAGAACATTCTTCAAATAGTATTATTTTATCATATCAACAATACTCATTGTGTTAGTAATCATAACTAATTATACATATACCTCAAGGATTACTTGACTAAGAACCTTTGACATTAATGACAACATTAAATATCAAATCTCAACACTTAATGACAATGCTCAACAATCTCCTTTTTAATCAATGATAATTTTCAACAATCTCCCCTTTTGTCATTTATGGAAAACATACTCAGAATGATATGTCAACCACTCTTGATGACAATTATCTTTTAGTCCTAATTCTCACTTTTTCTCACCCTTTCTAATCTTTCCCTTTTTCTCATATTTTATAATCTTTCTCCCAAATCTTATCTTTTTTAATCTTTGGGTTATGCTCATTTTTCTTGCCTTTATTTATCTTTCTCCCCCTTTGACATTAATGATAAAGGTTTTCAACAACTATCATCTCTTTTAGAATGAACTCAGATTACAATATCAATTGAACATTAATCAAGCTTTGTTAATAACTTGAATAGCTCCCCCTCAAACCAGGCATCCACCATGCTTTGTTAGTAGTAGACATCAAATATCATTTGCACCTACTAAAATCATACTATCATCCTTATGAGCTAATACTATATTTTAAAGACATTAAATGATACACATTCTTCAAAAACTATGGTAACCACTTATAACAACCATTCTTAGAAACATCTCAGTCAAGTCACTTTCTTAGTTAATTTATCAAAAGCTCAAAAAATAGAGTCTATGAAGCATCTCAGACACAATCTCTCCTTAACTCCATGCATATCAAAGAGTAACCACTTTACTAATAAAGAACTCAGAGCTACTAAGCTCCCCCTTAGACCAAGTATATCTTCTTTATAATAACTAGGAACTCAAGATCACATACCTTTCTTGACATTTCAAAAGAAGATCAAACTCTTGACCACACACAAGGCTATCCCATACTAGATATCAAATGTAGAAATAGGGATTCCCCCTTTGTCTTCACAAATCTAGGTTAACTACTCATATAAATAAATATCACAAGCTTACCTCTTATATACTGCACTTTAACTTCAAATGTCTGATACTAGTCTTAGATATCTCATCATGTTGCTACTTCAAACCATAAATCAGTCAACACAATAATGGATAATATCCATCTTCATCTCCTTGCTTGCAGCATATATAACCTAGAATCTTCTCAAAAAAACCTTGTTTGATTGTACCCTCATGCTTCCACTAATAGAATAAATTATACATTAAGCTTAATGGAGCCACCCTTGTTTCATAGGGCACTAAAACAATATGAACTTAGGATATTCCCATATCTCCATATTTTCACAAGACTGAATATTCTTCAACATTCTTTTGGATTGAATGGCACTTTAGGCTTGATCTCATCATCAACATTGTCATCCATCTTCTTTTCTTTGATTGCTTTATCAACACATGTAGATAAAAAGTGTTCTTGAAATTCTTTACTTGATTTCTCACCTAAGGTATGCTCTATCTTAGCAAGCATTCCACTTTAGTTTGTAGACTAATCAAGACTTGTCTTTACTGACTTTGGTTTCCATACATTCATTTGCCTTCTATATTGTATTCTAAGATCTTAAAACTTCCTATTTTGACTTGATGATCTTTTAACTCTGTTAGGATAAAATATTATAATGTGTCCTACATTATGGTAGCTATAAAAAACCACCTTATACATACCATTTTACTAATGATGACTATGATCTCCCTTTGACCAATTACTTCTCCTTCCATAGTTCCATGAGTACTCATTCTTGGAGGTTCTTCTTCATTCTCTTTCTCTATGACCAAACTAATTTCATGAAAAATAGTAACCATAAAAATATTTATCATACCTTATAGCATTAGGTTATCTGATAGGTTTGTTCATGTTGACCTTCTTGTCTTCAATAGTCTTGTTTTCAACTTGAGGTGCCTTTTTTTGGTCTTCTTTGAATCCAAGACCTATCTTGTCACTTGTAAACTTTTGACTGATTAATATATATATATATATCCTCATTTTTATTTTCAAATTTCAAAAAGCTCTTCACCTTGTTAGATGCTTAATCTAACTCAACTCTTAGATATTCTATTTTAGTTTCATATCTACTACCATCTTCTTATTTATCCTTTAGGATTTCTACCACAATCTCTATCTAGGTTTCAACTTTTTGGATGATCTCTTCATACTCTTTAGAAGTGTTTCTCAACCTTTACTCAAATAATTTAATCTTCTTCTCATATTTCTGAGTTAATGACTTTAATTTCTTATTCTTATTTTTCACAATCTTCAACTCCTCTAGGGAACTCATGAGCTCTACCTCAAGATCCAATTCAACTTCTCCTTCTTCACTGTCATAGTATACCTCATCTTCTAATTCTTCATCAATCATGAGACCTTTCCCATTTGAATAACCCTCATCATCTAAATATATGCATATGAATAAAGTTTCATTATTGTCATATTCATCTTCATTCTTATCATCATCACTATTAGATGTGTCTGAATCACTTATATCAGATGAGTTGTCTTCTTTGGTATATAAAATTTTCTTATTATTAAATGACTCTTTCCTTCTTTTATCCTTTTTGAAGTCTATCTTTTTCTTATCAGACTTATAGGCATTTTTTCATCTTCATGAGATTCATCATGTTCTTCATTATTATCAAATTTGTCCTTATTAGAACATGTGGTTGCAAAGTGACCGATCTTGCCACAATTGAAACATTTTAAGGGTAACTTACCCTTGTACTTTCCTGAGCCAAACCTTAAATTTATATCAACCATAGCTAAGAGATCATCATCATCAATATCTGAACATATCTCATTTTTGACCTTTTTGGCCTTTGACTTCTTTTCAACCTTGCAATCAACTTCCTTCTTCAGATGTCTTCCTTCATTAATTCTTATCTCATAGGTAATCAAGATGCCATGAAACCCATCCATCTCTAGCTTATCAAACCCTTACATATCTTCTACTATAGACACCTTAGAGTCAAACTTAGAATTTAATGATCTCAATACCTTTTGAATAATGATAGACTCTTTCACTTCTTCTCCCAATCCTCTTATGATATTGACAACTTTATCAACCCTCAACAGGTAGATGTAATATTTTCATCTTCATTCATCTTTAGGCTTTCAAAATATCTTATATGTGTCTATAACTTGGCCATATGCACCTTGATGTCTCCTTTATAGATGGTATTCAATTTTTCCCATATGTCTTTGGCTAAAACATAATGCATTACCTTTACAAGATCTACCTTTGATAGGCCACATAAACTAGAATTTATTGCCTTGGAGTTATTTTTACTAGCCTTCTTACATGTTGCATCCATTAGTGGAATTGGAGGTGTAATATAGCCATCCATAACTAACTACCAAACATCATGTCCTTGTGAAATCAGATATATCTTCATTCTAACATTCCATAAGGCATAGTTAGATCCATTAAATAGTATATCCTTACTGGTAGAGAAACCTCCTTGAGCTTGCTAATAGTCATCCTTACTTATTAGGATCTCCTTTAGGCTATCAATCCTGGTCCAAAGGACCTGATCTAATACCAATTTTTGGAAACAATATGAATAAGATGGGGAGGTGAATCATTATTCAAAACTTTTATTTTAATTCTACTTAACTGTGTATGAACCATTCTAACATGCATGTACATCTTAACAATCATAAGCATCAAATCATAAGAGCATGAAACACATGAACATAAAATATACGTGAGAAAGCCTCTAGGGGTAGAAAACCCAATGATTAAGAAAATGGAATACAATATTAGAAGAAAAACATCAATCTTTAGTGAATCACCAACTTTACATAGAGCACCAACCCTAACTAGCTCAACACCAACTTAGCTAGGCTTCAGGAAGTACCCACTTGTAAGGAGGCACAACCCTCTAGATGACTCAACACCAACTCAGCCACCTAATTTTTTGATAACCTTAAAAAACCCTTATTTTTATATAATGTATGATGATCTACTAATTCATATCTTTACTCACTTTTATCCCTCTCAAACTGGCCTTTAGCCTTCTTCACTTAACTAGCCTCTTCATGGCTTGATTCGGTCTTCTAACCTTCATCCTCATATGCATAACCTATATTAGATATTTATAAAACTTATATAATTATTTTAATGACCTCCTTATTATCTCAAATTATTTATATCATTAACTTATCTTCTTTTGCTCTCCCACACTTAGCATCCTCTAAGCATATAAAATAGGCCTAAACTTCCTTGCTTTTATACAAGTCACTTGATCATATCCTTCATACTTGGATACATATTTTAAAAAATTAGGTAATATATGAATTGGTATTATAATGTTAAAATATTATTCCTTAATCATTAATCAATAAATATAATAGGTCATCTATACATTAATTATCCCTTACTACTCTTTGAGGCTTATGGAGACCTAGTAGGCCTTATTAAAAACATGTTGCCCTTTGATCTTCCTTGAATAATATACAAACACCTTAAATGGTAGAAACACATGAAATTACACTCCAATATACCTTATCCAACTTCAATTTATGTCTATAACACCTTTTAGGTCTAATTACCACTTGAACCCTATATCAAATCACTACATATAAAAGACCTGCACATATACAAAAACTTTGTCTTGAATAACTAAGGCATATACCCAATTTTCCTAAAAAATATTGAAAAAAATTAAATAATCAAGAACATCATTAACTTAAGGTAATCACAAACTTTATTTTATGCTTCAACTCAGGGTAAACAGGTTCAAACACTTCTCTACAAGATGTTCACTTATAACTATCAACTATCTCCAAAACATAGTCAAGGAAACATGAACATATAAAATATTATTAAATATATTAGATATATTTCAATGAATTAATAATATATTATAACATCCTCATATTTATCTCAACCAATTACATCATGAGCTCTAATGAAAACTATTGTTCTTACATTTACCAATCGACTAACCTTCTCTTCCATAGACTCTATTCAGCTAGATAAGTCATTTTGGATTTAACATTTCAACATCTTAAATTGAATTGAAAGATTTTTAAAAGAATGGATAGATAATTTAATACCTCAACAACATCATTGTGCATTTCAATTCATCACTCTTTCATGAAAACACATCAGAAATCATCTTCTCACTTTTGTTTGATTTCCTTATTGTGTACACCACTAGGTTTACTCAACGATTAGCCAATTTAGATCACCAAATTTGTACACTTAATATCTAGAACATTCCCATAAATCTTAATGAAAAAAAACTAAAATTATCATACTTTTATCTTTATGTACTTATCAACTTTGACTTGGTCAACTCTATCTACTACATTAAATATCTAAAAGACAAACACTTTCTTATAGGGTCTACTCACTCACTTGAGAATCCAATCACACCTAGATATTCTTGGGAGAGTTTAATTTAACTTCCAATCACTTTTTTTATCATATAAAACCGTTATGATCTCTTTAGAATAATATATTCAACATCAAGTCACTATTAGGGTTCTATGAGGGTTTAAACCATCTTCTAGTCTTAATAAGCATTCAAAAAACTTACCTCCTCTTTCCAAAAACCAAAGCTTGTAACTTTGATCTATAACCATTACTCATATACCATTAATAGATTAATATATAATTTAGATGCTACACATGCCAATGAGCACTGATAAAACCTTCTCAGGTAGAAAACTCTTCATTATATGCACTTGAGAAACCTTGAAATGATTTTCAAGCCTTTTCTTAAAAATTATGACCTAAAACATCATGCACATACTAAAAATAACTTTAGTCAATTTATTCAATGTTAACCTACTTACTCATGCCATTGAAACTTATCCTATTACCTCATCTAGCCACCATCTCTCTTATTGATTTCTAAGCCTTGACCTGAAAGTCTTATTAGGCCTTGAATCTGACCTTTTATCCACCTTGTAGGCTTTACCTTGAAAATAACTTATGTTCTAATGCTTTTTTTTTATGCTCAAAAAATCTCATACACTCACTCTTCTTAAAAAACTTAATATAACTTCTTATGAGCTACTTACAGATCTTTGAAACTTGGCTGGGATCTTTATAGCATCTTCGAAACTACTTACACATATCTTCAGAGCTATACTTTTAATCAATTACAAGGCCCTTAACATCTCATGTATAGCCTCAAATAATATCTCTCATCCTCAAACACTATCAAATTTTCTTAGGAGCATTCTCATCTTTGTATCTCATTTAAAACATCTTAAAAACTACCTACACAAATCTTTAGAATATACAACTTTTTCTTTGGATCTCACTCATTTAATCATGCCACCTACAAATACCATCTCAAAAAGTCTAGAAAAATAATTAAAATATTATTTACACTTTTTTAACTAACCTATACTCATTCATGTTATTTCTCAATGATTTTACTCAAGTTGATATTAAAACATTCTTCAAATAATATTATTTTATCATGGTAATAACACTCGCTATGTTAGCAATCATAATTGATCATACACATACCTCAAGGCTTATTTGACCAAGAATTTTTGACATCAATGACAACATTAAATATCAAATCTCAACACTCAATTATAGTGCTCAATAATCTCTTTCTTAATCAATGACAATGTTCAACATCCACTTCTTCATCTTAGCAGGGAACCTTTCAACAACATATTCATGAAACAATGGATAATCATAAAGTATAATTTAAAGCCTCTCCCATTAAAATATTAGGTGTTTTTTTATGGAATCCTATTTCTATTTTTATTTATAATGGACCTATTGAATTCTTTAGCTCTCCTATAATGTTGATTAAATTATCTAGAAAACTTGATTTTATGGAAAATGCTTATTCAATGTAGTAAGGGAATGAGTCAAAGGTCAAGGTTGATATATGTATTATAGAGGCTAAAATAAAATTTATAGAATTCACCATGGTTTTTTATATTTATGGAGAAATATTAAGTTCATATGATGTGATCCTAGGATTGAATTAACTCCCTAATCACAATGCCAAAGTTGATTATTTTCTCAAAAAGGTTGAGTGTTTGGAAACTAAACCCAAATCTAAGGGAATTAGAGGGAGTTAAAACTTAGGTAAATCTCATCCATTCAATTTAATAAACTCAAAGAAAGGTATTTCAATCATTCTTTTTTAAAATTGATGAAATTGGTGAATCTAAGGAACCCACTTTGGAAAACTATCCTTTTCTTCAAGAGTTTCAAGATGTTTTATAGAGGAATTAGTAGGGTTGCCTCCCAAAAGTGAATTTTATTTCACTACTAATATCATTCTAGGGTTAGAATTTTTATGTAAGGCCCCTTACATAATGACAAAAACTAAGTTGATTGATTTAATGGCATAATTTTAAGAGATTTTGGCCAAAGTATTGATTCATCCAAGTATTTCACCATGGGGTGCACCTATAGCTTTTGTCAAGAAGGATGAAACCATTTGTTTGTATATTGCCTATTATATGTTTAAAAAAATAATCAATAATAGGTATCCTTTACCTTGCATTGATGATTATTTGATAAAATATGTGGTGTTTCAATATTTTCAAATATTGATCTTCATGTTGGGTACCATCATTTGAGAATTCAAGAGGAAGATATTACAAAAATAACTTTCAGGACTTGTTATGGGAATTATGATTTCATAGTACTTCCTTTTGGACTAACGAATGCACCTGTAGCATTTCCGAATCTTATAAATGTGTTCATATATTATCTTGACTATTTTGTGATAGTCTTTTTAGATGATATTTCACCTATTCCAAAAGTGAATAAAAGCATGTTGAGCACTTTTGTTTAGTCTTGTAATGATTTCAGAACCAAAAACATTATGGTAAGTTATCCAAGTGTTCATTTTTTAGATAAAATTCCAATACTTGGGACACAATATCTTAGCATAGGTAGTTTCATTGGATTTATTTAAAATTAGAGCCATTATGGATTGGCTAGAACCCAAAAATGTCTATCAGGTGCATAGCTTCATGGGTTTAGTAAGGTGATACAGGAAGTTTGTACCAAATTTCTCTAATATGGATAATCTAATTACCTCTCTTAAAATTAAAAATTAGTGTTTTGTGTGGTTTGAAAAGTGCAAAGAAACCTTTAAAGTTTTGAAACAAAGGCTTTAATTCAGTACTAGTGTTATAGATTCCAGATCTGAATGGCCATTTTTTAGTTATATAAACTGAGTCAAGAGATGGTTTATGATGATTTATAATGTAGGATGGTTTATTTTTATCCTATGAATCTACAAAACTAAATCCTTATGAGTAAAATTATGTTTCTCATGACCTAGAACTAGTTGCCATAGTTTATGCTTTACAAGTTTGGAGGCATTATTTTTTGCATAAGCCTTTTGAGATTAAGAATAAAAACTTGGGTCTCAAATACATTTTCACCCATCCTAACCTTAATGATCATTATATTCAATGGTTAGAATTTTTGTTAGATTATGATTTTGACATTAATTACATTAAGGGCAAAGAGAACAAAATTATATATACCCTTAGTCATAGAAGGTACATTGTAACTTTGGCCACAATAAGTAATTGTCTAGATTAGATGATAAAATTATCACATATAGATGAATTCTATCAGTATGTTAAGAAAGAATTGGTTGAGAATTTTTAGGATCATAAATACCAAGGTTTTTAATTTGAGAATGATGGGATTTTGAGGTGCAATAAAATAATATATGTACCTGACAGATAAAATTTGAGGAATATTACACTAAAATAATTTCATAATGCTCCATATTTGGGTCATATTGGATTGGCTAATCTTTTAGTAGAGTTAAAACCATTATATTTATGGAAGGGAATCAAGAACAATGTAGCTGATTTTATATCTAGATGCTTGGAGTGTTAGTGAGTCAAGACTAAACATGTGCATCCCATTGAATTATTATACCCACATTCCTTACTAGAATGAAAGTGTAAAGTTATTAATATGGACTTTGTCTAAGTTTTTCCTATGTCCAAAAAATATCATGACATGATTTTGGTAGTTGTGGATAAACTTACCAAAGTAACTCACTTCATTCTAGGTAATTTAATAGATGATGTATCAATGCTTGACAAGAGGTTTGTGAAAGTAGTTTATAGATTTCATGGGTTTATAAAAAATATTATTTATATATGGATCCTAAGATAACTTCTATATTTTGGCAAAATCTCAATTCAGCTTTGGGAACATAGCTAAGATTTAGCACAACTTACCATCTAGTAATAGATGGGAAAATAAAGAGAATAAAACATATCTTGAAAGATATTTTGAGGATTTTATTACATGGAACATAAATATAAGTGGGAATAATAACTATTGTTGGTTGAGTTTTCTTATAAAAACTCATACTAATCAACTATAAAAATAGCTCCTTTCAACACAGTGTATGTTAGGAGGTGTAGAACACCAATCAATTGAGATAAATTTAAAGATAGAGTCATTTTTGGACTTGATATGCTTACATAAATGGAAAAATAAGTAAAATTAATAAATAAAAGATTGATTAAAGCCAATGATAGGGTAAAAAGTTATTTTGATCTGAAAATAACAACAAAGTAATTCTCAGTAGGAGACAAAGTTTTTATGTGGGTTAAACCCCAAAAGAGTGAAACAAAGTTAAGGAAATCATAAAAGTTGTCACTAAGGTATGTGGGAACCTTTTGGGTTATATAATTTATTAATCCTATAGTGTGTATACTTACATTTCCACTAGTTTTAGCCTAAATGCATATTATTTTTCATGTATCATATCTTAAGAAGTATATTATTGATCCTTCACATGTTTTAGATTGGAATGCATTACATGTTTAGGATAAAGGGATGGTCATGATATAACCAATTAGAATAATTTATATTTCAATCTTAGATAGTTTAATAGAGAAGTATCATAGTATAAGGTCTAATGGGACCAATATTCTGAGGATAGTGTTATATGCCATGACTATGAGGAATTATTAAGGCTATTTCCTCATTTATTCAAATAATATTTCTTTTGAACATTATTTATATTTTATTAAACATTATTTTTATTTTTATAACTATTTTTGAAATAAGTGTCATCAATATGATGACCTATTTTAGGGAGAAGGATGTCACATCTAGTTTCTTCCTCTATAAACTATTTAAGCATTAATAGTAAATTTTGAGATTTTTGATATATAGTTTTGATTTTATGTTTGATTTGGATATACATATGTTGTATTGGTAAAAGTTACATTATTTTTTCATGATTAGTATCTTTATTGATATTTATTTCATATGTTTTATGATCATGATGATTTATTATAGATTATTTGTATTCAATAGTTTATTTATGATTATATGTTGATGATCATTATGATCTTAGACTAACTACTTATTATTTTCATTGAGGTTGTTTTAGGATTGTTCTACCTTCACAAGAAATACAAAGAGAGATTATCAACAAAGAGGGGGTGCATATACCTACATTGGGGTTGAGAGACTTCCACTAAACCCACACATACCACATCTAGCTGCATGATAAAATTAATATTGCTTGTATTGGTTGTTCGGTAACAATGTAATATTGTTTGCTTCAATTGCATTATAAGTCAAGATTTGCATATGTGTGTTAAATATTTGTTGTTTTGTGTTGATATTTACTACATTATATTTGGTAAATTCATGTGTATTGATCTAGTTGGATTTCTTATACATCTTGTTTAGTTGGTCAAATTATGTTTTTTGTGATATAACATAGGAAAGTTATTGACTATGTTAGGTTTCTTAATTGATATCACTTAACTATTAGGTTGCTTAATTGATATCATTTAACTTTGCCTTCATAATCTTGACCATGTTTTTGGTTATCACAATTTTGAATGGCATTTATCGTGTTTAGTTTCTTTAGTATCTTGATTTGGTTATTATTTGTACATTTTTGGAGACATTTCATAAAGGTATAAAAGAGGTAAAATACCCCAAAACAATTTTATTTAAATGGGTTTTGAAATTTTAAATGTTGTTGTTTTCTTCCTTCCTTAACATAAACATTTAAAATTTGAAAGGTAATAAAATTAGGTTTGTTTCAGAAGTTTTGAGATGTTATGTTATTATGTTTCATTGACAAATGACAAAAAAAATAAAAAGGAAATCAAATTTAGGGTTTTGGTTTGGTTATTTAAATGATGGAGTAAGTTGACCTCACCATTTTCGGCATGATGAGGGTTTAGTTCTACCACCATGTTGAATATAGAGCTATGACTACGAGTTTAATAGTAAATTACTACTAAACTATTTTAAGGTTAAGGAAATTGTTTGAAAATATAAACTCAAATATATATATATATATATAAACATATACACATATATATGTAGGTGTGAGTATGTTTACAGATCTATGTGCGAACTCTTTAAAAATAAAATTTGGGTATGTATATAATCAGGAGGTAATATTTTAGTAAATATAATTAGATAGATTAATAGGGAATATTTTTATGTTTAGACTTAGATATTTACACTTAGCCATGAGTTCCAATGCATAATTATTAGGCAATGAGACTTGGACCTATACTCTCATTATCTCCTTTTTGAGTAATATAGAACAATTGTATATGTTAAAGATGAAATTTGAGCTTATATTTATAACTATATTTATTATTTTAGATCCTTGATGACCCAGGTTTTGTGTATTGATTTTCATATGGGATTTTAAGTTTGGGATACTTGGTATATATATTTATATATACACCCAGATGAGTATATAAATATGAATGAGAATATATAAAAATATGATCTAGATATGAAAAGAATAAATGATGAGAACAACATATTAATATGAAATTAAGTTTTATAAAAAATGTATTAAGAGATATAAATACCAAATCTATATGTTGTAATCATAGCTGTAATCTATATTGAGATATTAGTTGAATTGTAGTTCACATTTAGATATACATAATACTTGAATAGGTAACTATGAACATTTGTTTATTCATATATACATTATATGTAGTATTTATGTATGAATATTTTTAAACATATATGTAATTATATTGTAAATTACCTATTGGTGCATATAATGAATGTACATGTGTATATTATTACTTATGAAGTCAATTTTACCCAATTGTGTATGTAAATTCGTAGACATCCTACAATGAGAAATTAAATCTAAGTATTTAGTTGTCTCTTTATGATGGCTTTTGGGTAGTTGTAGGTTGTAATTTGAGTTAGGATGACATATCTAGTCTTATGTTACACTTTAATAAATTATTGAATTCCTATGGTATATTGTATTTTTTTTGGGCTAGTTCTTGATGATTGGAGTGAGTAGTAAACATAATTTCAAGGTTGTAATCTTTTACATTTTTGGAAAGAATGAGAATTATTTTTATAAATAAATTAGATGGAGCTATGTAAGGATTATAAAAGAGATTATTAAACTATATACTTCTCATGGATATTCTAAATTTGTCTAAGTTATATGCACGGTCATTTATGTATGTGAGAATAAATACCTTGTATATATGTTGAATGAGCTAGCTTGTATATAAATCAAATGTGTTTGAGAAGGAACTTATAATGATTTGAATCTTGTTCTAGATTCCTATAGACATCTGGTTTTAAATACAATTTATTGATAAATCTATGTAATCATTATTATGATCATGTTAGTGAAAACAATAATAATTATGATTAATATTTTCTTGCATCATATAATATTGTTTGGGTTGTGTATACTTAAGCTTATATTTTTTTACTTTGAATATTTCTATGAGAATTATTAGACTATGTGTTGGATAACAAGAGATAGTTATATGATTAATCTAGTGGGTAACTCATATACATGTCCCCTAATATCATGTGATAGTCATGATTCAGTAATATAGAGTTCTATATGAGTGGATTCATATTTTTATATTTGATTTCCTATAATGAAAACTTTGGCTAAAGTAATGTTATATTTGAGACATTGTCATTCCATTATACTTATAGTTTACATGTCTTTTCTAATATCATTTAGATAGAGGAGTGGATCCCATGGTCTATTTTATTATTGCATATAATAGTAATAATACAAACACCTGCTCTGGTTGATTTATTAATAGGGAAGTGTGTAGGAGATCATTGGTATATGGTTGGAGACTAATCACTTGGGTGATGCTCTCCCTCTATCAACTGATTCAACCTTTGGGATTATACTCAAGCTATGTTTATAGATCATGGATCTATTTGAGAAGATCATTTGTACTATTATACAGATTGTATTATATATATTTTTATTTGTAATAAAATGTAACATAATTATACCTTATTATTTGATGGATATTAAACATAGTAGTGGTTGTGATAATTGTAATTAATTCTAAAAATTATGATAGTAATGGTTGCATGCTTATGTTGATTATATTTTTGTTATATTATACTTAATTCATTTCATAGCTCACTTGTGATGGATATTTATTTGATAATCTAATTTAAACTATTTATGTACTAGATAGATCAGTTGATTATCCAGTGGCTTAATATGTTATAGCATTTAATTATTTATATGTATTTAGTAGTCAAATATTAGTCTTCTATATAATCAAATATGATTTTATATATGTACATTATGAAAAATAATTAGTGTACTTTTTGGTTAACCCAGTAGGGTCTTAACAAGGATAATAGTTGACTTTAGAGTATTTTAGATCATAAGTCATGAATTAAATTGGTGATTCAATCCCTTCATCATTATCCTAAATAAAAATAGTTGAGAGAGTGTGATTATAATCTGGCAATATATGATGATATATGTTTTTAAATTAGGGCATACCAAAGTGGGTGCACAAGCAATTGTAGTATTTATCTTCTCAAGAGCATATTTACCTTTGTTTCCATTTGAAATAAGTTTTTCTTCTCATCATATCATTAATATGTCTTATGATTTATATGAAGTTGGGTATGAACCTTCTCAAGAAGTTTACTTTGATGAATAAGGAATGAACTCTAAGCTTACTAGTTGGCAAAGACAATTTTTGAATCACTTCAAAACTCTTAGGATCAATCTTTATTTCCTATTTTGAAATGATATAACCAATAAAACTACCTATAATTACTCCAAATATGGTTTTTTTACTCAGATAAATACCATAAAGACAACATTTTTGAAACACATTTTCTAAATGTTTGTAATGGTCTTCTCTCTTCTTTGAGAAAATTATTAAATCATATGGATAGACTAGAATTATTTTGTTCTTTGTATCACTAAATTCAAAGGTCTATTTCTCTTTGAAATGCTTCCCCTACATTGATGAGTCTGAAAGGTATTACACAATATGTGAATGTACCCCATGGAGTAGTGAAGGTAGTTTTATGTTGATTTTGTTTAGCCACTTCTATGTAATTATATCCTAAAAGACCATCCAACATGGAAATCAATTCTAAAGTTGTGATTACCTGAAGCACCTTATCCATAACATGTAGTGGATAATTATTATTTAGAGAGGCTTGATTCAAATTTTTAAAATCCACACATCCTTATCTCTCCACTTTTCTTGTGAACTGGTGCTATGTTCGCAACTCATGTTGAATGATGAATGGGAAAAATGATTTGTGCGTTCAACATTTTTGAACCTCCTCTAAAATATTCCAAACTATATTTGAATTATACTACCTTTACTTTTGTTTGAAATTCTTTGCATCATATTTAAGAGGTACTTTATGTTTCATCTCTATTGACAAAAAATATTTAAGATTGGCATAATCATAAGCAATAATATCAATGTTTTTTTGAATAGGTGAAACAAATTTCTTCACTCTTTGGGTGAAAAACACTTACCAATGTTCTCCAACCTTATTTGTTCTTCAGATGTAATATTCAATTTTTATAGTTACCTGAATTGAAAGTGTTTTTTTGCATCTTATTTTAATAAACATCTCATGTTTATCAAAAAGTTATTATATAAATACTAAGCCTTTAGGAATATTTTTTCCTTTAAGTTCAATCACCCCTTGTTCATTTTTTTCTTTAGTGACTGCCTCTTTCTTAGTTTGCACTGACAATTCCCTATATTTTGCTTTTTCAAAAAAAGTGATAATTTATTGATCATTTTTTAATACCTATTAACATTTAGGATTATCTGGAACAAAAGGTTTGTACACTAATTTAATAGTGTACTTATATTTTATAACATCATAATATAGAATCAATGTGGGAAAAGATAGGGAAAGTGCATTAACTTTTGCATTATTTTATCTGGGAACAACTGTTATGGAAAAATCTTTGAAATATTAAATATTTTCCCATACCCTATTTTGATAGTGTTTTAGATGATCTTTATTCACTTTATATTGACCTTTGATCTACTTCACAACCATCTCTCATCCCCTTGTAATTTTAAATTATTGATTCCCATTTATTCAACAACTTGTTGCTATATCCCACCTAGGTAAACTATGACCTTATCGGTTATCTCACTATTTCATATGTTGTTACTATTTATGAGTTGGAAAATAGTTGGATTGCATCTATTTTTATTTGATTTATATTTAATAAAAAAATTAGATTTATATCATTAGTTGGTTATATTCTTTTAGTATGGTTTCATAATTATTTGTATGTACCTATTTTGTTGATGTCACTTCATCATTGTAAGTAAATAGCTAACAAATGAACTTGTTTTGGTCCTAGATGGATCACCTAAACACCATGTCATCATATGTAGGTAAAAAAAATTTAAAAAGGTAAGTCCACCTAGTTCTATGTTGTTAGTTATGTGATGTCTTATTTAGTTTTGTTCATTCTTGAGCTATTTCATGTTTTCCTTTGCATGAGTATATTTATTATGGTTATCAACCTTTATTGGCACCTGATAAATTGTGTTGATGCCTATTACAATAACTATGAAAATGAAAGAACTTGGTGCATATCTCTTTATTATACAGTGGTTTTTATCTTTTTTTATGTCCTTATTGAATGCATATTAAGGTGTTTGGAAACTTTAAATAGCCACTTTTGAGACCATGATTAGGGCCATGGTGGGTTTATAAAGTTTAAAGGCTTACTATTTTGAATGCATCCATGAACGGAGCCATGATGGACACCACCATGTACATTGACTTTAATGGGATATAAAATAATCATTTAAAAAATGACTAGGGCTTCAAGAGAGTTTAACTCTTGACTATGAAAAAGGTATTCAAACACCATCATTTAGTTTCTTTATTTGTCAACTAATAGAAAATTGGTGGTATTAAAAATAGTGGTTTCATGGTTGTCAGTGCTTTAATACACCTAATTATTTTTGT
Organism: Torreya grandis; assembly: GCA_037957365.1. NCBI lineage: Eukaryota > Viridiplantae > Streptophyta > Pinopsida > Cupressales > Taxaceae > Torreya > Torreya grandis. Next base: position 923,137 of record JARHVA010005041.1, on the reverse strand, counting down.
AACCTTGATGGAAGTTGGAAGAGGTGGTGAAAGCATGGAAATGGAGACTAAAATGGAGAAAAGGAAAAGAGAGGATAATATTGGAAAGAGCACAAAGGGGAAAGACAAAGAGAAAAACCTAGAGAGAAGAGAGAAAACTTGAAAGATTCTATAAATGGGTAAGTTTTTGAAATCTCATATTGCCTCTCTCTCATTCCCTTTTCCTTTGGAAAAAAAAATTTATAAAACACTCTCCATTTTTGGTTTCCATTTTTTTCACTTTCATTCAAATATGAACTAAAGGACCCTGGTTTGTGGTGGGTCTTCAAAAAATTACATTTTATGTTGTAAAGGGTCAAACCCCTCATACAAAAATGTAAGTGTCATTATATTGCATGAATTTATTATGGGCTATCATTTAAATAAAATAAATTAACTTTCAAGGGTTATTCCACTATGTGGATAGTTTTTTAAGCTTTTCATGTTTGAAGATTGCATATAGATAAGTTGAAAACTCATCCATTAGTTTGGTTGGCAACTATGTACAATTACTTGGTTTTCTTATTGTGATGTGAGTGTTTGTCTTTATATTTTTATTATTTATGTAATGGAATTGGTATTTATATTTCATTAATTTGGTTTTATTGCAAGTATGTTTTATGGATGGTTTTTAAAGGAAACCTTGTATCCCCAAACTAGTGGTTGGGGTGGGTAAGGATCTTTCCTACCTCATGGGTTGGCTCATTTAGGTCATTAAACTCTCTCATTTCATTAAATTTCAAATAATTAAGAATTTTTTAGTGATGGTGATCATTATTTTAGTTCATTCCAATGATTTTTGAATGACAATGAATATTTCCAAGAGCCATATTATATGAATTGGTACAATGTTTGCTTTATGCATACTTAGATATAAACTAATTCAACCATATGAATCCATGTAATCTTAAAATCATATACATGTATATTGGATATTTTTCAATGATGTCATGGTGATGTCATGGAGGTGTCCTAGTGAGTATATGAAGTGTTTTGATAGACTAAGTAACAATGACAAAGTATGTAATGTGCTTATCCTAGTGTGCTTAAAGGAGGTTTGGCTAATCTTCAGTTTTAGCATGATTGGAGATCTTAAGGGATGAGTATGGTTATTATATAATATTAAATATTTATTGAAGATGTTATCTATGCTTTTATATCTTATGTGCATAAGTGGAATTCATCTGGTTATCCATAGTTTTCATCTAGATAGTTTTGGTCCAATGGTAGAAAATTTGAGTAGGCAATTTGATGATGTCATCATTACCATGTGGGATTGAGTCAAGGGGAATTTTTCATATTTTTGTGATCATATTTTTTCCTAGTTTATATTCACTAAATCTTAATTCATGCATTGAATCACAGTAAAATATATGAGGGTGCAAAGTTGGCTTTTAAGATAGAATTCATTATTTTCCCATACTTACCCAAATTTGCAAGCCAAGAAAGCATTTTGATGGTGGTATATCTCTCACATGTGGATGTTTTAGGATAATGAAATCATATTTTTTTGTTTATTTTTTAACCTATTTTATTTGTGATAAATTTTAGATCATGTGTTGAAGTGCATCAAAAGATATGCATATGCAAAGTTGGGCTCCTAGGCAATTTGACTATGTTTTTCCATACTTAGCCAAATTTGCATGTGACAAGAAAAGTTGAGTAGGTATTTTTATAATGTTATATCTTAAACATATAAAGGTGTCAATATAAATTTATCATATGGGTTTATTCAATTTTGATCCTAGTTGATTTTCACTAAAATTCAAATCATGCCATGAAATGCGTCAAAAGATATGCTTGTTTAAATTTGGCCTCCCAAGCAAGTTTTTGACATAGTTGGCTTTGTGACAAGATTTTGATAAGAAATTTTTATGATGATATATCTTGTACATGAAAATGATTCAATATAAGTGTGTCACATGGTTGGATTGTCCTATGTGAGATCATCTAGTCCAAATTTGAGATCATGCATCAAAGTAAAAAAGACATTATTAAGGTTCAAAAATGCCTACTCAAGCATATTGAAAGGGTCTCCATACTTAGTCATTTATGTACAAGTTAAAGATTTATAAATATTGATGGTGTGTGTTACTCCAAGAATTAAAAAATTATTGAGATGAGGATAGTTGCATGATGTTTAGCAACTGAGCAAAAGTAAAGATAAGAGATCAATGGTGAGCAAGTGTTGTATGATTGAAATCAATGGACTATAGTAAGTTAAAATGGTCAAAGTGACTGAAGTTTATTGGAGTTAAATTTTGGTGCACTTTAGATAAATATCTGTAGAGGATGGTTTTTAAAGTTGAGTAAGGACATGAGATGATAGCAGAGTAGTCGAGGTTTAATGTTTGGCTTTGGTGGACTATGTGTTAAAGCTGAGACAAGATCAATAGTCTGAATTCAATCTAAGCTAAGAGGAGATGAGATGTGATAATTATGACCAATGTTTAACTATGACCATTTGAATTTAACATAAGGAAAATCTAGAACTCTGTATTTTATCCATATCTTTTGATAGAAATTGAATTTGTTGGTGTTGTAAAAATAAAAGATGAAGAGGACTCCATGGCACATCTAATAAACCTAATTCAAAGATCTATAATTCTATCCAATCAAAGATATTAATTTTTAAATTTTATTGTGTGTTCGTGCTTGTTCTTCAAGTGACCCGAGAAGAGTAATTGAGCTTATGTAGATGTTGTTTCGATGTTTCATACTGAATTAGCTATTGGGAAGTGTTGTAGACTTTATGAAGATACTCTTTGAGTATTTTTTAAGTGTGATCAATCTATCTTTAGTATGAATAATTATTAATAAGTTGAGTGTATGCTTGATAATGGTGTTCTTATATATAAGGTCTCTATTTGAGTTGATTGAGCATATGCAAAGGTGAGCAAAGGTGATTGTGATCATTTGAGGATGTCCTAGGGGACATAAGGAGTGGACCTATGTGTTTTTAAGTGGTCCTATGTTCTTATTATGCTTGGATAAGTGTCAATGATTTTAATGGGTCTCCATAGGACCTAAAAGTGACTTAGGCCTATTTGAAAGTGTGTTATGCTTAATTTTGACCCATATGAGATGCCTTAAGGGTGAAGGCATGTATTTTGGCTGACAAGGATTAATGTGGACTTAATAATACATGATAGCTATATATATAATGAAATAAAAGATAATGATTTAAATACTTTGTGTGGAAGAAGTGTAAGTGAGAGAGTTGTATGTAATAGAATTAGAGAGCAAAGGAAAGTAGAGGAGAGTGAGAGTGCCCAGCTATTAGGTTGATAAGAAAATAAGGTTAAGAACTATGTGTATAATCTATAGGTCATGTTTCTAAGGATAGTATAATGTTCTTGAAGTTTGAAGTTGTGCAAAGAGATATGAGTGCATATGAGGACTATTTAAGAGAAGGAGAGAGATGTGGCATGTTTATGTGAGAGGCCTGTATGAGTCAAAGAGAGTTTGTGTAGTTGTCAGATAATCAGATGTCCATCATCAGGTGATGAAGACATAAAATCTAAGATGGAAGTGTTATTTTAAAGGAGGGTCTAAAAGACTTGATATTCTTTAGGGTCAGTTTCTAATTTTAAAATAAGGTTTCATTAAAGACCTTTGGTCTAAAGGACTTGATTGAGGGTTCCTAATTAGAAGGACTTGATCAGTCTCTTATTTTTTATCATATTATAATATAGTAGTCTATGTGTTTATAGGCTTGAGAGTGGGTTTTATTCCCTAAGAGAGCTTCCCATGTAGATTTTATATTGTGTATGTGATCTTGCATTGTGTTCATTGTTCATTATTATGAATGATTTGTATGCTTCATGAATGATTATATTGAATGCTTAAGTATTTGTAAGGGTTTGGAAATATAATTGGATTTTTTGACACCACTGTTTCACCCCCACCATCAGTGGATTGTACCTCTAATAATTGGTATCAAATTAGGTCCTTTTATAAATGCTTAATAGCTTGAAGGTGATCCAAGGTACAATGACTAATTAGAATGTGTAAGGTGGTTTCTATACTAAGCAAGCATTGATTTTAAATAGATCTAATTATTCTTTTTATAGTACCAAGATGAGGACATACATTATTTCCCTAGGGTTTGATGTATTACAATCTATTGTGGATATTTATCTTATTCCTACTGCTCCCCCATCTAGTGTTGCAAATAAGTTGTTTAAGAATAATTCTAAGGCAATGAATGCCATCACATATGGTCTTATAGAAACTGAGTTCACTAATGTAATTCATTGCACATCTACCAAGGAAAGATGGGATAAATTGAAGAATATTTTTGAAGGAGATTCAATGGTTAATTTGGCAAAGTTGCAGACTCACATAAGGCAATTTGAAAGTCTCAAGATGAATGAAGAAGATATTGTGGCATCCTTTCTACAAAAAGTTGATGAGATTGTGAACATCATTAGAAGTCTTAGAGAAAATATTAAAGAGGATACTATTGTTAAAAAGGTATCAACGTCTCTATCCCCCAAATTTGATCCAAAAGTATTTGCTATAGAAGAAATTTGTGAACTTACTCAGTTGAAGATGGATCAATTACATGGCACCCTTACTATCTATGAGATGAGGAAGAATGATGATATACCACCAAAGAAGGAAGTAGCTTTCAAGACTAAAATGAAGATAAAGAAGAAGTTCCAAGGTAATAATTTCAAGGAGGATGGCATTTTTGATATAGATGGGGATGAACTAATTACTTTGATTTCAAGAAAATTGAGAATAGGTTCAAGTAAGTATAAAGGTAAGTTACCCCTCAAATGATTCAATTGTGGTGAGATATGACATTTTGTTAATAATTTACCTCATAAGTATAAGAAATATGATGATGAATATCATGATCAAGGTCATGATGATGGTAATAAATCTTTCAAGTTTGATAAAAGCAAGAAGGTATTTAGAAGGTTTAATAACAAGAAGTACTTCAAGGACAAAAAGAGTCTCTACACCAAATAATATTATAGCTCATTAGATGAGATTGAAGATAGTGACTTAGAGTATGATCATGAAGATGATGGTCTTATTAAAGATAGATCCCTTTTCATGGCTGAGGAAGGAAGCTAATCATAGTAAAGAGAGTCTACTTGGAGTGATTCAAATGATGAAGAAGAAGAAGAAGAATACTATGAGACTACTTTGACTAATGCTCGTGAAGAAATAAAGATTGAGAATAAGATCAATAAAATATGAAATCTAAAATCAAAGACTTTGAGGAACAACATAGTGTGTTTGAAGCAAGAATGGATGAATATGCAAAAGAGCATGAAGATATGGTCAAGCATCTTAGTTATCAATTAGAATTCTTGTCTACAATCCTGAAAGGTAAAGAAGATGAATCCTCAAGGTATGCTTCTAAGATAGTGTCTTTGAAAGATGAATTAGATAATTCTATAAACAAGGTGAAATCATTTGTCAAGTTTGATAACATTTCTAATAATCTAGATGATCTCCTAAAGAGTCAAAAGTTAGCTAGTTACATATCTAGATTGGGTTTTAATGAAGAGCCCAAATTTACTTCTCAAGATGACATGAATGTCAATAAGAATAAGGTGGATTAGTCTTTGAAGACAAATCATCAGACAAGGAATGAAGGTGCTAGAATAATAAAGACACATCATATCAGACAACCAAATTCCATGAGGTATGCAAATTTTAATAGTTACTATTATACATGTAATCAATTTGGACATAGAGCTAGAGAATGTAGAAGACCAGTTAAGAATGAATTTACATGGAACTATGATGGGGGTCATCAATCAAAATGTGTAAGCAAGGTTGATTTTCTCAACTATCATGTTGTGGGACACTTTGTAAAATGTTGTCCATTTAAGGTAAGACAAGTTAAATTTCCTTCAAGAGATATTAAGTACTATAGTTGTTATAAACTAGGACACATTATAAGATTTTTTCCAAATATAGTAAGGTAGATTGAAATTTTTCAAAAATTATGGTGTGCTTCAATTATGAATAGAGAGGTCACATTTTTAGGTTTTGCAACAAAGGCCTACAAGTTAGAATAGGTTTAATCAAGATCTCAGAGTACAAGGAAGAAGGTAAGTTAACTCATAGAAACCAAAGGTGATGAGTATGAAGAATGATGAGTCTACAAGTCCAAGTAATCTATTTTTTATGGTGAAGAATGCTTAAAATTTTGAAGAGTCCCAAGAGGTCTCATTATCTTCTCATGTTGAGAATAAAGAGACTAAGCTCAAAGAAAAGACCAAGGTTATGGTTGAAGCTAGTTCTGAGGTATGTATGGATCCAATTGAACATCCTATTATTGTTAAACAAGTGCCCAGTGATGAGAATTCAAGCTATAAGGAAGATTATTTAGATGAAAAGGTATGCCATGAATCTATGTTGTCTCAATGTATTGATAATCCAATCATAGAAGAAAAAGATAATGTTGTAGTAGTTGAGAAATTTGTTTCTCTAAATCCAAAGAAGAAGAAGAATAAATATAAGTATCAATTGAGCAAGGAAGAGAAGGAATATTAGGGGTTTTTATTATTTTAGATCTTTGAGGTATAGAAGATTTCTTTATCTATGCTTCTTAAGAGACTCCTTTCAAGTGGAGAAGCAAGTGTTACTTTGGTGTTCTTGAGATGGTCCTATAAGACTAGAGTTGAGTGTTCTCAGTTAGAACAAGTATGTCAAGATGGAAAAATATGCTAAGGTAATGTCATGATGTTAATAACTATATATGGAAGTAGTTTATAGGTTCAAATTGAAGGTTCTTAGATGGCAAAGGAGGATTTATGATTTATCAATATGATATTTTTGAATAGAAAGGTCTATTAACCTTATTCTAGCATGATCTAATTAGTTTTGTGATCTCGAAGTATGTTAAATTCAATTTGGAGATTTTTGTTAGCTCTTGGATTTCTTAGTTTTTTATTTAGAGCTTATAAGTCCTAAAATGGGTTATAGGAATTCAAGGTTCCAAATGGTTTGGAAGCTCAAATATTGGTGTAGAAGTATGTAATGGTTATCTCTAGGTGTATAAGAAGTTTCAGAGGTGGACATTGACTGGAATGTGATGTGTTAACCTTATTTATTTTGAGATTCTAAGGTTTTGGGCTCTACTAGAAAAGTGATCTACCTTATGAGTTTAGGTCTAAGGCTTCTTAATATTTTTAATGGGATACATGGGTTGTCAAATCAAGGCTCACAGAGATTTGAATGTTTGTGGTTCTTAAATTATTTAAGTTTTTGTCAAGTTAGAGGCTTAATTAGATAGTTGGTTTGTGAAAGAAGTATATTGTAGAAGATGATTTAGTTATTGAAAATTGGTTTCTTTAAAGGTAAATAATAGAGTTCTCTAGATATTATTTTTTAGGTCTTGATGATGTATCTACTGAAAGGTGTGGTCTCTACAAGTTCTAGGTATGGCTACAAAGAGTCTAAGACATGCCTAGTATGAAGAAGAGTGTTTTTACTCAGTTACTCAAAAATATCAAGGTATGTTTATTTCATGAAGAATTCTCAGGTTGATTAAGATCATTTTTATTATTTTTTGAGTGGCATGAAGTTCTGTTGATGATCGTTATGGTTGATTGAAAGAGAAGGCTAGTAAGCTTGTATGTTGGTTCCTCTTAGTGTATGGATATTTGAAGATGCTCAGGTGGTGAAATTTCTCATAAATATTATGTGGAGTCCCTCTTATATGATTCTTAGTGAGCTCCATCATATTTTAATGTTTTTTGTTTTCTTTCTTCAATGGTTGCAATGCTTGGTTGAAGAAGAGTGTTGGCATGGAACAAGAGCAAGTTGTTAAGGCAAGAAGAGGTAGGCCCAAGGTAAGGGGGATTTTGTATCATCTTTATAAGATGTTATTTCCTATTTATGGTCTTTTTATGTCCTCAATATTAGTTGGTTCCCACTTTGTCATTGTGTCAAAGGGGGAGAAAGTTTTTGTTATGGGAGTGCTTGAAGAGAGAGAAGGTGAGTTGTATATTTCTATATATGATGTTTTTTGACATCAATGACAAAGAATGATATTATTAGAGAGTTTTTATTGATGTCATGGAGGCATCCTTGTGAGTGGATTAAGTGTTTTGATAGCCTAAGTAACAAGGACAAAGTGCACAATTTTCTTGTCCTAGTGTACTTAAAGGAGGCTTGGTTAATCTTCAATTATGGCATGATTAGAGAAGGTCAGGGATGATTATGGTAGTTGTATCATGTGAAATATGTCCTTAATATTTTATATATGCTTTTATATCTTGTGTGCATAAGTGGAATTCATCTATTTATCCAAAGTTTTTATCTAGATAGTTTCAGTCTAGTGGCAGAAAATCTAAGTAGGTAATTTGATGACATCATCATTTCCACATGGGAATGATTCAAGGGGATATGGTCATATGGTTTTGATAAAAAAAATTTCTAGTTGATATTTTATAAATATCAAGTCTTTCATCTAATCTCAGTAAAATATATGAGAGTGTAAAGTTAGCTTCTAAGATAGAATTCACTGTTTTCCCATACCCAAATTTTCAAAGTGGAAAGAAGAGCCAAGTAAGCATTTTGATGGTATAATATCTCACACATGTGGAAATTTTAGGTAAATATGATCATATGGGTTTGTCCAATTTTTATCCTAATTTATTTTTACTAAATTTTAGATCATGCAATAAAGTGCATCAAAAGATATGCATATGCAAAGTTAAGATCCCAAATAATTTGACAATGTTTTTCCATACTTAGCCAAATTTGCATGTGATAAGAAAATCTAACTAGGAATTTTGATAATGTTACATCTTACACATATTAATGTATCAAGATAAATTTATCATATGGGTTTGTTCAGTTTTGATCCTAGTTGATTTGTACTAAAATTTAGATCATGCAATGAAGTGAATTAAAAGATATGCTTGTTTAAAGTTGGCCTCCTAAGCAAGTTTTTAAAATAGTTGGGTCTATGATAGAATATTTTGAGAATTAATTTTTATGGTGATATATCTCACACATGCAAATTCTTTAGGAGCAGTGTGTTACATTGTTAGATTTTCCTATGTGAGGAGATCATCTAGTCCAAATTTGAGATCATGCATCGAAGCACAGAAGAAGTTATTAAGGTTCAAAAATAGCTACTTAGGCATATTAACATGGTATTCATACTTATTCATTTATTCACAAGTTAAATCTTGAGCAAGATCGATGGTACATGTTTCTTTAAGAAGTCAAGAAGTAGTGAGATGAGGGCAGGTGCACAATGTTTAATGACTGAGCAAAGGTAAGGATAAGAGATCAATGGTGAGCATGTGTTTATATGATTGAGATCAATGGGGTGTAGTAATTAAAAATTTTCAAAATTACTAAAGTGTAATGGAGTTAAAATTTTGTGTGATTTTGATAAAGATTGATAGAGTGTGATTGGTAAAGCTAAGTGAGGACACAAGATGATAGCAGAGTAGTCAAGGTTTAATGTTTTGGCTTTGGTAGAATATGCATTAAGGCTCATACAAGATCAATGGTGTGTATTCAATCTGATATGAGTGGACATAAGATGTGATCATTATGACCATTTGAATTCAAATATTTGAATTTAATAAAGGAAAAAACTAGAGCTCTGTATTTTGTCCATATCTTTCCATAGTTGGTGTTGCAAAAAGTAAAGATGAAGAGGACTCCATGGCACATATAATGAACCTAATTTGAATATATGTAAGTGTGTACAATAAAATATATTAATGTTCAAATTTGACTATGTGTTCATTCTTGTTCTACAAATTACCTGAGAAGAGTAATTGAGCTTATGTAGATGATGTTTCGATGTTTCATGGTGAATTGACTATTGGGGAGTGTTGTAAACTCCATGAGGATGATCTATGAATATTTTATAAGTGTGATATATCTATCTTGAGTATGAACAATGCTTAATAAGTTGACTATATGTTTGGTAATGGTGTTCCTATATATAAGGTCTTTGTTTGAGTTGATTCAGCATACTTAGAGGTAAGTAAAGGTGATTGTGATCATTTGAGGATGTCCTAAGGGACATAAAGAGTGGACCTATGTATTTCTAAGTGGTCCTATGTTTTTATTATGATCTCATAAGTTTCAAAGAGTTTAATGGGTATCCATAGGACCAAAATGTTACTTAGGAATATTTGAAAGTGTGTTGTGCTTAAGTGTGACCCATGTGAGATGCCTTAAAGGTGAAAGCATGTATTATGGTTGACAAGGATTAATGTGGAATTAATAATTCATGATATATATATATATATATATTGAAATCAAATATGATGATTTAAATACTTTGTGTGGAAGAAGTGTAAGTGAGATACTTGTATGTAAGAGAATTGGAAAGCAAAGAAAAGTAGAGGAGAGTGAGAGTGCCCAACTATTGGGTTGATGAGAAAAGAAGGTTAGGGACTATGTATATGATCTATAGGTCATGTTTCTGATGACATTATAGTGTTATTGAAGTTTTAAGTTATCCAAAGATATCTAAGTGTGTATATGAGGATTGTTTGAGAGAATGGGAGAGATTATGACATGTCTATGTGAGAGGCTTGTATGAGTCAGAGAGAGATTTTGTGCAGCTATCAGATAATCAAAGGTCCATCATAAATTTTTGAGTACATCAGATC